>OV277704.1:16149333-16549333 GCA_922987775.1 Agonopterix subpropinquella | reverse complement strand
TCCCCTCCAAATGCATAACACGGTTCATGAAGTCCGTGGGCCTAGGAAATGACCTTTAGGTCTAGGGTGACAGCTACAATAGATCGCGCTTTTAGGCTGTTTAATTAAATTTACTAAATTAATTTACTAAAAATACTCTGCAAATCACTTTTTTGGAATTATGTCATTATTTTCGGAAATGAATAGTTATTATTATATTAAACACGACGGGCATAACATAAATATGTTTTATTTGCGATATTAATATACTAATCGCTAGAGCTAGAGTCTATGTTATGTTTGTGTCTAGTTTATGTTTGCACACCAAGAATTGCCAAATACAATTTATAACAAGAATGAAAAATACAAAATGCGGTCTACTATTATTATTTTAGAATTTAATTATGCTATATTAAATTTTTAAGGATTTTATTATTAGTTATCTATCACCTAATTGGCCAAGCTTATTGAAATTTACGATGTCCTTTACGAGTATAATAAATTAATAACGCTCAATACCCCGAACGTAAACTACTTTTAGTATGGGAACCATACAAAGATGACATAAACATAACATTCATGAACGAACCGGGATTCGAACCCAATACCTTCGGCTTAGCATTCCTGCGTGGTAACCACTACAACGAACGAGTCTGTCATTATTAAAATGTATATTATTTTAATTAAATAATAATAACAAATCGTCAATTAAGTCTATACCTAATATAAACTAAACGCAACTAAACATTTTAGTTCTAACGTAAGATAAATAATAGTCACAAATTATGAATCAGTAGTTTATTCAAACGGTAAACTGTGTGGTTTACTAAAAAACAGTAAGCAAACGGTAGCACACCTGACTACCTGAATATACCTACCTCTAGTAGCAGTATAGTCACAGAATAGGTATGGTATAGTAGTGCTATTGTCAGTATTCCCCTTCTCCCTCGCACAAACTTTGTGACAGATGTCATTAGTTCATTGACAGTCTGGCTGCGCGTCGGAGCGCCTGTCATTTGTTCTGCGCACATCGCATCGCCTAGTTATAAATACAACGCGTGTTATTATTGTGACTTCGCACATTTTGGCAGTGCTCGTACGTGTGTTTTATATCACTTTTAATTTATTAAATTAATGCGCATTATAGTTTTGATTAATTAACATTGCCCTTTCCTCAATGTTAAATAAAAAAAAAACCGCTAATTGAATAAATCGGCGTAGTTTCCTTTAAAACACTTACGTAAGTACAAAGTTTAAAAACTATTATTTCTTAAAAATTACAGTATAATTTTCTGCTTTAGGTTTATTCAAAATGAAGCTACAAATATTGGTGGCATTATGTCTTCTAAATGTGTATGGGGAGTGCAAGTGGCGAGCAGTATACCCGTATGAATCACGCGGGCACCGGACGTGGCCGACGAGGAATACGTTTACTGATGAAGCCAATGAGATCCCCACGCACAGAACACGGGCCAGGATCCCTGATCCTCCGAACCACACTAAGCTGATCCCTATGGCTAGATACGTCCTGCATAATTCAGGTGAGACTGTTAATTCCTACTAACATAATAATAGGCAACTAAGACTAAAAAGGAAAAAGACAGAAAGAAGAGATATAATATAAGCATAAGCATATGCTCACGACTTTATTCCCGAGGGGGTAGTCAGAAATATTCTGAAACTTCAGAACATCCACGTTTCACTAGTAGTACCGAAACTCCGTCCAGTGTGACGGGGAGTGAGCCCGTCGCCACTTGTAATGGACAGTAGGTACGATACATGCCTCGAAATTGAAGCATGCAGGTTTCCTCACGATGTTTTCCTTCACCGAAATGCCAGTGGTGTTACAAATCGTACATAAATTCCGAAAAACTCATTGGTACGAGTCTGCCTAGACGGGGATCGAACCATCGCCTCCTGCACGGCAGGCAAGGTTACTCGCCACTGGACCACCACGGCCATTGATATAATATGAACGTATAATATGCTATTCTACTGCCACACTTGGTTTCTGGTCTAAACAAGCCCATTATACTGGCATAACTGACTTCTTTCTTATCTCTTTTTCACTGCCAGTATTGTTTCAGTAAAATGGAATTACTTCTTAGTTTAATAAAAATTGCTAACTTACTAATTGTCCCCGAATTCCATGGCATTTTTAATATTTTTATACAGGGTGTAAACTTAAATGTGTTACTTATTTTACGTGGTGCTTCAGACCATCAAACTGAACAACTTTCAGTATCAAATCAAATCTGCTGTTCCATACATTTAGGTCCTGTAGCCATTGACGATTTCTAGGGAATTAACTCAAATATTTTTATCAATATTTATCCCATAGTAAAAGTTGTTTAGTTTGATGGTTTGAAGCACTAGCTTAAAGTATGTAACGCATTTAATTATACAAACAGAAACAGCAAAAAAATAATATTTGTTTTACTCCTGAACAGTCCTGAATAGTGAAGTTCGAAGCCACGTTTGAAGCATCAAATTTTACTCTTCCGAACTTGTAAAAGCATTGTAAGATTATAATGATTGTCGCAAAAAACATTCAGTCCAACTTAAATTAACAAAAAATTAAAACCGCCTTCAAAAAAACGAAAAAGTTAAAAAATAATATTGCAGCCAATGACTTTTTCGTTCGCATCATAAGAACATTAATTTGTTTTATTGAAGTCGCTGTCAAGCCGGTACGATTCGCGACAGGGCTTGCATTTTTTGGCTTGGCTTGACACCGACTTCTATAAAACAAATTAATGTTCTTATGATGCGAACGAAAAAGTCATTGGCTGCAATATTATTTTTTAACTTTTTAGTTTTTTTGAAGGCGGTTTTAATTTTTTGTTAAAATTTTGTTTATTTCACAATTTTCAGTGGTGAATTCATTAGTTCGATTTAATAGGAGTGCTTTAAATTAAAAAACGCACTAATTGGCAGTACGATTTTCGAAGGTTCCCCTCGATTTCTCTGGGATGCCATCATCAGATCCTGGTTTCCTTATCATGGTACCACCCTCGGGACATTTCCTTTCCAACAAAAAAAGAATCATCAAAATCGGTTCATAAACGACGAAGTTATCCGCGAACACACATAAAAAATAAAAATATATACGGTCGAACTGAGAAACCTCCTCCTTTTTTGAAGTCGGTTAAAAAAGAAAACTTGAATTATCATCAAAAAAGTTCTATTTCTAGCTCAGCCTATTCGTTAATTGTTTTTAATGTTATCTGTATCTCTCCTGTTCCCTTATCTTTTACTATTGTATAATCGTTTATTTATACTATAGAGATTAAAATCTATTGAAATTATTTGTCACTATTCTATTGTTATATTATTACATAAATAGAATTTATTCAAAACAATGTGATTGTAATTGAACCAACACTCGATAGACTAGACTAGACACGTCTACAACGTGGTAATGAATAAGCGCAAAACCTCATACACCCCAACTGATTTATTATAAAATAATTAGATTGAAACAATAATTTCATTCTTTTGATAGTTAAAATTTAAAGTTAATCGCATTTTAAGTTTTGAGGCAAAAATGATTTGTTATGATTTCATTAATGAATGAAAGCGCTAACGTACTCATGGATACATTTTAATAATCTTGTTTTGGTAGTAAGTAGGGTGAGTGCCCGTGCGGTGGTTTGCTATCGGGTTCAGAAAATTTTAAATTTTACGAACAAATTATTTAATATTTTGACAAAAACTATGTTGAAACCATGATAATTCGATTCTGCTCTCGATTCTAAACAAACTACTTTCTAGTTTTGCGTTAATTCATTAACACGATGTATAAGTATTAGCACCTGATTATATTTTGATAGGTGATAAATAAATAAAACATCTAGCTTTGCAAAAGTACATACAAAACTCACGACTATAATCCCTTTCGGGATATTCAGAAGCTTCTGCTCAGAACTACATTCCCATGTAGTTAGTTGTAACAAAGGTCAAACTACCATTGTATATTTTAAAAGCATACAACTGATAAAAAAACGGTTTTGCGCTAATTTTAGTTCGTATGAGGAAACTACGAAGTTTTTTTTAATTATTATTCACTACAACTCATTTTATGATAACGAAATATGAAATATCTTATTGAACTTATATATACCTATTCAAAAGTTGGCGAGTTACCCAATGTTTTAAAATATTTCAAAAAGTGTGCCAAACAAGAAATAATTGCACGCTTATAATTAAGGGAGCTAACTTGAGAGGATATAATTCGGAGCGCGCTCCATACAAACGAAGTCTGGTTATATTTTCAATACTAACCAATTAAAGTCAATGTAATTTTTCAGAGTTTTTCGGAATTTATGTACGATTTGTAACACCACTGGCTTTTCGTTGAAGGATAACATCGTGAGGAAACCTGCATGCTTCAATTTCGAGGCATGTATTGTTGTACCCACTGTCCATTACAAGTGGCGACGGGCTCACTCCCCGTCACACTGGGCAGAGTTTCGGTACTACTTAGTGAAACGTGGATGTTCTGAGGTTTCAGAATATCTCTGACTACCCCCTCGGGGAATATAGTCGTGAGCATATGTATGTATGTATGTCTGTAATTTTTCAGAAACAATCTAGAAACTAATCTCTATGCTTGTATGTTTTCAGATTTTCGTTAAAAAGTACCTATAGTCTTAGTCACAGTTCCTCAAAGATATCCATACATACAAATCTTAAATTAATCCTAGCATTGAAACTGTAATAGTCATGATTTTGTGCTATTATCAATTTTGAACGAAATAGACAGTTCACTCAACTTGAACTTTAATTTATAATTTAAACCGAAAATACGTTTCTTTTAAGTATCCAAAGGTCAAAGAATAATTTGACCCTAAACCTTTCTTTTGTTGTTTATTCGTAAGTAAATAAATATTTTGTGTTATTTTATATTACAGCTTGGGCTTCAATAGCCACTATATCAGTGCAGCCGGCCATCGAAGGATTTCCCTTCTCTAACGTAAAGTCGGTCGTCGACGGATCTTTGGCCAATTCTACTGGTATACCATACTTCTACGTTTCGCCGCTGGACTTTACCGCTCGCGATTTATCGGTAATTAATTAATTATAGTTTTATAATAGCTAGTAATGTAGAATTAGTCTGATTCAATATTGCGTGTAATTGTTCGTTTACTTTTAATTGATTTAACCCTCACCTAATACTTAAGTTTGAAACATGCGTTAAACTCTCGTACTATCGACTGTATAATTTCTTAGAACTGATCAGGAGTGCGATTTTTGAAACTCATACTTTGAACTCAGCCGTTAAAAATGTAAATAGTACTATGGAGATATGCATATTTCTAATGCCGATTTGACTTTCAAAAATCGCACTCCTGGAGTAGGATTTTTAAAGTCAAATCAGCAGCAGAAATATGCGTATCTCCATAATAATATTGACATTTTCAATTGCTGAGTTCAACGAATGAGATTCAAAAATCGCACTCCAGAACATTTTTCACAACTTTTTCAGCATGGAGTTCTAGATAAGTTTAGATTCGGTACATTTTAGTTTTTAAGGTCATTTGGGTTAGGGGAAGATGGTGTTAAGTGGCTAGCCTAGGCTTGCAATGCAGCTATAGCTCTGGAATAGAAATTCCAGAGCTATAGCTGCATTGCAAGAAATATAATACTTTAGATACCTCGTACTATTACTACGTAAAGAAGCGACATTCATCACCGCATCCCGCCAATTTATCGCCGCCCACGATTTAGCAGCTCACCTAAAAATATTGCAGTATTGTACGCACAAAAACGAAACGTGTACGGATAGGCCGGTGCTTCTGTAGTCATCATCATCTCAGCCGACAGACGTCCACTGCTGGGCTTAGGCCTCCCCCAAGGATCGCCACAAGAACCGGTTCTGCGCTGCCCATGAGGGTGCCTGCTACCTTCATCAGGCCGTCGTTAGGATGGCACCGGCGGCATGCTGGTGCAGCCCGGTGATATGTTCGATATACCATATCTTTTCATACATTTCATTCAGAAAAGATCACAAGTAACTATAACCATTTTAAAGATTTAGTCATAAGACCTATGTAGATAGAGTTTAATTTTATTTAATTAGCATTTTTTTGTCACGGCATTTCCCGTACTAAATGCGATTTTTACCGGTTCTCTTTTCTGTAGCAGTTTATTATATCGCTTTACTTGTATGAGGTGTCGGGAGTGTGCCCATGGGAAGAAATGCGGTGCCGATCCCGTAAAATAATTATAATATGTTTGGTTGTCTGCAGAAAAACCCGCGTTCTACAGTCCTAGTGTCCCTCGAGGAAACAAGGTACTGCGAGAAACAGAGCTATGACCCTGAGGACCCCAGGTGCACCAGGCTTATGCTCTCGGGAATTATGAAGAAGGTTTGTAGTTTTTGTTATTCACAACAAGAACATTCCGTAGGAGAATCTTAATTTATAAAAAAACCTAGCATATTGTATTATCAACTCTGAGAGAAGATATCTTTTCCATTGAAAAGATCTAGTCTAGCCGCGCACGATAAAACAAAAATGAACTGCCATGCGCGTTTATTTTGGCATGGTAGCAACAAAGACAGGCACATCTCGGATCTTTCTCGTTTTCTCGGCTACTACTTGCTACGCCTGTAATTCTATCCCGTCAACTGAGGTTCATGGGGTAGAGTTACTGCTCGGCCGCTTCGCGCTGGTGACGCTTTCTATTCCTCCAACTGACATTTTATTTTATCTCAGTGTAGATAAACTTCAATATTCTAATTGGTTTTGACCGAAACTGCGCGATGCGACCAGAGGGTCTAACGATGTGAATTTACCCTAACCTAACTTTTAGCCTGGCCGCACACTGGCCACAACCACAAAACGCCGCCAACGAGCTGCGGACTACATTTTTCATACATTTTATATGAACTTACCGTACAAGTTTATCGCCAGTGGTGCGCTACACACCACGACACGAGTGGCCGCCACTCGCTTCCTGCGGCAGTCACAGACTACTAAACGGCGGCCACCGACCACTAGTGTCGACCACCGATCCGAGTGGCCTTAGCGTGCTTCCACGACTTTAGCAGCCGCTTCTAGCTTCAACTTGTGGTTGTGGCGAGAAGCCAGTGTGCCGGCTTAATATTAAGGATGACTTGCTTCCTAGTGTAACTTTAAACATTTCGAAAAAAAATACGTACAAAGCAGCCGTGTCCATTTTCGTGTTTAAAAATGTTTGTTTATAAGTTAAAAAAGTAGTCCATGGGCGTGTCTTTAACGAATCGGGTGAAGGAAAATGCGTATTATGTATTACGCACAAGTCTGTATGCAAAATAACGCAACCGCAACAAGGACGATCTCAATTAACTGAATTAAATCGTTTGTTTCCTCACGCGAGGCGAACGAGCCAGAAGATTCTACTCAATCTGACTTTTCTCGACATGCCCAATATAGTCCCGTTTTATTTTCCTGCGAGGGCCCTATTAATTACCGGGTTACCGTATAATTGTGTTTATGGGAAGAAATAATAAATTATTTATTTATCATTTCTTCCCATAAACACAATTATACGGTAACTTTCACACAAATTATCTAGTCCTATTTAAAATACTAATCTAGTCCAGACTTGTTTTATGTTGACCAGACGATGATATACAATACAATAATAAGTACATATAAATGCAAACATCCATAACTCGGGTACAAATATTCGTATTCACCATACAAATAGTTGCGGGATTCGAACCCGAGACCCTTGAAAAAGCAGGCAAGTTTACCTACTTGAGCTATCGGGTCCTCAAATGTTTGCAAATGTAAAACAAAAGCAAATTACTGAATGACAATTTTATTAAAATCTCGAATTGTTAGTTTTGTTTTTTATTTTGAAAACTAAAACATGACTACTACTTTACTTTCAGAACAATACAATTATATTTTACGAAATTGGGTGTATTGTTCAATTCTAATAGTTAATGTAAACAAAACATGTTTGAATGAGTCTTGTTTATGTAACACTTGAAGACACTTGCATTATTATTCCCCGATCAATACTCTTCAATTACCGCTAGACAATAACTAGATTGTAATCGATATATGTATTTATTATAATTAGTAATTACATAATTAACAATTATGTAACAGGTCAAGGAAGACACTCCAGAGTACACATTCGCAAAGGCTGCCTTGTTTGAAAGGCATCCGGCGATGGCTGACTTCCCCCCAGGTATGTACTTATTTCCGTAAGTCTATAAATAATTTATTTGCATAAAATAACACAAATAATTTATGAGATGCTGGTTCGAGTCCCGCCCACGGTCCGCAACACCGCAACATTATTTTTAAAATTTTCTGAATAGATCTGATTTTTCGGGCTGGGGTCTGCATGGCTATAAGGATTAAACAGCACAGCATAACATGTAATCTATAGCAGTGTTTTTTGTTTGTATGTAGGAGGTAATCTCTGGAACTACAAAACAGATTCTAAAAATTCTGTCACTAATAGAAAGCTACACTAGGTATCCCTGAGTAACATAGGTAGAGGTAGGTATAGGCTATATTTTTTTTTATTTTGATACGCGAATGAATTCGCGGGCAAAAGCTAGTCATAAAGAGACCACTCGAAAACATATTTTTATTTATCGCTACAGTTTGCGGTTTGTGTCGCTCAGACATATGAACGATTTATCTTGCTATTTTACCATAATACCTATGTTTCCTTAATAAATATTACTCATGTTATAAACATCATAGTCACGTAGGACAATGTTTCATTATCAAGTAAGTCACCTTTGTTTTGAAGCTAACTTATATTTGCCAGAAGAGAGAGCAACACGCCCGCGTGCCACTGATGTGGTCGATATGACATATCTGTTCATACATTTCGTTCAGAAAAAGGTCATAAAGTCACTGAAAATTTTACGAAGATTCAATCATAAGACTAATGGCGATAAGGTTGAATTTGAGTAGTTTTTTTGTCACGTTGCAATAGAACTAAACTTTCACGAACTAAATATTCCTAATGCTATTTCTACTGATTCTCTGTTCTGTGCTTATACATAGTAACACCATGTAACACCTTGGCAATGAATGGCCTCAGGTTCATTCAAGGCATTCTTCATTACAGATTCAAACCAACAAATATAGTTTATAGGCATTTCGTTGTATTCCTGTTTTATGAACTGTGTGTTACTTACACAAATAAATTGTTTATTGTTTATGGCCGCATCTTGACACATCCAGATAATTAAAAAAAAATAGTGTTTTTAATTTAATTTTAAACCATTGAGTGTCGCACCTTTAAATCATAAAGACATTTTAAACCATTGAGTTGTACCTAGATTTTCTTAAAAAACAATAATTAGTACCTATAAATAAATACTATTATACTAATTGTTTTCTGTAGCATTAATGGAAAAATGTTTTCTTGCTCCGAAATCATACGTCAATGTTATTTAATTTGTAGATCACGATTGGTTCGTGGCTAAGCTGAAGATCGCCCAGATTGCGATGGTGGACTGGTTCGGAGGCGCCAAGTACATCCCTGTGAAGGACTACCTAGCATACAACTACACTGGCACAGAAATGCTGGATCGATACAATCGCTTGCGAACGACCCGCCGCCGACCTGTTTAACTTATAAACATACAGGGTCCTTCTTAATATGCTGACACTTTTTTAAGGGGATGATCAGACCATCAAACTGAACAACTTTCTCTATGGGACCAACATCGAAATCGCGAAAAAAAGCCTGCTGTGCCATTTTGGCTTGGCAACATTTGGCTTGAGTAGGAATGCAGTTTTGTACGGACGATCAGATTTTTTTTCGCGATTTCGATGATGGTGCCATAGAAAAAGTTGTTCAGTTTGACGGTCTGATCATCCCCTTAAAAAAGTGTCAGCATATTAAGAAGCACCCTATATACTTGATAGGTACATGCATCTTGTGATATTGAATTAAATATTTTATATTAGTGTTGACTTTTATAGAAAAATAAAAGAAAAACTTTTTTTTTCAATAAAATAATGTTTTATTTCAAAAAGTGTTTTTGGAAAGCTTTAAATACATTCAAGAAATAAAAATAGAAAGTACACTATGAATAAGAAAGTACAGCACCATGTTATCGTGTCAATTATATTAATCTTACTTGTCTAAATGTATCAGGTACTCACTATAATTATGATTGCCCCACAAATTAGGACTAAAATCATATTTTATGCAGATTTTTTTCTAAAATTGAGCCTCGCTACAACTGCATGCTTAGTTAATCATTTAGCAGGTACTTGCAGCAAAGCTTCTGACCACGCCGAAGGGGATTCTTGTCGTGAGTTTATGTCTGTTTGTATGTATGTTTTTTTCCATAAAATTAAATAAAACTCGTGAAATTACTAAAACCTCTCAAACGAATTAGTTCATTTATTCATACAGAACACATTCATAATGTGTCGATGCAGAATCAAAGATAATTTCTCCAGCTATGGGAAAAAAGGTCTCCAAAAGCGTATAGTTGGCGTAAAGTTATGGAACTCATGTCGATTTGTTTCTCATAATCTCTAGATTATAGAGGTAACATTAAGGTGGACTTCCGATGCCAGCGGCCGATGCGTCTAACGCGCGCTTCTGACGCGAGGTTCTGTCAAATATGACAGAACCTCGCGTCAGACGCGCGCGGCCGACGACATACCTCACTTCCGAGGTCAGCGACTGACGCGTGCCTATAGTGCAGAGTGTTATCACTTTAGGGTATTTTCCCCGAAATTTAGGGTATGTTTTTATGTTTTGGTGTTTAAACAAAAACATAAAAACACAAACAAAAAGCTTAAGAGTAATTATAATTAGACAGGGATGCTTTGCTTCCCCTTGGCTTTTTAACCTGTATATGGATCGCTGTCTAGCTAATAATTATGTAGGCAAAAGGGATTTTCCGAAAAAAACAAATAGTGGCTCGATAGAGGGGGGTGGGTGTTATCGCAACGTGGATGAGCGACCTTGCAGATAATAAAATACAAATAAGAAACAGTGAAAATTAAGCAAATTTTCGGTAAAAACTTCGTAATATGTCTGGCAAACATTCTTGTTCTGCGTGACGTCAGAGCATAGCCGCGCGCGGCCGCGGCCGATGCGATAGACATCGGCCGCGTGCGTCAGTCGCTGGCATCGGAAGCGGCGCCATACGTTTTCATAGTAACTAGTATGGCCGCATCGGCTGTCGGCCGCGAGCCGCGCGCGTCAGACGCATCGGCCGCTAGCATCGGAAGTCCACCTTTAGCGATACCCACAGATTACCCCCAAAAGATACCGCATAATGAACATTTTGTTCACGCCCTAAGTCACAATTTTTGGCGGTAGGTGCGGGTAGCGGGGCACGAAACGGTGCAACGTGATTGGCCATTTCAAGGTCGCACTACTTCTAGCTCGCTCACTCGCGTTGCTTATATCAGTGAAAAACCATAGATGTGTTGCGAGCGTCGGCGGTCCTGTATGCGGTATCTATTGGGGGTAATCTGTGGCTATACCTCATCTAAACGGAGTGTCGCATAATCGCAGTTGGCGCACATTTTGTCGTGGTAAAATAAGTATGATTTTTATTTTCGTATGAACATCTAAGACGTTCCTATACACGCATTGCTTTACGTGTGTTGTTTTAACAGGTAAAAAGAATCTTAGCAAAAAAGTCAAAACGGTACATTTTTTTTAAATATTGATTTCATAATTAAGTTTGCATTTTTACCTAATCTTTCGTCCGATTACTATAATATATTAAATTATGTTTTTAGACTGTAATACTATCAATAAACGTTAACATTTGTGGGCCTAAAATAAATTGACTCCTTTCCTTGTGGTTATGTCACATAAGATTTTTTACTTACCTGGTTCATATAATAACTATTACTGCCCCTTTATTAAATTATCTATACAATATTAAAGATTTGCATTTACATACGCCTGAAAATGCTAATTTTGAAATAACTAACCCAGTACAGCCAACAAAATATTTACACTATTTATCAAACCTCAACAAGCTCCGCTTTAAAATTAAATAACATAGTTAATAGATTTAATATTATCAATTTTTTTCACTATATCGACTGCGCTAAACTAGCCTAAAAACGATGGGACTGTAGTTTATAGCATTCAAAAATGCTTATAAGCTAGTTTACAATAACTGGACTTTACCATTGCAATGTACACATGACGCGATTGGACGGGGGTTGTGTCCACTATTGCTATAAGCGTGGTGGACTAATGCATTCACTGGATCTTCACTCATTCTCTTCACGTCAAGAGGCATTGCCATCACCTGTGGAAATAAAGGTAAATCATCAGTATAGCTAATTAGGATGCAAACTGACAACACAATTCATACTTTGCTAATAGAATGTTTTAGCAAGTGGATAACAATTATTTCAAGGCTTTCAATGATATAGAATTTAAACCTTACTATAATTAGATAAACACTTAGTACTATCTTGTTTGATTTCATTATCTTGTTTTGTAAATCAAATCCAATATAATATTATGAAATATAATTAATCAAAGCATGCATTGTGGGATTACAAGGCCCTTATTAGGGGGCTTGACAAAAAAGGCAAAAAATAGTGTAACAGCCATGATCAAATTGTCAGAATATGATTCTTTTGGATTGACAATTTGGCATGGTGATGGATGGGATTGATAGACAATCCCAAGTAGTTTCAAATATTATGGATTTTTAAACATGTTACAGCCATGTTGTGCTATTTCGAATCAAATTAAAGATTGAAAAATTAAGTCTCCCAAGTCACGTCCCCTCAAGACGCAACAGATTGAAAATTTCGTTCTCTGGTTAGTGGACTCGGTAGCGAAATTGGATAACGCACTTCCCCGGTTTGGAAGGGTGCGGGTTCAAGTCCCGCCAGAGACTTAATTTTTCAATCTTTAATTTAATCCCAAGTAGGTATCAAAATAAAACTTACATTTTCAGCATTTATTTCTCCCTCAGTGATTGTCGGTAAATTATCTAGATGACTTATATCCTGTTTTTCAACTGAACTGCTTATATTCTCTGACAATTTCAAGTTAACTGATGTCAAATCTAAAATGTTTGTGGAATGTGGTGTAGAGGCGTTAAAGTTGAGATTTCCTATGGGTCTATTGTACACTTGGTTATTACCCACATATTCTGATATGGTAATGTTTTCGAGCCACTTCTCGTGTAGGCTGTACAAGTTCTTGTATGTGCACAGCATCATGTCCCGTGCCCTGCATCTCTCGTCTAATAATTGTCTTATTGCTTGCTGTAGTTTATCAGTCTTTTCGTTCAGTAGTTTCTTACAATTTGCTAGTTCTTCCACCATTAGGCTAAAAAATTTAAACATGTTATTTTTCACATAATCATAAATGTGGATAATGTTAATAGTAGGTTTTTACATTATTATTATAAAAATGTAGTCTCCATTCCTATGCTAAGATATTGCGAGGACTCGAAATATTCCTAAATGTACTTATAATACACATTTATAGTTTGTATGTTTTGGACATAAAACGATTAGTATATTTCTGACAAATCGTTTAAGAATGATCCTGAGAATGTGAGAAGGCTGCAGCTCTAATGTTGCATAAGAATCAGCACAGCTAGAGATTTTGTTTTGTCAAACAATAGAGTAAGTATTTATAAAAGTTACCTGCTTGCAAGAAATTTGCTTCTCCATACTTCACACTGGCCAGCCAACCATTCAGTTTGCTCCTGTTCGAAAATAAAACAATAATTAATAAAAACTATACAGTCTAGGAAATAAACCTTAATTTTTAATTATCTAACTACCTGATGTGTGGAGAGGTGTTGCGCTGAATTGAGTAAAGCATCAGCCAAGTGTTTCTTGTCTTCGTTCAGAGACTGCACTTGAGTCTCCAGGTCCTCTCCCATTGATGCCACTAGCATTGTCTTCAATTCTTTGTTAACCTGTTTGTGAAACACACAAAATAAATAATTATGTAATTATAAACAAAGTGGAATATATCTAGGGTTATTTTCCAGGGGGTGGAGTAGCGTAGGTTTCTACCACTCGGGGCAGAGACTGAACTTGACACCTCCTTCCCCTCGCGTGCACTCCATATAGGCAAAAAGACACTGAAACCCTAATAATTTCTAAATTAAAAGCATTTTATTTGTTAAATGACTTTTAATTCTTTAATTACCTGTATTTAAACAAGTCAGTCATTTAGTAATTAAAATAATACAATACAGTGTAAACTCTATATAGTGACGCTGAAGGGACTGAGTATATTATGACGTTATAAAGAGGCGACGTTAAATGGAAAATAGTAAAATCCACATAATTTTACCTCCAGTAATCGAGAGGAACCCGAAGAAGAAGAATAACATTATTGCGTAAAAGTACCTATGTAATGAATCCAAAGCGTACCTATCCCAACATTACTTATCTTCTCTCCCTACAGTACCGCGCGTATTAATAAAACTTTGTTGACAATTTTAAAGTTTGTGAGCAACTAAAAATATGGTAACATAAAGACAACCCATAATAACCTAACGACAGTCTAGCAATCGAGCCCAACACGTGCAAGGCTAATAACAAACAAAAGAACGCATTTCTTAAAATCTCCAGTAATTCCGTAAGTATGATGCCGACAGTCGAGGTAAACACGTGCTAGACAATAAAACAACAAATTGAAAAAAAAAACAAAAGAACTTGCGCAGCTGCGTCTTATCAGTTTTGGCAAATTAGAAGCTTTTTGAAACTGACTAAAAAGTAAGATTGTTGACGCCGCGCCACAGACCGGTCCGTGGTGTACGGTATTTAGAGTTGACGCGACGATACATAGAGGGTATCAATGTATGGATAACAAGGTAAACCAAGCAAAGTCCAGTAATTTCGACGTTTTGGGGAGTTTGATGTTATATTGGGTAGTGTTACACGGAGTTTACACTGTATAATTAAATATAACTTAAACATAATTAAATGCTAGAATTTATAAGGCTATTACTGTCTTTTTGTCTATATGGAGTGCATGCGACTGCTTCCCCTATACACAGAGAATACCACTAACAATTTTTTTTAGCACAACCACCTACTCAGTTGTGGTCAGAAAGCTCTTGGTTTATCCATGCAGTGCTACGATAGTTAAATATGATGAACAAAGTGTGAAGACTCAAGATGAAATCTGCCGCACTAATCTAAAATGCAGGATGTCCAAATCTTCTTTGTTTTTTCATCATATATACTGAACCATCCCTATTTGCGTAGAAGTCATGTAAGTGGCAAAGATTTAAAAAAAATGCAGTAATACCATGATTGAGTATGTCAAGTGTTTTTCTCAAAAGTACAAATGCAGTCTACCAAGTTTCTAATGTGTTCTACAGAATTATCAATAAACAATTCTGCAATTCTATTCTGTATCAAGCAAATAAATATTAGGTAGGAACTTTATTCTAGTCTGTACCTGAACTTGCTGATTCAGCTGCTCCTTCAACATAACATTTTCATGTAGTAAAGCATCAATTTTTCTCTGCATTTCCTCCTTCTCAGGATTCGGTTTCTCGTCTGTCATAGATTTATCACTAGTTGAAGGAAGTTTAGGTCTCGGCTTGAACTCATTTAAGTTTGTATTCATTTGCGACATCTGGGAGATCAGCGTATTGATGTCCATATTATTTTTAGACTTTTTGGTACCTTTAGAAACAGCGTGCGGTGTCATAGATTTAACTGCTCCCGGGTATGGCTCATAAGGTACAAATTTTGGACTTTTAGAATGAACTTGAGGACTTTTCTTCTCTGGCTTGATAGTGTTTGTAGGAAACACCTGAATTAGCCTTCCTGGGAGCAATTCTTTGCTGGTTTTCCTTACATTTGATTTTGAAGTAACATGTCTCTCTACTTCTGAAGTACTTTCGTCGGATTCCATACCGTCGCCAGCAGTACGTTTTTTGTTCATTATTTCTACAAATAAAAAACAGGTAAGTACTTAAAACAATGAACGTGCTAATCGAAATGGAACGACACGACAACAAACAGTGGATTTCTTTGGAATGATTTTAGGTTTAATAGGTGATGGTGATTAGAATTACTTACTCGGGTGGAAAGGAGTGAATTTATCCATGTCGTGATCCAATTTATTATGAATGCAAGTGAAAACTGTTGTTTGGAATTTTATAGAAAAGAAAAATAGTACATTGCACAAATTCAATAAATTCCGATTTGCACAATTTAATTATTTCCCTTCCCCTTCTCTTCTGTCAAGTTCTGTCAGTGTCACTTTAGGGTCAGCGCACACCCAGCGTAAATCTGCTCGCGCATGCTCGAGCATGTTCTTTGCAGTCGCGCACACCTAGCGGCAAAATCCGCCGGCGGCAGAGGCGAAATCCGCCGGCGGCAGCGGCGGATGCTCGAGCATGCGCGAGCATGCTCGCGCGTGTTCGAACAGTCTCGCATCCTCTTATTAGTTTGTGAGTCTCGCGGATGCTAACGTGTTGCTACAGTTGACAGTGAATTTTGCAGTTGTGTTTACAATATTTTAAAGTAAAGACGTGCGAAGAGTAATTTTAAAGTATGGTGGACTAGGATTTGGTAATTATTGGGTTACTAGCAGAGGAAGAGGAGCAAGAGCAGGAAAAGTGCTGTGTTACGGTTTAAAGTTCTAGGGACAGTTATTTTATGGCTAGGAACTATAAAATGGAATATGAACAATTTGAAAACCTACTAAATCTGCTTCGACCTTTCAGATTTTCTTTGTATTTTCAAAAAGAGTTCGATTATTATACAACGTGTTAATAAATTAGCGCAAAACCTCATACACCCCAACTGATTTATAACAAAAGAATTAGATTGAAACAATAATTTCATTATTTTGATACATAAAATTTAAAGTTATTCGCATTTTAAGTTCGGAGGCAAAAATGATTTGTTATCATTTCAGCACTGAAAGAAAGCGCTAACGTACTCATGGATACATTTTTATAATCTTGTTTTGGTAGTAAGTAGGGTGAGTGTGCCCGTGGGGTGGGTTGACATCGGGTTTAGTAAATTAAAAAAATTATGAAAAAAAAAAAAAAAAATTGAAAAAAATTACCTATGTTGAAACCAGGATAATTCGATTCTGCTATCGATTCTAAACAAACTACTTTCTAGTTTTGCGTTAATTCATTAACACGATGTATAATATTATCTGTAGTAAATTGCCCTTTTCGGGCTAAAGTAGTTAAAAAATATGCTAGATTTAGTACGAAACCGGCCGAGGTGGCAACACTTACGACGGATCGCAAGCATCGACACGGGCGTATGCTCGAACATGCTCGAGCATGCGCGAGCATCCGCGCGCATGCTCGCGACTGCTCCCGTCGCCGCGAGGAGCATACGCGAGCATACTCGAACAGACGCTGAAGGGATTTAATCACTTGCAAGCTATTTTCAACTTTATTTCAATGGGAATAGAGTTCATTATCAATTGAATCAATGAAATCTGCTCGCGCATGCTCGAACAGTTTTACGCTGGGTGTGCGCTGACCCTTAGAAGGCTGCCAGACTCGAAGTTCTAAAAACTTGCTAAAAACCAAAAAAAAAAAAACGTAAAAAAGCTAAGGGTATTTTCTTTGCTAAGGGGCTGTTCATTTAATTTTATTACGTAAGACGATTTAGGGTGGTAGGTCCGAGAAAGATTTTTATTTTTACTTTTGGGTGGGAGGAGGTCTACAATGAACGAAAAAAAATATATGCTACAAGTGAGTCTCATAAAATTAGTACCTAAATATTACCTACTGGATGTAATAATTTCTCCATGGAGTTAAAAATTTTCACTATTCGAGAAATTTTCCTGTATTCTGGCAACTATTTTTAACTGTCAGCTTTTAGGCCGAGATTCAGAGACGATTTTTAAGTCATAGTTCGAACTCCCGTATGTCAAAATCCATACATTTTGACCCTACTTAGTTTGAACTATGACTAAAAAATTCGTCTCTGAATCTCAGCCTTAGAAATTGATTATAAAGGCTGTATAAAGGTTATAAAAACTACTAAATTGGTAGAAATTGACCGGGCTGCTGCGTTCCGAACCTACTATCAGTTTAAAATAACAATGTGCATGACCTTGAAGGGCCGTTAGATAACTTCACTCGGTTGTAAAGGAATATAGACTCTATGTAAAGGAAATAATCATTTGAATGACTCAAGTGAAGTTCGTGTCATTGAGTGACGTCACATTTGCAGGTCATGCACATTGTTATTTTAAACTGATAGTACGCACCACAGATACTGCATAACTGATACGCCCCGCCCCGTTCAGAAGTGCGATTTTTCAAAATCATACGAGCGAATTGGCAGTAGAAAGATGCATAATCTTAATCTCCATAGTAATTTTGACATTTTCTACTTTTTCAACTGCCAAGCATAGAAATATTAATTTACTACGTAAAACCTGGAATGCGGTCTTCTCGGAATATTGGGAAGAGCGGGATAAAGCAGCCTGGACTCGGTGTCCCTATCCTTAGTAGGGTGACAATGCGATTATGCTTTTAGGACTTTTATTATATTTTCACTATTTGTGTAGTCGTTTTGCTTTGCTACAGAAAATGTGTATCTATATATCTATACCTAACACATTTACGCTACTTTGACATCAAACTAGCGTACTATGGTAAAAAAATAAATATTTCGTAAACTTCATTTCGTTGAAGGCACTATTTTTATCTGACCTAGGCACTAATTACTAGGCACTATTAAGGAACTATTTATTGACATTAAAATAATCCTGAAACCGGAGCATGTTGCGCGTGTAAATAGATAGAAGAGAGCAAAGACGTGATAGTACTAGGTGATCCAAAAGGTATGGCAGCCTACCATAACCTTTTGGATCACCTGTATGTGACTAAAAAGGTTCACAATAGCAGAATTTTCTATGGACTAGGTACCTTAAGGTCCGCCACACACATACGGAATTGCAATCCGGAATCCTGAATCAGGATTACGATTTCGTATGGATTTTCCCCCTCCACAATTGCATTCGGAATTGCGCAGCTGTCAAATCCTGTACAAAATCACAATTGATTTGGAATTCCGGATTGCATTTCCGTATGTGTGTGGCGTACCTAACGCGCACACCCTGAAGTGAGATTTTTGAACATCATACGAGCCAATCGGCAGTAGAAAGATGCATAATCTCTATAGTAATTTTGACATTTTCTACTGCCGAGTCACTCGTATGATGTTCAAAAATCGCACTTCTGTTTTTTTTTTACCGTTCCGAAACTTTTAGGGGGTTCAGACCATCAATTTGAATAACTTTTACTATGATTTTCTTTTTACGATTTCAGATTTGCTCCCATAGTAAAAGTTGTTCATTTTGATGGTCTAAACCGGTGATTCCCAAAGTGGTCTATATTGACCCCCAGGGGTCGATTACGACCTGCAAGGGGTCCATGTCAGCGAGAAAAATAATTGGGGGTCCATGAGACTTAACTGGGGGTCCACGAGAGTGGATCCCATTTGAGTTGGTCGTGACCATAATTTTGGCTTTCCAGGAATGAAAAAATCCACATAATACAGATAGTACCTATGTACTCATTCTCCCAGACGCCAGTCTCTCACAAAGGCAGTAAATGCCATGCATGTATACTTCTTTGATGTCATACCTTGTAAACGCCTTTCTTTTGTGTGAGCCAATAAATACATTATAACTTTTTTTACTCGAATAATTCTTTCCTATAAAAACAATATACATCTATCTATCTTTTTCGACCCGGTTGGTGTGATGGTTACCACTCCAGACTGCCAAACCAGGGTCCTGGGTTCGAATCTCGGTTCGGTCATGGATGTTATATGTTTGTGCCGGCGGCGTCGTTGTATGGTTCCCATAACAAAACGCCTGAGGCTTGCTTGGGACCATTACAATGTATGTACTTGTGAGCAGAGGCGGCTCGTGAAAAAATTGTACGGGTGTTCACTTGAAATAAAACGATGAATTGTCGTACATTTTTGCGTAAGGTCAAGTTCAGGCCGTGGCGGTCCCTTTGCCTTCAATTCAAGCCGAATTTATAACGTTTTTTCCCACTTTTTAATGAACGCCACATTATAATTGTCCATTTTAACACTCTCAAGTTATAACTGATAAGTACAAGCTATTTCAACACGTATTAAATGATTATTAATTTTCTAATTAATTTAATTAGAAAATTCCCGAATTTGCATTCGCGTCCGCATGCATTTGACTAAGTGTTTGTTTATATAGGAGTGGCAACGTCGCGCGCAATTACTGTCCTGTCGTGAGCGCACCGGCAACGTCGCGTGAGCGGCGCTCCGAATTTAGCTAATTTTTCATAGAAAATCTTTTGTTTCACGCGCAGGACTCTGGCGAAATTTCTCTTTCACTCCTATTGGATTTCGTATTAGGCAA
The DNA here is from genome assembly GCA_922987775.1 of Agonopterix subpropinquella. NCBI lineage: Eukaryota > Metazoa > Arthropoda > Insecta > Lepidoptera > Depressariidae > Agonopterix > Agonopterix subpropinquella. The sequence goes on along the minus strand of OV277704.1, from coordinate 16,529,011 downwards.
TGTACTGAATTTTGTTTCTTTGGAGCGCAATCGCGAGCGCTCCGCCACAGAAAAGAAATTTCTGTGGCTCCGCTTCGCGCGCTACCTATGAAATACAGTACAAGTGTAGGGGATGATGGGTATAAATTATATCTCTAGAGCTACAAAGTAATATTGATAATGAAATTAAGGAGTATAATTTTATTATAATTATTTATGGGAGTGCACTGCACCAGCGCTCTTTAGGGCGAGCCGCCTCTGCTTGTGAGCGTTATTTATTTATATGTATTTTATCTATAATCTGAAGGCAGGAGAACGTATTCTGATACGGGCGAAATGGGCAAGTGCTAAGGCCGGCCCGTTTAGAGGGGGCGCGGCGGCCTGCAGAAGGATTTTAGTGCCCTAAAAAATTATACACCCAGAGGCACGACCGAGCAGAGGATCCAAAGGCGCATTATCAAATATACGACATAACGTCGCCATAAAGTAAAAAAATTCTGAGCTCGCTCCGCTCGCTCCTGATTTTTATTTCAATTCAATTCAGGTCAGTTTATGGCCAAATACAAATAAAATGTATTTCGGAAATAAAGTAATAAATAATTTAGATTAGTTGAATTTAGTTGGTTCTTTCTACGAAGTTTCGGAGATGAGTGGTAAAAATTTCGAGCTCGCTTCGCTCGCTTTATTTCTGTTCTTATTACACCACTGAATACACACACACACACACACATAAACACAGTCAAATCATATTGCGAAAAAGATTTGTGTTTGCTTCGCTCGCTCTGGTTTCTAAGTTGTATTGTTGTGAAATTTCGAGCTCGTTTCACTCGCTCCATATTTACAATTTTGCTACTGCTCGCGCAATAGTCTGTTCTCATCACAGTTCTATAAAATTTCGTGCTCGCTTCGTTCGCTCCAGATTTGGATCGAACTCTTTGTAGTACTGTCATAAAATAACCAACAACTCTTAAGACTTATCTGTTAAAACCATAGAATAGAGCCGTTGCTGGCACAAATCTTGGCTACGGGCTCACCAGCAAGCTGGAATATTAGGAAATATGGGGGTCTGTGTGTAGGGGGTCTACCCAAAATCACAAAAATTTGCAAGGGGTCTACGGGACAAAACAGTTTGGGGACCTCTGGTCTAAACCACCCCTGAAAGTTTCGAAACGGTAAAAAAATCATCCAGCCGAACCGAAACGGCTTGACCTTATGTCAAGCCGTTTCGGTGTAAATGCGCAAAAACTCATTTTGACGAATGAAAAATATTTACTGCAGCGCCCCCTGGCAAATGAAACCGTAACACCTATCTAAGAACCACCGTTAATCAAATCACAAACCCTTTACAGAAAACCGTATCTAAATCGGTCAAGCCGTTTTGGAGATAAATGGGAACATTCGTTGGCACACACAAACAAACAAACAACCTCTTACCCTAAACGCATAGGTAGGTACGCACGGCGACACATCAAGCTATACAAAACTAAAATAAGCTGGCCGCGCGTACCTACCTTCCTACTATGTTTTATTACAGATATTAGAACAGTTTTATCTTTGTAATTTTTATCATAATATATGCGTCCGATGCTTACCTTCTATGTTTGTTGTTACCCTAACTAATTTAATATTTTCAAGACTAAAACATATTAAAAATACAAACCTTTGATACTATAAGCCACAATCTGGAAAATATTCGCTTTTGCAGCCGTCGATTAAGCAAATACGAACCATTTTAACATAAAATGTGGATAAAATATAATAAAAATTAATTTGACGGCTAGCGACAATTTCAAATAATATGGCAGATTGGGTTGTCAATTTTTTTCTTTTTTACTACCACGGCTTTGCAACACACAAATAATTTAAAAAGATTTGATACATTTTTGCTTCATTTGATCTTACCAATTCGGCTGAAATCATAACATATACATATGGCAACACCAGTACACTGTAGAATGGGAGAGTTTTTGGCGGGATTTGAACAGATACGTTTGGAGTCCTCATATTTCGTCGAATTTTTATTGTTTATAGTGAGTTTTGGTTCGTAAAATCGGTGTTGTTTTGCGTAACAAAGTGTCGTGCAAGTGAACAATATACAGTTCAGTGAAATATGATGGTATGGGTCGTGAACAGGAAAAGTGTTCCGTTCTTTTGTAGCGCGGCAAGCGGTCGGTTCACCTCTTTCCTGTGGACTTCTCTGCGTTTCTCGATTGCCTCCAAAAACTCCAAAGAAGCGTTGAAACGTCGAACACCAACGTTTTATTTGCTATAAATGAGAAACAATAATTTGCTTAAAAAGACTGGCTCAAAAGGAAAGAAAATCCAGAGCCGTTAAAAACTTTCAAAAAAAAAAAAAGTAGAATGGGACACCGGGTGCAACTCATGCCTTCTTCTTCTAGCATGGTCAACTTTATGCGTGCCAAATAGTTTTTATGTGTTTGGGTTATGGATTATTTTTGATTAAACCGAGAGAAAGATAATTTGGCACAGCGCGATCCTGTATTGGATATTATATCTATGCTGCCAAGTCGCTCGTATGATTTTCAAAAATCGCACTTCTGAGCTTCGGTGAAAGACGTTCTACCATAGCTATGACCATAGAGCGAGTTGAGCGTATATGTTCCTTGGTTGAGCTCAACCCATTCAAACTTCTTGGCTCAACCCTAACGGTAGCGCTAAAGCAAGACTTAGCGGAGAACTGCTCGAAACAGTTTTATAGCTATTTTCAACTCTGTTTCAAATACCATTGAGTTCATAATCAATCGATTCATGAAAACTGTTCGAGCAGTTCTCTGCTAGATGTGCGCTGACCCTTATGGCGACCGTGAGGGGAGCCCTATGTTCAGTAGTGGACGTTTTTCTACTGAGATGATGATGATAACGTATAAAGGCAAAGCCAAGGAATATGAACAATAAAAACAATAATCATACTATTCAGTAATCCAAAAGCTTTATTGCAATAAATAAGAATAAAACAAAACAACCAATTATTATTTAGGCATTAAGCATAGAATCTAACTCTCCTTCAGCCTGTAGCTCTTTGATAATATCTAATCCCCCGATCAATTCTCCTTTAACATATAGCTGGGGGTAGGTTGGCCAGTCCGAGTATTCTTTTAGACCTTGACGCACCTCTTCGTCAGATAAAATGTCGAAGGTGTCGTATTGTACCCTGGAAAAATAATATGAGGTATTTATATTTAAAAATTATTCTGATTTAATAGCAACATTATCTCTGGGAGTCACGTTGCAGGAACTGACCCGAGCACACGTCTCGCGTGGTTTCGCGCGTCGCGTTTTTGCCTGTCACGAGGCTCCAAATTTCTCAATCTCTTCTTGTTCTTGTCCACAAACTATCCCTGAGATTGGGATAGATTCTCCCAATAAACTACTTGACACTGGCGGAAATGCAGTGCTAACGCACAAGCAAGAGTCCATTAATTTATAAATAAAAAAAATAAAAAAACATTATCTCTGCACCTCGCTGGAACGGGATTCCCCTCTCGCTTCCCCCTTATGTAGGAACTTAATAATCGCGTCAGTACGGTTAGCATTTTCACTGTCGATATGCATCTCGATAATTTCTTCATCACTTGGTTTCGCTATAGGTGTCTACTTTTTACCAACTTTAAAGCTTAGTTGTAGAAGGGTTCTCTCTTCACTTATAGCCAGTTTAAATAATTGTATGTATAGATAGGTATATAAACTCAAGACTGTAACTTCGTTCACAGTGTTCACAAACTTGGCTAAAGTTACCAACTATCTTTTTTAGTGTGCTGTGCTGTGTGGCAAGATTCACTTTTAGCATTCTAAGTACCTATAGCAAATAAACTAAATTATCAGTCTGTATGACTTAAATAGTGAACTAGTCAAAAAAAAGTTGAGTTAAAGATGCACAATACAAATAGTGAAGTATGTTAAGTAAGGAACGGGTGAAAATTCAGAAAAATATCTATTACTAATATTATAAATGTGAAGGTTTGATTGTTTAGATGTTTATCACTCAATCACAAAAAAACGGCTGAACAGATTTGAATTAAATTTGACATACAGATAGAATATTTTCTGGATTAACACATAGGATACTTTTTTAAAGTCAATGCAGATGATGTCGCGGGCAACAGCTAGTTAAAAATAAATCAAATTTAATTCCTAACAAGGGACAGGAAATGTGACCCCTGCTCCAGGTCGTTCCTGTTGGCCATAGGCCCGTAGCAAAACAACGCAGCAATGCTGCGAGCGTTATGGGCACCTTTGCATGTAGATCGATACGGGGCGGGCTATTTCATTAAGTTTATTTGTGTTTTTTTCGTTTCTTTTGTTTCCATTCCTAACAATAACTATATGGCAACACTAACCCACATCCATTTAAAATCTGAATAAGTGTCCTTGTGAATCCGCATCTTGGTTGGTCCCGTGTGCCTTTGATGAATGCCATTACTTTGTGCCTGTTGATAAGTGACTTCAGTCTTTCTTCCAGTGGCTGCTGAGGGGTTGCCGGCAGGGGCGCAGTCTTGCCGATGCTATGGATCTTGACTTTAGATGAGATCTGCGCTGCATCAGCTCCGTCAACTCTGTCGACTTGTTGGCCATTTTTGAATAGGATCACTGTTGGTACTGAGTCTATCTGTAATTAGAAGTGTCAAAGTTAAGATTTAGTGTAGATTAATTTGATTCTGCAGTGCTCAGTTTAGGTCTAATAAAAAGGTTAATTTTTTTTAAAAACGATTAACTTATCGCGTATAATAGCATCTTTCATCTGGTTTTTTTTATTTGTTAGAGAGTTAGTTTCAGCTTCTTCTTCTATTCTTCTATTTATCTATCTTGTAGATTGGGGATATTGTGTCTTTTCAGTCTTATATTATGTTGGAGGATACCATCTCCTCTCAGGTTTAGAGTCAGTCCGTTTTTGTGCCTTGACAACCTTTAAGACAAGAAAGGTCAAAAAACTAAAAATAAAAAATGAGCAAAACCAGTGGTGTTTTTTATAATTCCACAATGTCAAGACAAATTAATGACTCTTTTTCTTAGGCCATAACACACTGCAAAATATGTATAGGCACAGATTATTTTAATAGTTACTACCTAAGTATAAATTCGCAAGTGAAACAGTTTAGTGTGACTTAATTAATGAAGAATGCAAAACAAATGACAAAAACTTGGTTGTAAACATTTGCCCAACAATGGAAATTACAAGATGAAAACAAACAGTTTGAGTCATACATACGTAATCTCATGCCATTGTCCAATTTAGGTAGATTCTGGTACTTTAAATGTGACTAGATAATTTGTGTGACAATGTCTAAGAAAATAAAATCAACGCCACATGCTCTATGATTCCGAAACGTTTATTTCATATGCTCACGACTCCCCGAGGGGGTAGTCAGAGATACTCTGACAACTCAGAATATCCTCCCGCTTATTTATTTTGCCTCATTTATAAACCTTTTTATACACTTCAGTCAGTTGAGTCGTATAACCACAAAATGTCATTGCAGAGTTCGAAAATACAACATTTAGTTTTTAAAACTACATCAATATTCATCATTGGCTAAATGAATATCTTTTATCTTAAGCCTTATCAAGCACATATCCAGGGGTGGATATTTTGTCTCACTATGATGACGGGAGTTTGTGTGGATGACGTCATGGGCAACATTTAGCAAGAAAGTATTGTAATAAAAGTACAGTTGGTCATTAAGTTTAAGTTTCGGGAAGGTTCCATAAAACTTTTCTATTTTTCTTTTCATAAGCATGTTGGTAAAATAGCTCTAGGGAAATCGGTGAACACAAATCTGAAATGGAAATTCAACAAAAATTTCATGAAAAGTAAATAAAACCTGCATGGTTCCGAAGCTTGAACTTCTATGAATGACTTTATCTAGGCTATTAGTGATCTAACATTATTATATTGTTAGGCTTACCTTATATTTCAATGAGATTTCAGAAAGGTTTTCAGCATCGCAGACACCAAAGCTGCCGCTAGCTTGGATTTCTGGAAGCTTCCAAAGCTCTTTGAGCACTTCTGTCACTTGGGCGCATTGTTCTGCCCAATCAGCAGAAAAATGTACTACGGATAATTTTGGAGACCTATAAAAAACAAAATTGCTGTAAGTATTAACACTTTAACTGATGACGACCTACATGGTAGGTCAGCGACAAATGGGCTGCAGTGCGCACAACTCAAACGTTGAGTCAGAATTGTATAGCATTCCACAGTGTTAGGACTGCGCTAGTATCATTGTTTTGAGCTTAACAGCGAAAGTGTTAATGTAGACATCTAGAAACAATTGAAATAAGCACTGAAATGATAGAATGACGTACATAGTTTATATCAGTTTAAAATAACAATGGGCATGACCTTGAAGGGCCGTTGGATAACTTCACTCAGTTGAGAGAGGAACGTAGGCTCTATGTAATGCCGGCTCTTCATTCTCGCCGAGAACGGGTGAGACAGGCCAAGAACGAGAGTGTGGATGCCCTTCATTGTTCTCTTGGCATCATAAGCCATAGTAATTTTCCTTGAAAGTTCTCGCCGCGAGTTCTCGGCCAGAGTGAAGTGCGGGCATTAAGGAAACAATCATTTGAATGACTCAAGTGAAGTTCGTGCGATTGAGTGATGTCACATTTGCGAGAGAAGTCATGCACATTGTTATTTAAAAACTGATAGTACATATTTTGTAGAAATAACTTTTATAAAGACCATTTTTTTTGCATGAGTGTTTTTGATGTAGAATTATGAATTCAATTAATTTAAAACAATAAATCTTTACAATGAATAAATGATGGTAAAGATTGCTGGCCCTGATTAAATGACCTCTACCTGACCTTTTGACAAACAAACAACAGATAATGAAATTCTAATAATCATAACGGCTGATAACAATGCAATCAAAATCATAATGCCATAGTTGGCATAGCAAAATTAAAACATACTTTAACATTTGACTACAATTGATAACAATAGATAGATAAAATAAATCAATAACATTATAAATGCCAACTTACATACATATAGGTAGAAATTGGTACTATCAGTTTAAAATTAACAATGTGCATGACCTCGCCTTCAAATGTGACGTCACTCAATCACACGAACTTCACTCGAGTCATTCAAATGATTATTTCCTTTACATAGAGTCTATATTCCTTTACAACCGAGTGAAGTTATCGAACGGCCCTTCAAGGTCATGCACATTGTTATTTTAAACTGATAGTAATATTTTACATCCATAAGTATGATTGGTAAATAGAGTTATTGTTTGATGGAACAAAATTATTCTCATACCACTGTTTATTTAGAATGGGTTAAATTCGTGAAAAAATATATGCAGACAATATGCTAATTGAAACATTAGCATTAGGTTTGTAAGGTTTGTAAAAGACTAAAATTTAAGAACATGTATCTCATTATAATGGATCATAGCATTTTTGTTCTACCACTGTAGGGGTATTAATTAATGTCGCGGTAGATGATTGCTGACTTGAATTGGTCATTAATTGTGTGATACATAATGAAATAAGATAATAAAGTACTTACCCTATGAAATTTACGAAGTTTTCGTTCGTGCTTAGGTTAACTCCTGACATTTTCGAAACTAATAGGTTATTAACTGCTGGGCTAGTATTATTTATGTGCAATGATTGAGTTTCAATGATAAGTATTTCATATAATTAATTTCAGTTAATATTAAGTGAAAATAATAAAAAACTGCCTATTGAAACTTACAAAAAAACCTTCGCGTTTTAGGAAATCTGACTGACAGTGACAAGCAGTGTTGCCAGCCGGATCTTGTCAAAAGTAACCGGAATTAGATTAAAAAGTCACCTTTTGATATGAAAAGTAACCTTTCACATTTTTTTCCAGTAATAAGGTATTAAAAGTTGGTTGGTTCTATTAACTTACAGAAAAAAAAAAATTCAGTAGCGTTTTCCATTTTAAGTTGCATTTTCATCCGATTGATTGATCGAGCGAGTAAGTGAGACTACTTAGACCATTTTAGTCATTCGTGATTTGGTACCTATACATTAGTGCGAGAGACAAAACAGAGAAAACTGTGTTTTTAGGAGTTGCACTCACTATGTTACGAACGTTTTGCTTTATAAAACAGTGCAAAAATATGAAAAAGCATTCCGTTTCATGGAAAAATATGATTGATAATACAAATTCCGAAAAATCACTTAGGTAATCGTGAAAAAATCACCTTTTGAATCGTGTAACCTAAAAGTAACCTGACAGAGCCAAAAATCACCTAAAAGGATACAAAAGTAACCTTCTGGCAACACTCACAAGACTGACATCAGGGCTGCCACCTCAAAAAAACGATTGGGCGCTAAAACTATGAAAAAAGCGCTAGATTCTAAGGCTGAGATTTAGGCTGAGATTCAGAGACGTTTTTTAAGTCTTAGTTCGGACTCCCGTATGTCAAAATACATACGTTTTGATCCTATTTAGTTCGAACTATGATTTAAAAAATCGTCTCTGAATCTCAGCCTAAGAGACGATTTTTTAAGTCATAGTTCGAACTAAGTAGGGCAGAATGTATGGATTTTGACATACGGGAGTTCGAACTAAGACTTAAAAATCTCGGCCTAAGGGCGATTAATTTAAGTCAGTCAGTCGTCGTACGTCGTGTTACCTACCGTATGTAGGTACCTACTCATGTAAAATTAATGATAACTCCTCAAGGGGATGGAGTTTTTGTTTCTATCTTATTTTAAATTTATTTTCGCAAAGGAAATGATTAAAAAGTGAGTATTAAAATTGATATTATGATGCGCATACGTAAAATTTAAAAAAGTTAAGTACTTATAGAAAGAATATGAAGAAAAACGTACAATAAACGTCAGTTAAGTTTTAAGATAAATCCAGCACAAATTCTTGAATATACCTAAGGCTGAGATTCAGAGACGATTTTTAAGTCATAGTTCGAACTCCCGTATGTCAAAATCCATACATTTTGACCAGCCTACTTAGTTCGAATTATGACTTAATAAATCGTCTCTGAATCTCAGCCCAAATGTTTGGTTTGGACCTTAGAGGATATACAACGTGTAATAAATTAGCGCAAAACCTCATACACCCCAACTCATTTGTAACAAAAGATGACGAAACCACCACCACCTACCACCACGAACCACCTACCTATGTTGAAACCATGATAATTCGATTCTGCTCTCGATTCTAAACAAACTACTTTCTAGTTTTGCGTTATTTCATTAACACGTTCTAGACTCTAAGGTTTGGACACACTAAAATATATCAATCAATCAATCTAATAGGTAGGTATATGGCATATTTTGCAGAATTTGGCAGATTTTTAGCTAATTTTTATTTTTATTTTTTTTATTTTGAATTTATTGCTTGGAAGATTCTCTATTTTCCAGATGGTCACACAGCTTTGCTGTCATGTCCATAGATATAATATCCAATACAGGATCGCGCTGTGCCAAATTATCTTTCTCTCGGTTTAATCAAAAATAATCCATAGCCCAAACACATAAAAACTATTTGGCACGCATAAAGTTGACCATGCTAGAAGAAGAAGGCATGAGTTGCACCCGGTGTCCCATTCTACAGTGGACTGGTGTTGCCATATGTATATGTTATGATTTCAGCCGAATTGGTAAGATCAAATGAAGCAAAAATGTATCAAATCTTTTTAAATTATTTGTGTGTTGCAAAGCCGTGGTAATAAAAAAGAAAAAAATTGACAACCCAATCTGCCATATTATTTGAAATTGTCGCTAGCCGTCAAATTAATTTTTATTATTTTTTATCCACATTTTATGTTAAAATGGTTCGTATTTGCTTAATCGACGGCTGCAAAAGCGAATATTTTCCAGATTGTGGCTTATCGTATCAAAGGTTTGTATTTTTAATATGTTTTAGTCTTGAAAATATTAAATTAGTTAGGGTAACAACAAACATAGAAGGTAAGCATCGGACGCATATATTATGATAAAAATTACGAAGATAAAACTGTTCTAATATCTGTAATAAAACATAGTAGGAAGACTAGGAAGGTAGGTACGCGTGGCCAGCTTATTTTGGTTTTGTATAGCTTGATGTGTCGCCGTGCGTACCTACCTATGCGTTTAGGGTAAGAGGTTGTTTGTTTGTTTGTGTGCCAACGAATGTTCCCATTTATCTCCAAAACGGCTTGACCGATTTAGATACGGTTTTCTGTAAAGGGTTTGTGATTTGATTAACGGTGGTTCTTAGATAGGTGTTACGGTTTCATTTGCCAGGGGGCGCTGCAGTAAATATTTTTCTTTCGTCAAAATGAGTTTTTGCGCATTTACACCGAAACGGCTTGACATAAGGTCAAGCCGTTTCGGTTCGGCTGGATGATTTTTTTACCGTTTCGAAACTTTCAGGGGTGGTTTAGACCATCAAAATGAACAACTTTTAGTATGGGAGCAAATCTGAAATCGTAAAAAGAAAATCATAGTAAAAGTTATTCAAATTGATGGTCTGAACCCCCTAAAAGTTTCGGAACGGTAAAAAAAAAACAGAAGTGCGATTTTTGAACATCATACGAGTGACTCGACAGTAGAAAATGTCAAAATTACTATGGAGATTATGCATCTTTCTACTGCCGATTCGCTCGTATGATGTTCAAAAATCGCACTTCAGGGTGTTCGCGTTAGGTACGCCACACACATACGGAAATGCAATCCGGAATTCCAAATCAATTGTGATTCCGATCCCAAGACACCACGGTCGTCGTAGGGCTTTTGTTTCTCTTCTGAGGGACAAATATATGTATGTATATATAAAATATATAAAAATATATATAAAAATACACCTATCTCAACCCTCACTTAACACCCTCCCCAATCACACGCACACATATACACGCAAACACACCACCCCCCCCCCCCCCACACACGCATACACTCTTACATACACAGATAACTCTAATAATACCTACCTATGGCTAAAAGTGTCTTTAATATAATTATATTAAACAACTAGTAACTTACGTTAATTATAACTTAATACCACGGAGGAGGTATTGCCTTAATAAATGTTTATCTAATCGTACTTACATTTCCATCAGAAAAGGTCGTAAGTCCCTATTACAAACTGATGTACACTAGTCATAAGACTTATGAAGATAATGTCGAATTTAACTTGATTGTTACTCTGAATTATTATTAATCTCACTTAGTTGGTACACAAATAGTTGTTATGCTGCCTCCTACGGTTACTCCTCCTGTGGATATACTTACCTCTCTAAATAACTACCCAAATACATAAGTACTTACCATTTATTCCAACGTTGTCCGAGTTGCGGAGGCCTGGTGACCTGTAACACAGGTGCAGAGATACCCATCCCTGTACCGTAGTGCGAGCACCAGTCTCCACATACGTAGTTATAAGCTAATATGTCTTATGTATAATTTATTGTTAAGATTTGTTAAAACTACTTGTGGAGAGAATAAAGTATATTTTTATTATTATTTTATTATTTTGTACAGGATTTGACAGCTGCGCAATTCCGAATGCAATTGTGGAGGGGGGAAATCCATACGAAATCGTAATCCTGATTCAGGATTCCGGATTGCAATTCCGTATGTGTGTGGCGGACCTTAAGGTACCTAGTCCATAGAAAATTCTGCTATTGTGAACCTTTTTAGTCACATACAGGTGATCCAAAAGGTTATGGTAGGCTGCCATACCTTTTGGATCACCTAGTACTATCACGTCTTTGCTCTCTTCTATCTATTTACAGGCGCAACATGCTCCGGTTTCAGGATTATTTTAATGTCAATAAATAGTTCCTTAATAGTGCCTAGTAATTAGTGCCTAGGTCAGATAAAAATAGTGCCTTCAACGAAATGAAGTTTACGAAATATTTATTTTTTTACCATAGTACGCTAGTTTGATGTCAAAGTAGCGTAAATGTGTTAGGTATAGATATATAGATACACATTTTCTGTAGCAAAGCAAAACGACTACACAAATAGTGAAAATATAATAAAAGTCCTAAAAGCATAATCGCATTGTCACCCTACTAAGGATAGGGACACCGAGTCCAGGCTGCTTTATCCCGCTCTGCCCAATATTCCGAGAAGACCGCATTCCAGGTTTTACGTAGTAAATTAATATTTCTATGGTCATGTCAAGTCACTGGGCTGCGTTCACGACCTTTGGATGCGGTTGTTTTTCAACTCGCTCTATGGTGGAACGTTTTTCATTGTCTAAGCCCCAGCATGATGGGTAGCATGACAACCCGCGATAGCCGTGATACGGCTTTATCACGTATTTTATCTCTTTCGTTTGCGCGCGAACGAACGAGATAAAAGACGTGATAAAGCCGTATCACGGCTATCGCGGGTTGTCATGCTACCCATCACGTGATACGGCTTTATCACGTATTTATCTCTTTCGTTTGCGCGCGAACGAACGAGATAAAAGACGTGATAAAGCCGTATCGCTATCGCTATCGCGGGTTGTTATGCTACCCATCATGCTGGGGCGTAGGTTCGGAACCGGAACTTTTGGTAAAATTAATACTATTTAATACGTAATTTCAGAAGTGCGATTTTTGAAAATCATACGAGCGAATTGGCAGTAGAAAGATGCATAATCTCCATAGTAATTTTGACATTTTCTACTGCCAAGTCGCTCGTATGATTTTCAAAAATCGCACTTCAGATCTTCTGTCTGTCACTGTCACTTTGACTTTGACAGAAGAAGTGCGTTATTTGAGGTTATGCTCACAGACGTTATGCTTAGACGAAAAATTATGAATAAAATTTAGTTAAAATAAAAAATAAGTAAATCGGCAAATTTCCACTTTTTCGTAACTAAAATATTATTGTTTCTTTAAAATGGCATCTGTATCTACAGCTCCGCAGCCAGGCATGCACCAGATCGATTTATCGAAGCTAAATCTTCACCAGTTGGCTCAGCTAAAACAGCAACTAGATCAAGTAAGCTTTATATTTGGACTGTTTTTAGTATCTAACATTATTCCTACCTATCTTATGTACTTAGATTTTTTTTATGTGAACATAAAAAAAACGGGCTTTCACGGTTCAAGTGCGTAAAAAGCAACGAACCAAACAACCAACCAGCCTGTGCTTGCACGAACCAAATTATATTAACTATGATTTGAACATGGTCTCACATAACTTATATCAAGTTCATACAAAATGTTCATCCAAATGCGTACCGTGAAAACCTGTCTTGAAGTAGTTTTCTATCTATTTGTGTCCATTGCTGGGCTTCAGGCCTAATTTTTTTATAACATCCAAAATCAACCCATACCTAAAATACCTCAAGCGTATGTCGGTATAATAAGTATAAGTTATAGCTTGTTGGGTCAGGGAATCTCAATAAAGAGGTTCATACTCCTCTACACTAACTACCCCAAATTCTTATACAACTGCCACACTTTACTTAGAACTACATTATTCTTATAATATACTTAACTCTTAGACAATTTAATAGGGACTCGCCTTGCGGTAGCATTTCCCCTCTGCCACGGTGTTAGATCAATTAATCTTGCGCATTTACACCCAATTTTATACCTTATCACTAAACGAGACAGCCTATAATAGAGAAACAATAATTTTGAACTTAGAACGTTTGGGGTTCACACGAGACTACTTTTCATGATTTTTAACATTCAAAATTAGAATCTAAACTTATGGGGAATACAATCCAAAGTTGCGGATTTCATGTTACCTTGCACCCTGCAAAAAGCTGGCAGAAATGTTTCTTAGTAGAATGACACGCGTAACTCGTCCCTATTAAATTGACTAAGACTTCACTATTATAAAAAAATGCGTGAGTCACATTTTAGGTCTTTTATTAGGTGGTTGCCTGCTCCTCGGCCTACAACAAAGCTCCACATTGTATGTCGGCTCAAGATTGTGTTTCGTGCATAAAACAACCCTTGAACTCTTTGAATATACAGGGTGAAATGGATATCATTAGCATCCTTTTAAACTAAGAGTCTACGGCGCTGTCCTATTGCCATTGCTCACGCGATCATGCGTTCGTCCGACGAAAATCATTGTGCCACTGTGCGTTTAAACATAGTTATATCTGAATAAAAATGGAACAATTTGATCGCACCTCATGATAGCACGACCTTCTATAGGATATTCCGTAGATATAAGTATGTTTAAACGCACAGTGGCACAATAATTTTCATCAGACGAACGCATGATCGCGCGAGCGATGGCAATAGGACAGCGCCTACCCATCAAATTGAACAACTTAAAAGGATGCTAATGATATCAATTTCACCCTGTATACTAACTTACAATGTCAAGCACATTTGCTATAACTAGATATTGGCAAATGCTATATTCCCCGAGGGGGAAGTCAGAGATATTCTGGAAACTCAGAACATCCATATTTCACTAGTAGTACCGAAACTCTGTCCAGTGTGACAGGGAGTGAGCCCGTCGCCACTGGTAAAGGACAGTGGGCACAATACATGCCTCGAAATTGAATTATGCAGGTTTCCTCACAATATTTTCCTTCACCGAAAAGCCAGTGCTGTTAATAATCATACATAAATTCCGAAAAACTCATTGGTATGAGGTATCCTGCACGGCAGGCAAGGTTACTCGCCACTGGACCACCAAGGCATTAAAATGTGAATAAAAATAAATTTTGAACTTACTTTTAAATTTTCAGGAGCTTAATGTCTTCCAAGATTCCCTACAAACGTTGAAGATGGCTCAAGGAAAGTTTGTAGAGTCCGGTGAGAGCGTGGAGAAGATCACACCGGATTCGAAGGGCAAGACAATACTCGTACCCCTCACCGGCTCCATGTACGTGCCGGGCACGGTGGCTGACACTGATAACGTTGTCATAGATATTGGAACTGGATATTACGCTCAAAAGGTATGACATTTCTTTTGTATTTTTCAATTTGGGTAACAACATCTATACTTAAAAAAGAGTTCCGTGACTGACAACGCACAGCCTAAACCGCTGAAGATAGAAACAATCTTTCTACAGAGGATGTAGGGGTGCACTAAGGAAGGATTGTTCTAAAATCATCCCTTAAAGGGGTAATCCACGCGGACTAATTTGTGGGTCTAAAGCTTGTCTACTTATATCTGGTTAGCTTTTGCCCAAGATTTCATCAGTGTTAACGACCCGATCCGATAGCCCAGTCGGTATCGGTAGTGAACCTGCCTGCTGTGGCGAGGGTACGAATCCCGCACGGAGCAAATATTTGTATGAAAAATATTAATATTTGTTTGAAAAAATTTCTCAACATCTCTAGAACTCGAGAAATCCGTTCAACGAATACTAACTAAGGAACCGCGCGTGTCACGCACGTATGTGTTTTGTTTAATTTAGGGCAGATTTTTTAATAGTCTGATAATTCCTATGAATTAATTATATTACTTAAAATAAATATAATTTACCATACACCAGCAATCAAGGAAAATTGCCGGAAAATCTCTAGTTGTTTAAATTCAATTTGGTCAAAAATAAGCACCAAAGAGATATTGGGATTATATTGGATTTCGGAATAAACACTTTTTAATGATTCTAAAATTTGTTGATGTGATAACTGGCAAGATGTCATGGAAAAAAATTATCAAAAGCCATAAAACTAAAAAGAAAGAAAACTGAATTCTTTTTAAATGAAGTATTTGGCTTAACCTCATTTTTTTCTGACTGATAGTTGCCAGTTCTGTATTTCTTGGATGTATTGAAAACTCTTTGGTTTTATGAAAAATATGTAGACGAGAAATAAAATCTTTTTGGATTCCCTAAAGGTTTTTATTAACTTCTCTTGATTATTTTATTTATCAATCCCAATCGTAGCTACAATTCATAACATAAAAATCTAATCAAAATATTGGGTAGGTGTACAAAATTATATCGTTGCTCATATTTCTTATATTGGGTAGGTACAAAATAATATCTTTGCTCATATTTCGGATGTTTTAGTTATGAGGTCGGTGATTTTTGAAAAACAAGTTATAATTTATTTTATGAAATTGATATTTTATTCATAGAAATCAATTTCATATGGCAATTGGAAAATCGGCCCTAAAAGATTGTTCTGTTACTTAAATAGTATCTGGGCAATCGAGCTTATTCTTCTATTTTTTTGTGTGAAAACAGATTTTCCAGGGTGTTTTCGTCCCAGAAGTGCGATTTTTGAAAATCATACGAGCGACTTGGAAGTAGAAAATGTCAAAATTACTATGGAGATGATTTTGCATCTTTCTACTGCCAAGTCACTCGTATGATTTTCAAAAATCGCACTTCTGGAAAAATCCGTTTTCATTCATCTAAAATAACTTCAATGTAAGAAAATATTATCACTCACATCCACAACAGGCTTCGTCAATAAATACATCCCATATATCTGCAACAAGCTTCGTCAATTTCTATACCTACAATCTATAAACCTCCTCCAAAGCCTCTCTCTGCGGGACGGTCCCTAGAACGCTGGCAGCATTCCCCCTTTGAATCGCCAAGCTTATACGCTGACGAAGGTAACTGCCAGCCCTCTTATCACCAGTGGACTCTATAAGGCGCGCAGATATGTCTCTCACAAGCTGTTTTGCATCGGGTCCCCATGGTCCTAGGGTCTCAACTCCCAAAGGTACAAACATGTACCCCTCTCCTATATCAACGTACTTCAGGCGCTTTGCTGACTCAGCCGATGCCGCAGCAGCACCCACGCGCGACGATGTCCGACTAATATGCGACGCCGCTAACGTGTCCACACAAGTTGCGTCCCATACCAAAGACCTTCCCAACTTCCAAGGCCCTACAGTCATGCCATCAGGACGCTTTCCATCAGTACGTATAATACCCACCGGCTCTCGCACCGCAGGCACATTGGAAGTTATTAAGGCTCTGCGGATTATATCATTTAGGGCAGCGTGACGCGGCAAACGACCCGCGCTGCTGACGCAGGAAAGCCCATGATGACCGAAATGACCAACCCGCTCACCACAGTGGCAAACATGCGGATGAACCGATCTGGCCCCTAGTCTCAAACATACGGCCAGGGTCAGAGTGCTTCTGTCCAGCAAAGTTCCCACATTTGCCGACGGCCAGGCCTGTAACCACAAACCAGATTCCCCCTCAGCAACCGCCAAAAGTCGGGCCCGGTCCCGTAAGCCTGCGCTGCCGTTGAGTAAATCTTGGTAAACCAACTTACAGAGAGGTTCATCCCACCCCTTCTGAGAAGCACGATTTTCCGGAGGCTCACTGTTCGGACACGCCTCACGCCAAGCAGACTCGGCGTCCAACAAGTGCGTCACCTCCACGGTACCCAGTGATGGGTCAATAATTGTTCCATGAAGACGTCGGACACTATGTACGGACGACAAGTAAGCTGGGAGGGCGATACTGGACACCTTCCTGATTCCTAAACCCCCCAAACGTATGGGAAGAGAGGCCTGAGCCCAAACACGCTCGTCCATAGGACAATTTAAGACCCTCGTGAGAACCCCCTGAATCAACCCATCCAAGGCAGTCATGTGCTCGGTGAATTTCCAAATATGAGCGCACCGCAAAGCATACGTGAACTTCGGGACGAACAAGCAAAAGCGAATAATAAATAGAGCCATATGTGAATTTATTTGAATTAACCTTTCCGACGTTTCATTAAATTTGGATATTTGTTCACTGATGTAATCAGGAATAGCTTCGTCCAGAATTGGTACACCAAGAAGCTTGAAGTTTTCCTCGCCAAGAACTTTAATATTGGGTGCCAGGGAATTAAACCGCGCTATCATATCCCGTCTCTCCTCCGAAGCGACCGCACTAGCTATATACAGCTCACACTTTGCAAAATTAAATTCGAGCCCCATTGCACCAAACTCATCAATTAACCTGCTAAAATCGTTCAAAACTGTCTCGCAGCCACCCCCCACCGTGCCGTCATCCAAATACCAAACGTTGAACTTCGAACTCAAGCCCATGGGATGGATAGCTAAACTAAAAATCGCTGGGCCCAAAGGATCACCCTGTTGACACCCGACCGCCGATTGTAAAAAATGAGATCTATACGCCAAAACTGAAGGTTCGCTGTAGCACTGCCACAGGTAGTTGTAAATTAAAGGGACCTCTTCCTTCACTCGGCGTAACATGGTACGCCATGTGGTGGTGTGGCCGGTGGCGTGTCAACGGAGTTGAACGCGTTTTTGATGTCAACTTTCAACACTACTTGACCCCCTTCATTGATGACAAAGGTGCGAGCCGCATGAACTGCCGCCTCACAGCCACCCTTGGTCCCAAACCCTAACTGCTGAGGCTGAAACTGTTAAAATCGGCGCGACATATTTGCAGCACACCTTGGACGCTATCCTACGCAAAGTACAGCCAACAGCTATGGGCCTTATTCCTCCGTCCTTCTTCTTTAAGGCACACAAGTTTGCACCATAAAGTATGCGAGTGATGCTAGTCGGGACCTGACCAGACAGCATATGGTTTACTAGAGACGTCAAATAAGACAGTAACGCCCTACCGGCATCCCCAGTTGCACCCACTAAGTCCTTTAAATGCTGCGGCGTGATGCCATCCAGACCACCAGCAGAGCCATTTTTGACACTCATAATCGCATCGCATAAGCTTGTTGCAGATATATGGGATGTATTTATTGACGAAGCCTGTTGTGGATGTGAGTGGTGTACCTATTGCCTTTGACGAAGCCTGTTGTGGATACGCACTTTGTACTTTTCGTTTTAAATCAATTAATCATCAAAATAAATAAATATAGAAAATATTATCTAAATACAATTACTTTCATGGTAACTATTTACTAGTTCTTTGTTGTAATTGATTTTATTTGTTTGAAAGAACTACAATTTTTTGTTAAATTTTTTATATTATATAAAACACTGTTTTAGTCATTGGTTTTAAGTAGTAATAATTATTACAATACAAGTTTTTAACTTTTATAATATTTGATTTGTTAGTATAATACACTTAACCATAAACCAACTTTAACCAATAATTAACCAATTATTGGTTAATTATTGGTTATTTAACCAATTTTAACCATAAATTACACGTAGGTAACGTCACTACGTTACCTACGTGTAATTTATGGTTAAAGCTAGTCCACTTTGATGTCATTTGCCAGCGAAACTACCGTTTTTTATTGTCAAATAATAATGTTTTATAAAAATTAAATCTCGACAACTCGAGAAAACTCGAGAAATCCTGGTCGAGAATTCTCATGCCTCGAGAAATAAAAAAGATCGAGAAATCAGAAACTCTAATTGGCTACGACTTTCATAACATAACATTAACATTAAGCTAGTAAGCGGTTACCAGGATTATGATCTCTCATTTTAAGCCCCCTCTAAAAAAATAAGAAACCTTTCTTATTTCAGTATAATTCCCTATCAGCTCATCAGTTTCTTTAAAATAGATTAGTTTTTTACTCCAAAATTACTAATGAAAATAAATAAATAAATAAATATCTTGGACAATGTCACACAAATTATCTAGCCACATTTAAAGTACCAGAATCTAGCCTGGACTTGTATTATGATGACTAGACAACGATATAGAATACATATATAAATACAAACATCCATGACTCGGGTACAAATATTCATATTCATCATACAAATATTTGTCCCTTACGGGATTCGAACCCGCGCCCCTCGGCACAGCAGGCAGGTTCACTACCGACTGTGCTACCGGGCTGTCAAAACTAATGAAAATAAATATTAATCATCTTTTCAGGACATTGAAGGGGCCAAAGATTACTTCAAAAGAAAAGTACAATTTGTAACGGAACAAATGGAAAAAATTCAAATGATGGGAATAGAGAAGTCTAAAGTACGTGAAGCTATCTGCATGATGATGGAGATGAAGATGCAGGCGCAGCAGCAGGCACAGAAAGCTTCCACTTCATAACATTAGTCCTCGAACTCATGGCTTACAATGTTAACATTATGATACTTTTTATGTGAGACCCTATATGCATTTAGTGTACTAAAATTGCATAAAAAGGCTTGATTGTTTGTTGCTAATAAAGAGGAAAGAATCAGAGGTATTGATACAGCTTCATAGCATGGTTTCTGACTCGATAAGGCAATACAATCGAATACTTATATAGGGTCTTTCTTAATATGCTGACACGTTTTTAAGGGGATGATCAGACCGTCAAACTGAACAACTTTCTCTATGGCACTAACATCGAAATCGTGAAAAAAAATCTGCTCGTCCATACAAAACTGCAAACCTACTAAAATCAAATGTATAGGTATGGGACAGCTGTTTTTTTTCGCGATTTCTATGTTGGTTCCATAGAGAAAGTTGTTCAGTTTGACGGTCTGATCATCCCCTTAAAAATATGTCAGCATATTAAGAAGGACCCTGTATGTCTTGCCTGATCTAACTGAAGTCAATATACAAGGTGTAACTAAACATGCCAGTAATATTTCAAGGAGTCGTTTAGACCATCAAACTGAACAACTTCTAATATGGAGCAAACGTCGAAAATCGTCCTATAAATTTGAGTCTAGTAGGCATAGGTAGGTACTGCAGTTTTGTATTAAACAGCAGATTTTTTTGGGTGGCCCTGTAGTGAAAGTTTTTCAGTTTTAGGGCTAACTAAACCACCCCTTTAAATATTACAAGTGTCTTTTGTTACAGCCTGTATATGTAAAGAGCATGAATGGCAACAAATGATCAACAAATTCGATGCTGTTTCTTTATATTTACACCATTGAGAACTTGATTAACATTATTTATTTTTTGTAAGATCACAAATTTGATTAATCTCTGCTGTGTATGTTCTAGTTTGATTTTTTAAGCAATAAATAAAAATAACAGTATTGAGTTATTTGTTTAATGTTTCCATAGTTATAATTTATAATTATTGTAACTAAAATTTAAGTATTTAGTTAATTGATTTTATAGAGTTTAGAAACTGGATGTAGGTTGGTTTTCAAGTAGGATTTTGGGAAAGGTTAAAATAGAAGGCAAAAGGCAGTAAACATGTGACACCAAATGATTTATTTTTTTAATAGGCCAAAATGATAGCGCTGCTGATATCTACAATATAATGACTTATTGTAAACTATCTTAGTACGTATCTACAATGTCTTATAGTCACAAAACAATATCAACTAAATAAGGCAACGACTATTCCTTACGTTTGTAAACAATTTCTATTAATAAGTGTTTGAAAAACAAATTTTAATATATATTTTTTCAAATATTTCTTACCATGAACACGTGAAAAGGTGTTTGGATACAAGATAAACTTTAAATATTAATTAATAAGAAATTTACATTTGATATCTGTATAAATTACAAATTATACGTACATCATACAGTATTATAAGCATGAACAGGCTATTTAGATCGAGTAGCGGCTTGGCTTGGCTATAGTCGTGCTATCTGGAAGTTGCATCGTGGAAATTATTTCGATAAATGTACGTAATTCTTTAGCTAACATTCTTCATGATACAAATTTAGTTAACGCATTATTAGGAAAATTGTTGATTTAAACATATTTAGCTTGCATTTGTAAACTCTACCACCCCCTTCACATGATCAAATCGATCAGCACCTAAGATTTAACTCATGTGTACGTATTTAATCAGTAAAAATATTTGTATTAACTATTGAAGGTACGAGCTAGATAGGTATTTACATTTTAGTACAATATAACTTAGTTTATAACGTTAATTTATCAATGAGAGTTAGGATTACCACCATCGTATTCCATAGCCTTTGGCGAACACACTCAATTGTCCTATACACCATAACCCTTAAATTACTTTAGCCTTTTTACACAATAAATCATTCGCTATTGATGAACAGCGTTACACGAACAGATCGCTCGCCTGCTCGGCGAAGTCCTTATCTCAAATGGTGTAATACTCGGGGGCAAAGTCGTTCGCCAAGTTGCTGAGGAAATGGAAGTCGGAGGAGGAGTTGGAGTTGTCGCCGGCGGGAGCGGCGTGTGTCGCCTCGTAGAACTGCTGGAAGGAGCCATATCCGTCCGCACACTCGCCGGCTCCACCGCCGCCGTAAGCCTCCGCCGCCCCCGCTGCTGCTGTGGCGCTCTGAGCACTCGCGGGCCCGTACCCTGCTGCCGCCGCGGCCGCCGTCGCTTGCTGTCCACCGTACCCACTCGCGTCATAGTACGCATTTTTCGCGTACTCACTCCCATGTGCACTCTTCTGCCCATCACTTCCATAGTAATTATGCGCGTGATCGTGCTGAGCGCCCTCGTGGTAATGATACCCGTAGTGACTGTTCGGGTATCCCATGTGCTCTCCGGGATACCCTTGACCTTGTTCGTACCCAGGATGACCATATGCCACTTGGTCCTTGCCGTATGACGGATAGCCGTAGTTTTGATACATCTCATGTGGGTACGCTTGTCTCGATCCAACACCGTTAGCTGCTCTTCCAGAGGTTGCTCCGTCCTGTTGTCTCGCGTGTTGCTGGCTTCGTGCGTATGCGTGTTGATCAGCGCCTTGTATCGCAGGCCCATAGCCTTCGTAGGATCTGTTACCTTGAGGATACTGCGCAAGCTTTCCAACGAATTGTTTAGAATCCATACGGAAGTCGGGATGAGGCATAAACTGCCCAGGAGGAGCATTACCTCTTATAACATACGGAGGCATGGCATTGGGTACCGCTTGAGGATGAGGGGGGCCCGGAGGAGCGTTCGGATTCGGCGGCGACGGGCGAGGATAGTGGCCGAGAGGACTTGGATGCATACTTGAAGGAGTTCCTGGTGTTGACGACGGAGTAAGGCTGACCGATGAGAATTTTGCACCGTCCGGTAAACCAACTGGGCCAAGACCGTCTTTGGACGAAGATGGAGATATTTTGCAGCCTGAGGCATCCAGCGACGGTGAACGTTTCCTGGACTCCTGTTTGATTCTCTTCGCCAAGTTTCTTGGCGTTGCAACAGCAGCGGGAGGATGGGCGTCTCTTGAGTCATCCTCGGCCAGTTTATCGAGTGAGGAGGACGAGGCCACGCTGGAAGCGCCATCGCTCGCAAAACTGTTATTGTTGGTAGCACTGGGAGTGTTGTTGTTTCGTGTTCGTGAGGCGAGTTCTGGCAGGTCTTCAGTAGGTGAGCATAAAGCACCAGGCGGCAGTTCGCAGCCCTGACAGCTTTTCTTGCCCGATAATGGGCCATCGTCGTCCAAGAATTTG
Organism: Agonopterix subpropinquella; assembly: GCA_922987775.1. NCBI lineage: Eukaryota > Metazoa > Arthropoda > Insecta > Lepidoptera > Depressariidae > Agonopterix > Agonopterix subpropinquella. The sequence continues at coordinate 16,505,880 of OV277704.1, read as the reverse complement.
TCCAGTCCCGTTTTGGAGCTCTTGCCTCCTTCAGATGTAGTCGAATCTTTGTCGTCACCGTCCTCACTCTTTGTCAGCGTTTGCCTCTTATGTTTCATACGCCTGTTTTGGAACCAGACCTTCACCTGAAACAAAATAGGAAAAATTATGAAGTGAAGCTTAATTTTTTCTTTTACACGTTTTAGGTACCTTATCTTAGACTATTAACCCAGTAAAATTAGATAAATCAGAAGAAATAATTTCCGGAGTTTTGAAACTTTTTTTAAACGTTCCTTTGGTACGCAATATTTAAGAAAAAAAAAAGTCCTGGTGAGGGGGGGGTGAGCTCGAGGAAGGGGGGGGGCTCTAAAGGTGACTTTTTTCAGTTTTTCGCTTATTTCTTGAAATCTGAAAGTCGTATCGAAATACTTTGTATGAACGAATTATACCTAACAAAATTTCCTACAAAACAAGTGGTATGCATTTTTGTCATAGGACTTAACCTTTGAGGGCTACGGGGTCGAGAATGTAACGGCATTTCAAAAATTATGAAATTTGTATGGCGACCCTCATGAAAGTTGAAGATAAAAACAAAATGATTTCATATTCTTAATCAGCAGCCCCAAAAACTCCCAGATACAAATTTTCAGTGGGTTCGGGGAACCCTTAAAAGCTGCATTGGCGTTTGAAATTTCCATGGTAGCCATCTTGGATATCGCAATTTTGGATTTTTTTCACCGCCAACCAAATCTGACCAGGGTCCTCTATGACATTTGTTCTAGGTCCATAACCCTATCTGTCATAGTTTCCGCGGGCCGTTGACCTCATCCATCAGGAGTCGACCTTCCGAGGAAGTCAAAGTTTTCCCTGTATCAACAAGGCATCCATATGATGATCCCCAAATGTCATTCTTTTGCCGTAAGGGGAACCCGGAGATAAATTGGAGGTATCTGGTTGACCCCCCATCCCCCCCCCCCCCCCATAGATATTAGATAAATACCCGTATAATTGTTCACCGGGTTTCCCCCATTCAACGTATAGTAAAATGATTTTAGGGATCATCATAAAGATGCCCTGGCGATAAAAAAAATATTTCGACTTCCTCAGAAGGTCGACTCCTGACGGATGAGGTCAACGGCCCGCGGAAACTATGACAGATAGGTATATGGACCTTGAACAATTGTCATAGAGGACCTTGGTCAGATTTGGTTGGCGGTGAAAACAATCCAAAATTGCGATATCCAAGATGGCTGCCATGGAAATTTCAAAAGCCAATGCAGCTCTTAAGGGTTCTCCGAACCGACAGAAAATTTGTATCTGGGGATTTTCGGGGTTGCTGATTAAGAATATGAAATCATTTTGTTTTTATCTTCAACTTTCATGAGGGTCGCCATACAAATTTCATAATTTTTGAAATGTCGTTACATTCTCGACCCCGTAGCCCTCAAAGGTTAAGTTCTATGACAAATATGCATACTACTTGTTTTGTAGAAAATTTTGTTAGGTATAATTTGTCCATACAAAGTATTTCGATACGACTTTTAGATTTCAAGAAATAAGCGAAAAACTGAAAAAAGTCACCTTTAGAGCCCCCCCCTTCCTCGAGCTCACCCCCCCCTCACCAGGACTTTTTTTTTCTTCAATATTACGTACCAAAGGAACGTTTAAAAAAGTTTTAGAACTCCGGAAATTACTTCTCCTGATTGGTATATTTCAGCTTAATTTTACTGGGTTATATTTGGAATCGTTAGGTACGTATTAATGGTATAAGTAGTATCATTAGGTATCTTATCACCCGCAAGAAGTGCACTCCTGGACTTCCCTCAAAAGAGGGGATAAATCCCCTCTTCAACATTCAACGGCCGGGAGTACTAAAGTACTCCCGGCCGTTGAATGGCCATCGCAGTGCATCAGTTAGATGGAGATAGTACAAAAAATTTCCCAATCTTGGTAAACTTTACTCAATACTCATTATTTTTTTCTTTTTTGACTTTGCGTAATCAATAGGTATTATTTATTTATTTATTTGTAAGACAACAAAATTACAAAGCACAATATACACCATAAAATAGACTCAAGTAAGCATCTCCAATATTATGCAGGTGTTGCAGTAACAACCCAATAAGACCGAGGCCTATATCAGGGTTAGCTACAGTTCACGTTGCCTACCATTGTATACCTACTTAATTGCGTTTCACAATGGCCCTTACGCCTTTTAGACTCACTTGCGTCTACTTGGGTTAGGAATTAAATCCAGTTTCAGTTGGTAATCCATGATTTTTTGTATGGGGAAAACCCTGAGATAATTATTTAACCTAGAGTTAATAGCTTACCCAGGTAATAGTATACTCTTTCTTATACTGTGCCCAGGTAAAGGAAAGTGTGTGTGGCTATGACGGCACCTAGGATTCGGTAGATGAATAATTAATAAAATAATTGGTTTTGATGTTGTACGTACCTGTCTTTCTGTGAGATCGAGAGAGGCAGCGATTTCAATCCTCCTCGGCCGACACAGGTACTTATTGAAGTGGAACTCCTTTTCCAATTCCAGCAGTTGTGTGTTTGTGTACGCTGTCCGGAGTCTTCGAGGCAACCCATTTTCTGAAACAAAGATAAGTAATTTACGAATGGATCTAAATTACTTTAAATTTTAGAGAAGTGATGATGTGGTAGAGCGATGTATTGGCGTTATTTATAATCTTTATATATTGCCACGTTTAAAATTAATACAAGCTATTAATGTTATTCCTGGAAGCTTTCAATAACAGGGTTGCGAGGCTCGCGGGTGCGCTTTCCTTTAATGTAATAACTTGATCGCATGTCAGAGCACCGCCCTTGAGGCCATTGTGTCGAAGCTGTTCTTTTTATTTTACCACAAAATACGAATTGGAATTCGAAATTCAAATTACAAAAGGGCGGCGAATAATGGGGGGATCGCGTTCGCGTGACGACTCATGCTACCTTACATTCGCAATGTCATCGGTGCAGTTGCCGTGGTTCTTAGCGTGCACAGAATAAAGATTATATCGTATTGTATTATTGTGTAGATATAATTGTGGGGTGGTGGTGGCTGATTGACGTGGTTCGTCAGCTCTCGCATTCGCCATTGGACAGGGGCAGCTGTCAATCAAACTGCGCGGCCCTCGGTTCCGCGCGGTTGAACAGGCCCTGCCTGTTTCTACCTACTTCAACAAAGCCGAGGTTGACATGGTAACCGACCCTATATAAAAGTTTTTTAAGTAAATTGGTACCATGTTACGTACCTATTCTATTAGCATTAAGCCCATACTTGCGCGCTCCAGTGCTAGCAATAAACTCCAGGTTTAGTTGGTAGCCCAAGATTGTTGGTATCATTATAGAAAAACAAGAGAGTGAGCTATTTTATAACCCAGGAGTTCGAAAGGGGTACTTTTACCTCGGCCTCAATTGCGCAATTTTATACGGTTTTGGTTTGGTTTTGGTTTTGGTTTAGTTTTGGTTTCGATTTAGTTTAGCTGAAGTAAAAAAGCTATCGCGATATTTTTTTCTGAACGGTTAAATCGCACAATACAGAAAATTCGATCGAACGGACATCAAACGTTACGCCAACCAACGTATCATCCGAAATAAAGCTAAATCGTTACCGTTAATATCATTTGCGCGATACGAATTGTGCATAACGTAACGTTTTTGGTTTGTGGTTTTGTTTTGGTAGTATCGTTCAAACTTAGGGCGATTGAGGCCCTGATCACAATATTTAAGATTTCTCAATCAAGAAAACCTACTATAAAAAGTGCATCTCAAGGTATTGTATAAAAGTGTAGGTAATGTTAGTTGGAGTTGCACTTTTTTATTTTAGGTTTTCTTGATTGAGAAATCAAATATTGTGGTGAGGGCGCCACTGAACGGTAAAAGAACTTTTAACTCTTATTCCACTGGTCTTTTGTTTTGTACTGGTAGTTAGGGATATCCACCAGGTAGGTTAGGTACATCGGTACTCAAGTTATGTAGGTAGATAATACAACATTGCAACTGTAATTAATTCACCCACAGCGTGCATACGTTAGATCCTTGAACAATATAACTAAATTATCAGTTTACTGGAGCCGAAACTCGATAGCCCTTGGTCAACCACTAGAATTGTTATGAGAGGTGGGTACAGTTGGCGTCAAAAGTGTTTAGTTTGCATAAGGCACCCTACACCTTGCAATTTTAGCATGAGTAGAGAATTTATAGAATACTCATGTGTACCTACTTTCTCGTATGTATTAAAAATAAATTTTTATGTCAATATTGTAGGTACGACATACTTGCCTAGGTATTTTTTTTTAATATAAATGTCCCAGTCCCACCTACTCGGACTTTTGTAACGACACCATAAAGCCGAATGGAAGAGACTTAGGTCGAGATTCAGAGACGATTTTTAAGTCATAGTTCGAACTAAGTAGGGTCAAAAATGTATGGATTTTGAGTTTTGACATACGAGATTTCGAACGACCTAAAAAACGTCTCTGGAGTGCGATTTTTGAATCTCATTCGCTGAATTCAGCAGTTGAATATGTCAAAATTACTGTGGAGATATGCATCTTTCTATTGCTGATTTGACTTTCAAAAATCATACTTCAGGAGTGCTATTTTTGAAAGTTAAATCAGCAGTAGAAAGATGCGTATCTACACAGTAATTTTGACAGTTTCAATTGCTGAACTCAGCGAATCAGATTCAAAAATCGCACTCCTGAATCTCGACCTGGCACTACAGCATTTGTTACACGTTCCTTTGAGACCTTTCTCTTCTGACGTTGGATGTAGAGTTCCAATTTAATTTTTTTGACGTCCCGAACCTTTTGGAACTCGCATTTTCGTGCACGCATGTACGCAGGATGAATGTTCTAAAGATGCAAGTTGGTAAGTTTTTGCTTGGCGGTTATAATAGGCACGATTATGCGGGATCAAGAGGCGTCGCGTATAATGTTCGCATTATCGCGATTGTGCTTTATTTCCGCGTCACCGAACATACCGCTTTAGCCAATATTTTGACAAACTTTGCCCTCCATGGCTTGAATATTTTGATTCTTGATTCCTGAGTTGTGTTTGACAACGTAATAAATGTGATTTATTGCGATTTTCTTGTCGATTCGTGATTCAATTTTCATCGTATTTTTCTTCATGACGAGGTTTATATGGCTGTTATCTACTGTTGTTAAGAAATAAAATAGGCTTCTATTCCTAGTGCCTTGCTGCTGGTACTAAATCTGACCTCTGCAGTATTGAATGTAGGATAGTTAGTTAGCGAAATTCAAATTAAAATGAATCAAATCCAATCATTTCTTTTTATTCAGAATAAACATCTTATAATATCACACATCTCACACATCTTATAAACAAAACAAAATGTACAAAGTACAATTAAAACACAATATTGCATTACATAGTCTCAAGACCAGACATTTTGGTCATTCAAATAATCATACTGAAAAAAAAAATCAACCAAACTACTTAGTAGGTATTAAATTCCAAACTTTAGTGACTTTCTAACTGTTTTGTAGCACATAATCAAACATTTGGTTATAAATAGCAAAACGTGTTGTTATTTATAGCCGAAAGTTTGTTTATATGCCAAAAAATAGTTTGCAAGTCACTAAAGTTTGATTATATTTATTTAACACTAGTTTGGTTCATAATTTTTTTCAGTGCATCGAGTTTATAGTGACCTTTTTCCAGAGGACTTGTAATCAATAAACAAATCAACGTTTTACGATGTTAATATGTGTCCTAAAATAGCGTTGAATCAATTTCCCCTAAAGCCAACAACCAATTTATTAGCACAAAATATAATGTCAGATATTCATATAAGGTACCTAAGGAAAGTTTGTTTTGTCATCATTTAATTAGGGACTTTTAATGTTGATTGACCTACTTCGATATATCTGATAGCAGATGTTAAAAATGCAATTCCTTTCCGGTTCGTTCTATTCTACAGGGCGCTCTACATAAAATTTAAAAAATCCTACTAAACTGATTGTTAAAAGTTAAAATCCCCATGTTATACAACGTGTAGGTAATAATAAATGATTGCGAAGTGTGTTAGCTTGTTTAACCCTCCCGCGGACGAGGCCGGGGTGGGCCCGAAGATTTACTGCGGATTAGGGTCACTTACATCGCTCAAGTCAAGAGTCCGCTTGTCCGCACTTAATGTGATAATATCACCGTACCCCGTTGGTTTATTGAATTATTACCTGTGTCTCTATCTGTAGGTTAAATTTTAGAGAGTATCTAGGTAGAATAATGAGTTCAGTAGGAACCTGATAACTGATACTGATTAGCATTATTGTAGTCATTTCTTTGCGTTACGCAGAAATCTAGAAAACGTTCATTGTGACACAGACTGTCTATATCTAGTCATAAAAATTCCTAAATCTAGTGTTAATTCTTAAAAAATTAACGATTTAAGTAATGGAACATCCCTTGACTTCAGTTCAAATAAGTAGCCGTAAAGGACAATTTTTAACCGACTTCAAAAAAGGAGGAGGTTTCTCAATTCGACCGTATATATATATATATATTTTTTTATGGGTATTTGCGGAAACTTCGTCGTTTATGAACCGATTTCGATGAATCTTTTTTTGTTGGAAAGGAGATATCCCAAGAGAGGTCCCATGATAAGGAAACCAGGATCTGATGATGGATCCCAGAGATATCGAGAGGAACCTTCGAAAATCGTAGTGCCGACTAGTGCGTTTGTAATTTAAAGCACTACTATTAAATCGAACTAATGAATTTACCACTGAATATTATAAAATTAATTTGTTTTATAGAAGTCGGTGTCAAGCCAAGCCAAAAAAGCCCTGTCGCGAATCGTACCGGCTTGACAGCGACTTCAATAAAACAAATTAATGTTCTTATGATGCGAACGAAAAAGTCATCGGCTGCAATATTATTTTTTAACTTTTTAGTTTTTTGAAGGCGGTTTTAATTTTTTTGTTAAAATTTTGTTTTGGAATCAAAATTTCGATTTCATCAAAATGATTTTTGGTACTATACTTACCTAATAGATTGTTACGAAAGTTCAGTAGGTAGATAAATACATAAGCATCATACTCCTAACTAGCAACATTAAGGACCTAAAACTCTGGACCTGTTTAGGAATATTTATTGAGAAAGATCAAGAGCCAGAGTGTTACAAGCAGTAGTTGCAAACAATTTGCAAAGGATATATGCTGAGAGCCCCTCGGGCAAGTTTAAATAATTAATCAAGTGCCGGTAAAGGATTAATGCGTGGCCAGTTGGCGGTTGGATGCCATTAGAGAGCGTTCGATGCCCCTCCGACTAAATGCTGTGGTCACATTATTTGTGTCGGGATCTCGAAGCATACGGCGCGGCGCGAGAGGGTTAGAAAACCTTCACAATTGATTTTACAGGAACCTTTAGAATTAGTGTACAACTTAGTACGCATGAATATGTATGGATAACTTAAGCCATAACGCTACTAGCAGCAGCGCGCCGTATATTTACCACTTGATAAAGCACCAAACATTTATTTTGAATGTTGCCGCTGCAACGGAAAAGTTGCCAAAGGGGAGTTTTCGACGAGAAATATTACGTTATGAGGTGTGAAAGGCATAAATGTAAAAATTCAATATTTCAAACGCAAAAAGAGTAAATTTTTCCGCAATTTCTTGTCGGTAACAATGTCGTTTTGGGGCGTCGTCGTACGAGCGCTGGAGTGATTTTGTAGATTTTGTTGGTTCACATTCGTTCGGGTGGATAAAGGGGATTCTAAATTCAGCATTGTATTGTCAAAATTGTACGAAGGCGACGTAAAACTTGACTTTGCTAAGCTCTCGTCTGATTCACAATCGATCATTGCGAAGGATTTGTATTTTTCCGATTAGTCTGTGTATCGGGGGCCTGTTTGACATTGTCGCATCAATTATAAGCTTGGATTACGAGGAGACAGATGTAAGACGGTTCAATTTCGTTACAGTGCGGGGAGATATCCTCCAGTGGGTTCTGAGGGGCGGCGTATCAGGAAGTGACTTGGATCTTCTTATCGGAGCTTGATGAAGGCTCGGTTCCCTTCTATACATCGAATAGGCCCGAAACAGAGATTTAAAATGATAATTTTGTATAACTTGTATTCAGACAGGTACCTACCTACCTAGGTATCTAACGATCCATTTATTTACAAGTGTACTAAATTTCACATTTTGTTGAAGACTCATTTCATGCAGGTACCTCTACCTATGTTGGTATACAGCTTAGATCAAAGTAAAATTAAGTATACAGTATACCTCAGAAAGAAAACTCCATCCATTCCATACATTTTATACATATAGGACTATTCCTATATGTATAAAATGTACGTAAGTAAGTAGGTACATAAGTCTAAAACTACACCTAACCCTCTCTCTCTTCCTGGCTTTTAATCCCATATGGTGGTGGGGTCAGCCTTCAAAACTACACCTAACTAATTATCCAAAAGATTTATAATGAACTCTTTCCAAAATTTGTACCTCCTAGGGATGTAAAGTACCTACCTACCTATCTAGCCTATAGTTCCTAAAATGTTGTGAGTGTTGCTCCGTCCCCGAAATCCATTTCATCCATTTAGCAGATACAGGAGGTTATTAAAAGTTGTCGCGCGACAGACAGCCTGCGAGTTTGGAGTTTGACAGCGCCTCCCCAGGGGACAGGGTTCGATTCCGTCAACGGGGAAATTTCATTAATCCCGCATTAAAAAGTTGTGATTTCCTAATTGTTTTGTGGAGATTTTGGTAGGTATGCTTTAGGTGGTTGTGTTATAGTAGGTACCTTAATATGTAGGTATAGGTATTGGGTATTTAGAATTATGTAGTTTTTGAGTCGGTTATTTCAATGATCTTATTGGAGAAAATGTGTAAGTAAAACAATGTTTGTGCAGGTAGGCATGTTATTTAGATCTAAAAATTTACTTGAGGCCTTGAGATGAGTTAGATTGTTAAAATAAGATTTAGTATTTTTTAGGACTATTTTCAGATTTTGTCAACTGAAAAGTGGCTGTTCCTTGTAGTGTATTTTTAATTTCGTGAAAATTATTACCATACGGTTTGTTTAAGAGGTACATGAATGAAAAATTTAAAAGTCGTGCGAATTCCGATTTGGAAATTATAGAATGCTCAAGAAAATATTCCTAAGATTTCGTTGTCACTTAATAAAATTCCCTGCGGCGTTTTTTGCCAATTTTATAGCTAACCTTTACTATCTTTATTATCTACGCTAATAAAGACACTCGAGCCGAATATGCAAAGCGCTTTAAGACCACCAGTATTTAATTGCCCTTGAAAGGGGCGACAAAAAATAAACGGCTCGGGTTATAAATAACGGTGCACTTTTCATAATCGCAATTGTCGCCGGGAGAATATTTAGTGCGCAGTAAAGGCCCGATTGCGATCCTGGGGGGTTGAAGTGGGGGGAGGGGTTAGTAGTTGAGGGGTTGAGATGCAGTGAAGACGGCAAGTGGGTGGTTGAGTATGCATTCGCTTGATCAGCTAGTTTATACCTGTTTGTTAGTCAGGTAGGGTTTTATTAGGGTTGAGATTTAAAGGAAATTCACTTATTGTCTGCTACTATTCAGCAGAACATTTTACTTTGAGGTTTTTTATTCTTTAGAGCAGGATTGACGAGGGATTTCGTTTGCAAAATATACGTTCCGTGGTTTGACTTCTGTAATGTATACAGGGTGATTTTTAATAGGTCTGTATGGCTTAAAGGGGAAAGAGTACAGCCCATTAGACGTCTAAAACTGTATGGAACCCCTGGTCCTAAAATTATATGAAAATACATTAATTGTATGAAAATACAGATAAATTACTATGAAAACTCTTATCCGTCCTGTTATTCAAAAATGGAACGACCTTACATTACGCAATAATACAACCATAATTTTCGAAAAAAAGTTAAAGTGTCCATTATTTCCGAAACCAGTGATTTTTTGATAAAGTATTCTATTCTATTCTATTCTATTCGACCAGGGGTTCCATACAGTTTTAGACTTCTAATGGGCTGTACTCTTTCCCCTTTAAGCCATACATACCTATTAAAAATCACCCTATATATTCTTGAGGTCACAACACAAGGATGAATAGTTTTGACGTTGCAGGCAAGATTTTGTGGAGCAAAAATTTATTTTATTTATTTTATTTTATTTTATTGTTTTTGGAAGACCAACAGCACAATGCAACACATTAAAACAGTATAAGACTTTATAAGACTTTTATAGTCTTAAGGTTTTTTGATACCTAACTTGAAGATGATCTTTCTGGTACCTAGCAGCTACTTATGGAAGCCAGCAGCGGATACTATTTTTAAGACTAAGTATACATTTTTGGTACCTACCTTGAAGATGATCTTTCTGGTAAGTACCTAGCAGCTACTTATGGAAGCCAGCGAATACTTTAGAATTTTATTTTTTTCAGAAAAAATCGTGTGGAGTCTTAAATGAAAGTGCTTCGTGAGGTGATTCCAAAAAATATACTACAACAATACATTTCAGCCGCTTGTTTTTTAAAGGGCAAAAATCCTTTTCAAAACTCTAAGATCGGGCACCTCACGAAAATGATCCAGTTTTTGTAAAACATGCGCCAAATGACTCGTATATCGTCATTATTTAGCGTCATCAATGCAATTTTGAAAATATGAAGTGTGTCAGGATCGTAGCAGGTGGAAATCTATTATATTTCCTACCCCCAAGAGACATAATGTAGATGGTAAACTATCAACATCAGAAATTAATTTTTGCTTAAGTACAAAAATTTTATAGGATCTACTTTTCTTTAGAATTCCTTTTAGATGATTCCCAGCGTATGTTCCGTTAAATAAACAAATTTAATAACAAAGAGCAGTTTTAATAGGAAGTATAAAGCCACAAAGAAGCGGGGAAGGCATGGCGTTAGGGAATAAATTTTATTTATCAAATAAAAGGATGGCGCGGTCGTTTTTCACCGCGCGGGGACATTATCGCTTCTTTTAATTATTATCCCGCCAATATTTTATGCGACAACTATGACCTCTTATATTTTAAAGCTGGACTAGGAATTTATAAACTGACATAAATTTTACATATAGAAAATCATTTGCTTATATTTTTGTCGAACTTTTCGACGTTGTTGGTTATACGTGGTTATACTAAAGTTAACTCACAACTTTTTTCCTTTTTGGGGAACGAAACCATGCTATAACTATTGATAAATTAAAATTTATTTGAAATATTAGTAATACGTCGATATTTTAAAATCGAATAGATTAATCCTTTCCAGAAAATGTTCATTGCATCGGTGCAGGTCGAAAAATTTCGAAAATATTGTGACGTATGTACGAATAAAATCATAATTAAAACGTAAACAGAAGTTATTTACGGAACAAAAAAAACAAACCAACGTTTTAATTCGACAAGGGAGGGGGAGGCGCGCCCGGCGCCCTAGCCACGCGGTCTTAAGGAAATGAAGGAAAAAAGCATCGGAAGCTGCGGCCCCGCACCCCGCACCCCTCACCCGCCTGCTTGTGGCTTTTAAATGGAAATTTATTGTTAAACACTTCGTCAATGGGCCGAAGCAGTGCGAATTTTTACCTAGTTTCAGCCTCGGTGGGGACAAAGGGCCTTAATGCGAGAATTGTTTTCTTTGGAAGAAATTATTTACTAGCTTTCCGTTTCGGGGGTTCATAAAATTTTTCAGTTGGTAAACATACTGACTGTCAGTACAATACTGTACAGTACTGTACTCTACCTACTTACATTTTAACTCACATTAAATGTTTCAGATACAAACACATAGTTAACAAAAAACTAACTTGAAACAGAAAATGTTTTCTTCCTATCTATAGGGTCCTTCTTAATATGCTGACACTTTTTTAAGGGGATGATCAGACCGTCAAACTGAACAACTTCCTATATGGGACCAAGATCGAAATCGCGAAAAAAAATCATCACTTCCATACAAAACTGCAAACCTACTCGGAGCCAAACGTATGGGACAACTGTTTTTTTTTTCGCGATTTCGATGTTGATTCCATAGAGAAAGTTGTTCAGTTTTATAGTCTGGTCATCGCCTTAAAAAAGTGTCAGCATATTAAGAAGGACCCTGTATACCTACCTACTTAGTTTAAGTTTTTCCATTTCATTTTCATAATTTATAGAATACTTATAGCAGCAATTTCACATACTTAAGTAATAGTTTTTAGTACCTACCTACTTTAGTTAAAAGTTAAACTAATTATGGATGATCTTCTGGTAGGTACTCTAATTTGCGACAAACTTTTATTTCTCTCATAAACTAGGTACCTACCTAATCATAAGATCTGGGGCAGTGGGTACTAAACTCGTTCAAAAGTCAGAACTCTTTGCGAGTTCATAAAATTCACTCCAACCGAAAAGCTGGTCGCTTTCCCCACAATTGAAAAGCGCGAGGGAGCGGGGCGCGGCGCGGCGCGGTGGCCAAGATAGGGCACTTACTGTAAAAGTTAAAGCTAATTGCCCTTAAGACATATTTTTAATTTCATTGCCCATTCCTTCTTTCTTAGTGTTTGTCGGAGTTCACTAACTCCCGACTGCAAGGGTAGCGAGTAATTGCCGTTTTTATGAGATAAGGTCACAAAGTTTTGAATGTCAAACATACTTTATGTGCTGTTTAGGGTGTTTAGATAATATTTTCGGTGAATTATTACCTTAATTTGTTTTTTGTGAGTAGTATGGGTATTATTAATCTCGAATATTCCTATCCTAGATTTGATAGTGTCTTTTGCAACGTTAACGAACTAAAAGTTTTTATATGTACAAACAGTCGATTGTTTTTACGAAAAAAAAAAACAAAATACAAAAATACTTTATTTGTTCTCTCACACAGACAATAAAATACAGTGATCTTATAGTAAGATGTGATTAGGTACATTATTTTTATCTATGTGAGAAACTGGTATCCGTACCAAGCAGTAGGTATGTATGACAGATTACCAGCCTCTCCGGCTCTGGACCAGGTGGATAATGGGTAAGTACATCTTCCTTACGCATTCGATAAGTTGACGTTACTCATACGAACTACTGATGTTTCATTTATCAGCATGACAGGTTTAGTATCTTTTCCCAAACATTTGAGAACAATAGTTTATCTGCACTGGCTGAGCTCAAAGTTCAAAGCGGTACAGTGAAGAAGCAAAAAGCTCGAAGTTTTTACCGTGTCATCTTTACAATCCCCTGGAGGTTTCGTGGGAGCACGTGGCATAAAGCGGTGGCCGGTAGCCGACGAACGCCGGCCCACGTCTTTGTACTACCGTCTCCACATTCATACAATCTGTCATTTCATTTTCATAAATGAATCATTCTTCATTTGAATTCGGTGGAATTGTGAGGTTTTTTCTTCGTCGCTGACCTGCCCACCGCGGGGGTCGTGCGATGAATGATGATATTTTAATGGTTTATTTTTCTATAACATTATAGTAACTATTGTAGTAAACCAGCGGAGGAGGTAGGAGAATATTTGCCTATTTGAGGCTACTTTCTAGGATTTTAAATCACTATAAACTATCAAAAGATTTTTTTTTCACTTAGCTGTCCCTAATTTGAAAACTTCTGTCCGTTCTTCGGTTTTTTTAGATAGCCCAACGAGAAAAGGTGTGGCTATGTGATAGCCAAGAAACTCTTTTCTTACGTGGGAACATGCTTTTGGCTTCTACACAAGTGCAGATAATTTATTGCTGTGGAGCCTATACCTATACCTTAATTTTAAAGTGCTTTAAGGCCCTATGGTAGGACGAAACACCTTGGAGGCATCTTTTATTTTTCATGTTTCGACTAGATTTATACAGTTTACCGAAACCAAATTCATACCTCAGTATTCTTGGGTAATTTATCTAGTAAGTCATAAATATAATACACTATGATACGTACTTCGCTCGACAGAAAATCGTCACAAAAATGACGTATTTTCTTGTATTTTTAAACATTTTTCTCGTGTTAGAAGAACTTAAAATAGTTTCCGATTTTTGGTATTTTTATTAACATATTCACCATTAGTTTATCAAGTGAAATCATTAAAAAAATCTAAAAAAGTACTTTTGTTAACTCTTTTTATTAATCGAAAATACGGCACGCGCACGCACTTATCGGAGGGCTGGGCAATCGCGTTTCTCATAGAAAATATTCGTCTGATCCTATGGCCCCTTAATTAAGTCACCTTTAATGTCACGCCTTTTTCCTTGGTGGGGTAGACAAGCTACCTAGAGTGTCCCATTTATTCTTCACGGATGTCTTTTACTTCATCCACGCCTTCCAGAGAGAAAACGGGTAGACCACGATATTGGTCAAGACAGCGACGTTTCTAAACCAGCACAGAATTTCCATAACAGAATCTCTATCAGCAAATCTCAGTTTTTTCTAGCCGGCGTGACACAGAAGCTAACTGTCAATAGATGTCGCTGACAGTTCTGATGAATGAGCGCGACCGTTAGATGCGCCCGCGCAGCCACTCGTCATTAGCTTCATTCACAGCAAGAGGAGATTAAAAGAAACAATCCGACCACTGTCCCGAGACAACGGAACGGAAGTCCATACAAGCGGCGGTTCGTTTTAGTTTTATCTATTTTTCACTCCGTTTGTCTTTGTCTTTGTCGGTAGAAAGAAATTACTTAGAAAACTGCAATTGAATCATTGTGGGAATTGTTGCATGTGAATCTTGGAGTGATTTATTGTTTAAAGTTAGGAATGCTTTTTTTTCTATGAAATAAGTTAAATTGAAAGAAAATTTCGTCGTGATGGGTTGAGTATGTGGTTTAAAGGTTAATGATACTTTTCCTAACACCCTGGCACCCTGTGTAGCTTAGAGTTTTCTGAGGGATTTCATTATGTGAAACACCGGGCCAGACATTAAAGGTTTTATTACCTACTTATTTTGTTTTTTCTCTGTCCTACTACTGGGCAAAGGCTGCCCATCTTCTCCGATCCTCCCTATGCAACGCAAACTCAGGCCAACCATTCAGGAAGACATCCAAGTCAACGCTCCAGCCTGCTCCATCTACTCCTCCGATCCTCCCTATGCAACGCAAACTCAGGCCAACCGTTCAGGAAGGCATCCAAGTCAACGCTCCAGCCTGCTCTATCTTCTCCTCCGATCCTCCCTATGCAACACAAACTCAGGCCAACCGTTCAGGAAGGCATCCAAGTCAACGCTCCAGCCTGCTGCATCTTCTCCTCCGATCCTACCTATGCAACGCAAACTCAGGCCAACCGTTCAGGAAGGCATCCAAGTCAACGCTCCAGCCTGCTCTATCTTCTCCTCCGATCCTCCCTATGCAACACAAACTCAGGCCAACCGTTCAGGAAGGCATCCAAGTCAACGCTCCAGCCTGCTGCATCTTCTCCTCCGATCCTACCTATGCAACGCAAACTCAGGCCAACCGTTCAGGAAGGCATCCAAGTCAACGCTCCAGCCTGCTGCATCTTCTCCTCCGATCCTACCTATGCAACGCAAACTCAGACCAACCGTTCAGGAAGGCATCCAAGTCAACGCTCCAGCCTGCTGCATCTTCTCCTCCGATCCTCCCTATGCAACACAAACTCAGGCCAACCGTTCAGGAAGGCATCCAAGTCAATGCTCTAGCCTTCCCCATCTTCTCGTACGATCCTCCCTATGCAACGCAAACTCAGGCCAACCGTTCAGGAAGGCATCCAAGTCAACGCTCCAGCCTGCTGCATCTTCTCCTCCGATCCTCCCTATGCAACACAAACTCAGGCCAACCGTTCAGGAAGGCATCCAAGTCAATGCTCTAGCCTTCTCCATCTTCTCGTACGATCCTCCCTATGCAACGCAAACTCAGGCCAACCGTTCAGGAAGGCGTCCAAGTCAACGCTCCAGCCTGCTGTATCTTCTCCTCCGATCCTCCCTATGCAACACAAACTCAGGCCAACCGTTCAGGAAGGCATCCAAGTCAACGCAACCTTCTTATGGAATACATTCTGTTGCCATCTTGGCCATCCTTTCCGATTTTAAATTAAATAACAATAAATAAAGAAATAAATAATATATTATTATAAGTTTATGTTTTTGATGGCGACTGATTCGATGCGCATTCTGTCCTGCCCAAACTGCTGGTCATCATCATCAACATCTTCCTAATATTCAAATTTACTAATTTTGGAGTAGAATACTAATTTACCCAAATTGTATACAAACAGAAAATTAAAAAAAAAATTTGCGTGCACGGGACGCCCGGCAGAAGCGAAACATCCGCAGCTGTTGAAATTTTGAACTTCCGTCACACGAAAAGGTTACGGATCCGACTTTCAAAGCCCTCCCATGAAAAAATTCACTTCATAAATAATATCTCCCTTAAATGTCTGCACTTGTTTATTGTCAATATTAGTTTATTTCAGGCTGTTACATGAACCTGTTTCAATGTATTTACACGTGTCACGACTTAATTCTTGCCTTCCAAATGTACAAACTTGAAAATAGTTCTGTTGAAAATAGCACGAAATAAAAAGCGAGTTCTATTTAAATATTGTGACATTTGTCATCACTCGAGCTATCTATATCGGATTCTTTTGTTTTATCTTGAGAGGAAGAGTTATTTTAAAATTCTAACGGATAAGGTGTCGATAGATGGATCAGTGAGGACAATGTTATGTCGAACTATATCTTACCTATTCTGTGACAATGTTGTATGTGCTTTGGTCACTTGTGCATTTACAGTTTTGTCTAAACATTTATTTATCATGGAATTTTCATTTAAAAATAACACTTTATATTTATTACTCTGCTGCTCAAGATATGAGGCTTTTATAATTATTAACTACCATAAAATTTTACTGATCCTACGTATTATTAAATTTTAAAAGAACGCCCAATCCCGTTTCGCCTCCAAACTGGTAAATTTGTATTTTATATGAAATGCCACGATAGAAAAGGATGGTTTCTATTTCCTTGGAAAGCATGATATTCCTTATATCCTGTGTATAATTTCAGCTATCATACGATTTGTATGTTCTTTGATCATACACATTCGCTAGCTGCGAAACTACCCGAAACGAATACACTTCGTCACGTGGGCAATGTCTTTTCATCTAAGTTTTCTATTTAGTTGTCGAATATGAAGTAGGTATTTCCTTGGCAGCACAGTTTTGTTTACTAATCAAACAAAAAAAAATAGTTTATTTCTCTTCACATACAATAATACTTATAAGTACAACAATCTAGATGTTTCGTAGGTCCTGAAGTGTTATAGGATGATGCATGTCAAATTGGAGAAGAGCGTCGTCACTGGAAACATAATTCTTAGCGTGTGAATAAAACTTTACAATATAATCCAAATTAAAGAATGCAATAATATTGATTCTTCCATTGGATCCAGGAAAAAATAGAAAATTTGGTTGCTCCACCCTCATTGAATCACAATTATCACAAACTCATAAGCTTTGAACTTCTTTTGAGCATCTAACGCTTCAACGTTTTCAAACATTTTTAAAATTACAACATTGAACATAACATCTAAGGGCCACATGTGACTTTAAACTTGTGCTATCAACACACCAGTGACAAGCTTTTATTTGTATAGATGCTTGTATAAAGAGCTAAAAACATCTCGACATATCCGCCAGTTTTGACGCTTCGGACGGGACGTGGTGACGATGGACGCGGGCGACAACCGTCTCTGTGAATGTGAAGTATACAAGTTTACATTTTAAATGTATCATTTCGTTGGCAGGGCTGTTTGAAATTATTACATATGACAATTTATCTGTTTGGTCGAACTTGGCATGGCTTTCTGTTGTACTCTACCTAGTTAGGAGACTAGATTGGTTGCAAGAGGTGTCGTTACATAAAGTAAAGGCTTATTAGCTACCTAGCATTCTATCTTCTTCTTATCGTGTGGGCAAAGCTTTGGTGTCAGAGTACAAAAGCATATTATTTGTTTGCGCTTATTTATAGTTTTATTTCCACAAAACGGCACTTATGCGAGACACTACATCGAAGCGTTGCGTCCACTGAACTCCATGCAGACGACATGGCTTGTCCGCATGACATGGCGCAG
Organism: Agonopterix subpropinquella; assembly: GCA_922987775.1. Classification (NCBI taxonomy): domain Eukaryota; kingdom Metazoa; phylum Arthropoda; class Insecta; order Lepidoptera; family Depressariidae; genus Agonopterix; species Agonopterix subpropinquella. The sequence continues at coordinate 16,487,865 of OV277704.1, read as the reverse complement.
GGACTAGCAAATCTTTGTGCAGCACGTGTAGATCGTAATGCAGGGGCAGCAGCAGCCGCAACCCCCGCAGCATCCACCACAGTAACTACCTCCGCCAGCACATTCTGGCTATTGGATCGAGAAAGAGTGCGTTGTGACGTCAAATAAAAGCTCGAAGAGCTGAAATGTGAAGTGGAAATAAAAGTTTACGAGATTCGAAGAATTTTTTGAGCTTTTTATTTATAATACCTATAAGTGTTCATACCACAGATGATTTTATTGTACTCGTTTGTACGTGCTTATTCGGTACCTTCTTGAATTCTGGATGGGACTACATTATTCGTTCGCATTTATGACACCGGATAGCGAATATTTTCTCTATTCAGAACATAAGAAAACCCTCAATGTGTTACAAAGGAAAGTTTTTATTGTAGCAAATAATAGGATTCATATTCGCAGTTGGCTCGTTCCCGCGAAGTTTTGGTCGCGTAGCGTGGGGGTGATATAGTCTGGCGAAACTTTCAAACATTTTGTTATAACTGCGCCAAGTTGCGTCCTCGCCGAATGTTTTGCGTGTCACATTTGCGCTTCGCCATTTTCCATTGTTTTAGAAAAACAAAAGTTCTGTATGCTTGTTAATTTTGCTGATGCTAAACGTATATCACATCGTTATTATAAACCTCATTTTCGCAACTCGTATCGTCAGATTTAAGTACGTATACCTATTAGTGGAACGGTCAATAGCCCATTATAGCTCTCCACAGTTTATAATGGCGAAACTTGCCAAACTATTAAGTAGAGTTACAACATTTAAGTGGCCATCAAAGCGCGCTCAGATCACAATAACTTAGCGTGTCGTCGCCAACTTGCGTCGGGTCGGGCTTCATTAAGGGGACAATGCATGCCACGAGCCCGTGATGTACAGTGTCCGAACTCGGACCGTTTCATGCAAGTGTCGCAAGGCAACATTGAGTGGACTGCGGCTAACTAGACAAACTTTCCTCTTGAATATTCCTCTCGCGCCGCGTTCACTTGTTTATGGACGTTGCGGCATTTCTGGGGAGGTTTTGCGGCTTCGCAAGTTTCACAATGTCCCGTTAACTGTACCCCAGATTAGATTTACAGATGTTTGCGAAAGGGTACAATTTTAATAGTAGAGTTTGCAATGGCCCTGCTCAACAACACGTTCTGACTTCAAGCTAAGCTACAACAGCTATATTTACAGGAACCAGATCAACCACAGCATTATGCAAGTCTTATCAAGTTCAACCGAGCCCAACCGGGATTCGATCCTAAGACCTTAGAATAAGTCTATAGGTAGGTCATCATCATCATCAGCCTGTTCCACGTCATACTGCAAGGCACAGGCCTACCCTCAGGGAGGGTTTATGGGCGTTCGATGGCGTTAATTGGATTCGATTTAAAAAAGAACCGAGAAACCAACCTGCAGGTCTAGCATGATTTCTCTACACGCGCGCGACGCGTCTTCGCTGCATACAAAATAACCTGTTCCCGCGCTTTTCGGAGAGCGAAAGGCGCGCTTGCCGCGACTTGTAGTATGGCAAAAAGCCGAGTCGCGCCCAAGAGAGAAATCATGCTAGAGGGTCTGGTTCTACAAAAGCGCTGGTCCAATGACAGCAACCTTACAACTATAAACATATTGACGATTCCAATATACAAATAGACGTTCACCAACTTATACAAACAAAGAACCAATGTTTTCAAACAACCATGAATGTCTTTATGATGGATTTATATTTAACATCAAACAGCATTATTCCCACACTTAACTAAGATTACGATGTAAGTATTGTTGGTGAGGACAGTGTTTGTTCGGCAAACATCCCCGGGTCGGTCGGGGTGCAAGGGGTGCAAGGGGTGCTAGTTGTCCATAACATCGGCGTTATTCCGAGGGTGATAAACGCAAGTCACTCATATCAATATCAGGCGGGTCGCGGGAGGGTTTGTTCCATCAGTTTTTGCGTAACTCGCAACTTTGTACGGTTTAAAGTACAAACTGCGAGTTAGCGTTACAAATGATCCTACAGTCTTGTAGTGACAGTGTAAATGAAGCAAACGCAAGAGTCGACAGTCAGAATCTGAATGGTTGGTGGTTGGTGGTGGATCTACAGAGTTGCATTCCATTACATGGTCCAGGTTTTCACGAGTCTTATCAAATCTTTTCATTCTTTGTACTAACATTGGATCGCGTTAAAAAATTAAGTATAGGTACGTAATCTAACTTAGGTAGGGGAAATCAAAATTAAATGTGTGTACCCTATTTTACAACTCACTTCGCATGGGTGCAAAAACCTTCCTCGTGAATTACTCTAACTATTAGTGAAAACCGTATCAAAAACCTTATAGTAGTTTCTGAGATTAGCCTATACAGGGTGTACAATAAAATGGGACAGCTACTTAAAGGGGTGCTTCAGACCATCAAACTGAACAACTTTCTCTATGGGACCAATATCGAAATCGCGAAAAAAAAAACTGCTGTCCCATAAATTTCAGTCGAGTTATGTTTGCAGTTTTGTATGGGAGAGCGGATTTTTTTTTCGTGATTTCTATATTGGTCCCATAGAGAAAGTTGTTCAGTTTGATGGTCTGAAGCACCCCTTTAAGTAGCTGTCCCATTTTATTGTACACCCTGTATACCTACAGAATAGACAGACAAACACGGCGGGGGACTATTTATTACCGCATATGTAAGGATGTTATACATGAACCAAATAAACTATACTAATTATGACTATTCTCATACAAAGAGTTATTTCTTTTGACACATTTATTACGACGACGATCGAAAAAATTACTGTTCAAAAATCCAAAGTTTATATTCCGAGAGATAAGTGTACTTTTTGCAACCATCAACAGCAAGGCTGATTCAGTGTTTATGGGGTGATGGGATGTAGAGCTTCTCTGTGATGGGGATGGGCCAGATCTGCTTGCATAACTACAGTCGGTTTAGGAGTTACTGATGATTAAAGGTCTGAAAAAAATTAACAATCATCTGCAAGGCTGATCGTGTACTGTTGTTGCAGTATGCACTGTAGGTATGTGAACAGTACAAAAACTGGCATGGTTCATCAGTCGGTTTAGGAGATACAGCCGTTCAAAGGTCGGAATTTTGACTGGCTGTATCTCTTTAACCGACTGACAGAACTTGTCAGTTTTTGTTCTGTTCATATAGCTACAGTGCATACTACAACAATATCATACGCCGTCATCAGCCGTGCAGCTGATCGTAAATTTTTTACAGACCTTTAATCATCAGTAACTCCTAAACCGACTGGAGTTATGCAGTCAGACCTGTCCATCCCCATCACAGAGATGCTCTACATCCCATAAACAATGAATCAGCCTTGCTGCTGATGGTTGCAAAAAGTACACTTATCTCTTATACTATTAAGACAATCAATTTTCCTAAGTAGCTAAGTTCACCCACTTTAGAAAAAAATTATCATCACAGAAAGCGAAATGCTTCAAAACATCGAAGATATTTTACAACGTCCATTTTTAGTTTTAGGTAGTGAAAGAAAAGCATTTCCCGGTAGAGTCGCTCTAGTTTCACGTCTGTACGGTGATTGTTGTAATTTGTAGAGCTATGTAGAGTAGACGCCTTGCCTTGCGGTGGCATGGCGGAGCGACCCGTTACATTTGCATCACACTCTAGATACGGTTGGCAAAAAAGATTGCTGTTAGAAAAGATAAACTAAAAATAGACTAGCTTGTAATTCTACTGGTTTCCTAGCACTGTTATTAGTTTTCTTGATGATGGGGTCTAGCACAAACGCGTCAAAGTGAGAAAGGTCGCGATACGTTTTTACGTATATATATTGTATATACACTATACAGGGTCCTTCTTAATATGCTGACACTTTTTTAAGGGGATGATGATCAGATAATCAAACTGAACAACTTTCTTCGCTTTATTTTCTTTCTTCTTTCTTCTTCCTTCTTTCTTTTTCTTCTTTCTTTCTTTCTTTTTTCGCGATTTCTATGTTGGTTCCTTAGGGGACCAACATAGAAATCGCGAAAAAAAATCCGCTCTCCTATACATTTGGCTCGAGTCTGCTCGAGTAGATTTGCAGTTTTGTATGGAAGAACATCACTTCGAAGAGATTTTTTTCGCGATTTCGATGTTGGTGCCATAGAGAAAGTTGTTCAGTTTGACGGTCTAAACATCCCCTTAAAAATGTGTCAGGACCCTATATTGTACGGTAAGTGACAAAAGAAGGAGACACGTCTACTGGGTGAAATTGATATCATTAGCATCCTTTTAAACTAAGAGTCTACCCATCAAACTGAACAACTTTTACTATGGGAGCAAACTATCTACTATCGGAACAAAAAAAAAAAATCAGCTGTTGCATACATTTTAGTCGAGTAGGCACTGCAGTTTAGTATGGAACAGCCGATTTTTTTTTTTGCTTCTGTCGGTTTGCTCCTATAGTAAAAGTTGTTAAGTTTGATGGGTAGACTCTTAGTTTAAAAGGATGCTAATGATATCAATTTCACCCTGTATAATACAGGTTGTACCCGCACTTACGTGCGTTACATACTTTAGGGGATGCTTCAGACAATCAAACTGGACAATTTTTACTACAGGACCAACAACGAATTCGCGAAAAAAATCGTAATTTTTTTTTCGCGATTTTAATATTAGTTCATGGTAAAAGTTGTCCAGTTTGATGGTGAAAAGCACCTTTAAGGTTACACCCTGTAAAGTATACTAGAGCTGTATCAAAACATGTTTGTAACATAGATGTATTTAATTTAAATAAAATAATATATTCATAAGACCTGAGTCGTGTATTTTTTTTAACTTTTAAATCAACGTCGTTTGTACTACAACTAACAAACTATTAAACTAATGCAAGTGCGAAAGATGATTTTTTTAAAATCGGGTAGAAATAGTTTTGCTAACTGATGTTAACAAAACTATTTTTACCCGACTGCTCCAGAAGGAGGGTAATGTTTTTAGTTACATACAGCAGAGTTCAAGATGGTATGAAGTTGTTCGTGTTCGTCATTATGAATTCGTGACTACACATCAATAGCAATGTAATGTCTATTATCAGGTAATATGTACCATATTCCATCTTATAAAATTTTTAATGAAATGCCAAAAGCATAATACCTAGTACTTATAATACTTTGTGTAGAAACCTATAATAGTATGCTTACATTACCTACTTAGATAGCAGTGATTGTGCAGTTTTGCCCCTAACGTTACTTCGATTTCTCTGTTTGCAAATAAAAACCTAAACGTGGCCTTACTCCGCAGTATTACTGATTTATATATCACGAACCAAGAATGCTGGCATGAGAATCGTCTACGAAAGAAATCCTTGTATGTAGTCAGAGGCAACAGTAACCTTAACAGGTTTATTATAATCGTTTATTATTAGGTGTCAAAGGTCTTTCAGCGCTAGAGATGATATAAAACATGTTTGCCACGTCATTCTTTTTCTTCTTAGCATGGATGCCAATTCTTGTAGCACGCGTTATACATACAAAATTATTTCACGTGAAAAAAATGGCTTTTATTGGAAAGCTATGAATGACGAATAATTGCGAATTCTACTATGTATTATCTACGCAACTTTATGTAACAAATAACATAAGAGAGAACTGGGCTCTAAGAAATAGAAGAAAGGACCCTGGTTTCTTAATACCATCATCATCATCACAATATAAGGTCCTTCTTAATAAGCTGACACTTTTTTAAGGGAATGGTCAGACCGTCAATCTGAGCATCTTTCTCTATGACACCAATATCAAAATCGTGAAAAAGAAATCAGCTGTTCCATATAAAACTGCAAACCTACTCGAGCCAAATGTATGGGGCAGCAGATTTTTTTTCGCGATTTCTATGTTGGTCCCATAGATAAAGTTGTTCAGTTTGATGGTCTGATCGTCCTCTTAAAAAACTCTCAGCATATTAAGTTGAACCCTGTATACGTCCTACTGAAGGGAACAAGCCTAATACGGTTTTTAAGGGGATGACCACAGTATAAGAAAGAGTATCTATTACTAGATACCATACCATCAAACTGACCTACTTTCATTGTGAAGTCAATAATTATTTTGTCCCATAGAGAAAGTTGTTGAGTTTGATGGTCTTATAAATCCTTAAAGAACTGTCAGCACAACAAGAAAGACCCTGTATAATGTAATGAGCAGCAAAAAGTTGTACCAAAGCTTTAGACCACCCTGAAAAAAATAGTCTTGCAATGCCCATGAAATTACATAAAGAAAGAATAGGTAGGTACGCGTTTTGTTCTGGATAAATGTTATCAAAATAATAAAGAAACGAGAAAATAAAACAAACGAATGTTGAAACGTCATATTTTCTTTTTATGGCTTAGGTACTGCATGTGCCAGCTTTTAATTTTGCCAGAACGACTTCGATTTCCCTGCAGTTTAAAAAAGTTACTTATCAGTTGAATAGAACGAGATAGACCTATCCCAACACTAGAGAGCAAAGAGGGACAGCTAAGTGCAGAAGAGGGAACGAAAAATAAAACAGGGGAAGAAAGTTAAGCGTCCGTGACTTTTCAAGATTTTTTTGGCGTTTATTTTTTAAACTTTACGCTTCTTGGTGCCGCGCCATTCTGTAGCGACTAGCGAGTGTATAAAAGCTAGCGATTCCCGATTTGTTTTCTGTTTTCCTCTTTTATTTATTCCGTAACATTTCGTTTTATAGAGGCTTTTTAAGCTCAAAGGAAAGTTTGAAAGACGTAGAATATTAATTTTACTTATCCTAACAAAACAGAGATTAATTTATTTTTGGCTAGAGCTCCCACGCTCTGACTGCTTTAAAATAAGAATAAAACGATAGCAAATGAAATCTATATTAGAAACAGTAATAGGTTCATAAGCAATAATGAAAGTAAACTTCCGAACCCCCTAATTACGGCGGAACGAACGAAGGTAAATAGTATGAAGGCGCCGTTCGATCATCCATCACAGATAGAGACTGCTCTTTGTGGCCACCGACCAATTACTGGCATGAAAATTAAATTCACGAAATCTAATTAAGAACAAATTGTTTTATTTATTATGATGCGTCGGGGTCATTTGTTCCTGTCGTTGCGGCGCCCGGGGCGGGTCCTCGGGCTGCCCATCAAACGACTCAAGATACCAGTTTTTTGGGGAGCGATCGTGTGATGCTTCGGAGACAGTTCGAGTCGTGACGTAATCAGATCTACGGGCGATGACCTTGGTATTCGTTACAAACATATATATAGCGCGTAATTTCTCTATGGTTACAAATAATTTTACATCCTATCCCATGTCTCAATATCAAAATTCGTAGTTCCCCTCAGGTCCGTAGGTGGGCCGATATGACGTATGTAGTGCGGGATGTGCGGCCACTCGTAATGTGCCCTCATTTGTTATGTTTGCGAAATGGCCGTATTACGGGCCGCCGACAGCCAACACAAAGACTGACAACGTTTTATTGTCGAGATTGCTTACAAATGGATCGCATATTCGTTGCTCGACTTAGGTTTGGAGGTTTGTGATCTTTGACAAATCTTTTAGAGAATATCGTTTTAAATCTAGGGAGGTAAACATTTTTATACTTATACATATACTAAAAAAACAATGTATGATTAACAGCGTATTAATAACAGACCAATGATTAACTGCGATCATTTAGGTTTCTTTTCTTTTCTTTAGTTTAGTTTGGCAGTCTATTATCCAAAATCTTTTAAAGAACAGATTATTTCTCATCAGATCCACAATATTTTCATTGCGAATGCCTTACATGGTTATAACCTTGCTGAGTTTTTGTGTCAAGTTGATGACGAGTACGAGAGTAATTAATCTTGTATTGAGGCCACTGTAAATACATAAATATACATCCACCATTGTGGTTTTTCGGTCCTTTGGCACACGTCAATTTTAAGTTTTTATCCCACCGTTCTGTGATGGAGTTCAGTCTTACGTTGAAGGTAGCAATTTGTAAACAGTACCTAATATATTTCTACGAACCATTAAATATTTTATTGGTTTTCACATGTCCTTTTAGTTTTTTTTTTGGTCTAGTAAGTAATTCGTTCAGTAACCAAAAACTTACTAGTAGTAAGTGACCTTAGTATTTACTGAAATATCCAGTTTAAGGTTTCGATTACGTATATCATATTGCATAGTAGGTATTCATTATGACTCTAGAGACAATGCGACGGGAAACTCAACAGCAAACACTTTTTTTATCAGGTCATATTTTAAACCCATCAAAGTATGAATAATTTTTACTAAATTAGCAGTAGCGCTGTCCAGCTGAGGGTTAATAGAGAGGTCGTACCGCGATGCCATGTCATCTATCACGCGGGGAATCTTTAGGCAGAGGTTTATTTTGTTTATTTTTATTATTTCTTTACAAATTTTATAAATAACGAAGATAAATATGAGTAAAGTAGGATGAAGACTGAATTCACTAAATAACAGTTTTTTTTAACCTTTAGTTTAACGTCGATTGTGAAAATCGAGCTGCACATCCTATCCGGAAATTAAACTTAGCATTTTCATATAAACAGTCAATAACTTCAATGCATTAAATACGTTGACACTACCCGAGAAAACTCGAACTCGAGCTACAGCTCTTAACAGAACTTAAAATGCTGCGTGACTTTGCTCTATCATTGATATCAGCTTCAGCAAAGGTAGCCTCCAATGGCATTTAAAACACTAAACTTGAAGTAAGTGACTGCCGACTTGTTTGTGTGAATTAGAGCCATGATACGACCGCCACGGGGACCGTCATCCATCATTCCTCGGATCGCTCGCCGGTCAGCACTGCCTGCCCCGAGATCGGACGATAGCCGACCCTCCTGTTACCTAGTGACCTGATCTGACCGTTGTACCTGCTTGTGCTTACTGGACTTAGTGGCTTCGGGTGAAAATTAGGGTTTGAATGTCTTTTGTTTATTCAATAAACCACTTCCACCTTCGTATTACTTCGGGAAATTGCAATTTTAGTTGTAATACCGAGTAGTTTAGTTTCAGGTGTTTGGAGGTAGAAAGAAAAGATTTGATTGTATTTTATTGAGCTGCCAACTTATACATACCTACTTAAACCAGATTTGATTCTGTTCCATTTGACTAAGTGATCTAAGTCTCAGGTAGATAAATTATAGTTACAAAAATCAAAGGAGAAGTCTGTACCGGAAGTAAGGTAGACTAATGATGCGCTAGGCAGTTGTAAATAATTAACTTTAATAAAGGTACCTGTCTAATTCACAAAAATTGAGCCTAAATTCAAGTACAAAAAACAAGCTACCTCTCCTACACCAATGACCTAATTCAGCATGAAATTATTCCAAGATTGAAACAGTGGCCCCAAGCCGATGTCGTATTCGCGTTCTGCTCCAGACAGTTCATTTTTAATAATAAATGAGACGAAATCAAGACATGACGAATAAATGAATCCAGAACTTGACGAATAAATGAATATGGAATATGATAAATGGAAGGCCCGGATCCCTCGCGAAGATTTTTTCTTTGGCTCCGGTCGAACGGAAGACGCTGGCTTTTTCCTTTTGTACCGGGACAAGTTAAGCGTTTTTTGGACGACCGCGGTTGGCATGGCGGTGTAATATTTATCATCTCGTATAAAAGTTGGATCTCCAATTGTGTTAGACTTCTTAGTTTGATTTCGGTCAGCGGCCTTTCAATCGAATTGAGCTCGTGCATGAATCTAAGATTACAAAATAAAATTTACATCATAAATCAACGTTGTACGATTCTTTCATGGGAGGAGCACATGGTGTTTGCGAGTGTATGCGTGACTCGAACGAGCTCGCAAGAAGTGCCGATTTAATCCGGCCTGCGTAATCCGCGACTGCACTAGTCACTGCCACGTGGTTCTATGATAAAGTACCCGAGCAGATTATGCAAATTCTTGAAATTCGACCCCATCCCTTTCCAGCATGCATGAATCGCAATCTGGCCGTCTCGTTTTCTAGCGACGGACCGCTCACCCCATGACGGGCGCAGCGTCTGATGGATGATGCGTTATTCCAATAACAATTTTGATATCGTATGTGGATTTTGCATATTCTAAAGCCAGACATGGACTAGATATTGCTGTTCGATTTTTGATTTATCTTGACCGTTTTACAAATAATATATTACACTAGAGTTAAACCGCGACTTCGTCCGCTCATAAGATTTTAAGTCAGATCATAAGCTATTAAACAAAAAAGTTTCATCAAATTCGGATCAGTAGTTTTTGCATAACGCTCGATCAAACAAACAAACACACAAACAAATAAACAAACAAAAATTCAAAATAATTATCATATTGCATATTAGTCATCATACCTTTGCAAGGCATTTATGACGGTAGAGACAATGTGGAGGGAAACACTTTTTTTTGCCATATTTTCTTAGTTTAATTATGTTAGGTTATTTAGATTATTGTTAATGTACCTATATTACCTACCTATACCTTACCTATTACCTTACCTTACCTATTATTTTCTTTTTACCACGCCGGACTACCAAACCAGAGTCCTGGGTTCGAATCCCGGTTCGGTCATGGATGTTTATATGTTTGTGCCGTTGTTGTATGGTTTCCATAATAAACAGCCTATAAATAGTGCTTTCTTGGGATCATTACAATGTATGTGCCTGTGAGCGTTATTTATTTATTTTTATTTATTCTAAATAATTTAAAAAAGTCTAAAAATATATTTAAAAAAAAAAAAACAAACAGACAGACAAAAATTCAAAAAATTGGTGATTTGGAATCAGGGACACCTAAAAACCATATCGTGATTTTTTTTCTTGATATCTTCAATGTACTACACACGGTGACACATCAAGCTATATAAAACCAACATAAGCTGGCCGCGCGTAGGTCGAGTAACGTATAACGTCGCGCGGCCAGCTTATGTTGGTTTTGTATAGCTTGATGCGTCGCCGTGCTTACAGACCATAAAGTTATTATACCTTAAAGTAGTACATACCTACACACCTATGTTTTACTTATGTACAGTTTTATAATAGTTAAGATAGTCAACCATTATATCAATAAATTCGTTAGACAGTAAAGATAATGTTTTGGACAAATTCAATAAAACATTGATTATTTATTATGTTTATAATTCATGTAGCTTTTGATGCAAATCGACTACGTTAACTTAAATAAAAGTAATTCGCAAAAAAAAAAAACCTTGATACCTTACTTAGTTATTATTTTAGTTATGCACTGATGCTATGCACGAGCCAACTAAGAAGTATAATTTCTCTTAATTAGCACCAAAATAATTAAAATGACGTTATTATTGTTTACTAAAAACAAAAAATTGGTTAGTTGTAACAACAAGCCGAATTCGTTTAACAAAGTTCTCTTAGTCGGAGAAGTCATGATGTTGACAGGCTCGTATGGATTCATGATGTGTTGGTTGAAGTAAACAATTTTTTTTTTCAGTGTGAGTTTTCATATTTTACGTTAAATTCAGTGCTACAAAGAGCAAAACGCCTGTATTATTCTTATTCTATAAACATTGTTCTGAGAGCAATGACCCGGTGAGGTCGGTGCAATCGTTAGCCAATAGCCTGCAGGTAATATGCGTGAATGCAAAACTGAGTCTAGAAAATCTGTAATTGGCCGTCGCATCTCAGACTACGAGTTCCCATCTCGAGGCAACTCAGCTGTATGATCCTAAGAAATAATAATATATTTTGTAGGTACCGAGAGATTGTTTATCTGATGGTATATGTTTCTGTGTTTATATAATACGAGCATTTACCCGCAACTTCGTCCGCATAAATTATATACCAGATTTTAAGTCAGATCATAAGCTATCAAACAAAAAATGTTTCAGCAAAATCGGTGCAGTAGTTTTGCGTGATGCCCGATCAAACAAACAAACAAACACACAAATAAACAAACAAACGAACAAACAGACGGACAAAAAATCCAAAAATTTTTGATTTGGTATCAGGGACACCTAAAAACTATATCGCAATCTTTTTTTTGTAAATATATTCAATGGACAGACACACTTCTGTTACAGTTGTATAATAGTTTAGATACCTACCAGCGTAGGTGTCGGTTTAAAAGTATTATGTAACGTATCAAAAGAGTTTTCTGATCAGTATATAACTGAACAACTGTAGCAACCACAACATTGCATCTGCAAATGCATTTTTGAAGTGTGCTCTGAATGGCGGGTGGGTCACTAACTATCCTTAGACTTTTCTCTAAATTGACACTAAAAAAAGATCACGATATGGTTTTTAGGTGTCCCTGACTCCAAATTAACCTTTTTTTTTTAATTTTTGTCGGTCTGTTTGTGTGTTTGTTTGATCGAGTATCACGCAAAAACTACTGAACCGATTTTGATGAAACTTTTTTTGTTTGATAGCTTATAATCTAACTTTAAATCTGGTATATAATTTGTGCGGACAAAGTCGCGGGTTAACGCGAGTTACATATAAAATTAATTAGCTTTTCATGTCCTTGATAATGTTCTAGAGAGAAATGTATTTTATGTCTGTGTTACTTAAAGCTGCAGTCTGTAGTCTGTAGTCTGTACCATCAAGAAAGCCACAGCTATCCCAGTCCGGTGTTTATTGCACTGCACTAATAAAGCATATAAGTTAGAATCATAGAGCAGATCGTCCTGCTTCGCCTTAATAGAAAGGCTGTGTAGCCTTATCTGCTCATACATTTCGTTCCTCAAAAGGTCATAAGTCACTATTACAGTTTAATGAAGAGAATGGGACGTTTTATCAGTCATAAATCTTATAAATATGGTTAAAGCTGAATTTGTTAAGTATTTTAGATCTTTTGGTTGCGCTCGTTTTCGATCAAAATAGTCCTCATGTCCTATAGGTTCTCTTTTCAGTGGGTAGAATAGACAAATAACAAGTGGACACACATGCTGTAATCATCGGTCAGTAAGTATAGCCTTTAGGTCGAGAGCTCCGGCCATCGCAGCCTGCTCTATAATCACGTGTCCGTGCGAACGGATATTTCATAGCTGTCACACATTTACTTATAACATAAGTATATTGGTTTCTTTAATGTTTTCATTCAATCTTTTATGTAGAAAGCGATATTAGTTACATAAGAAAGCTATCGTTGAATCCAATACTTTTTGTTTCGACATTAACTTCATAAGTTTTTGCTTTACTTTGAGTTTAAATGCTTCACCACGATTGCAAAGTCTTTCTCATTGACGTTCCATCTACTCGACAGAAGAAGATATTCTTCCTTAATAATCATACAAATATTTGATATATTGCATGTTATTTAAAATCACTTAAAATATTTGTACTTCTTACGAACTTAAAAATTATAAGGTCAATTTGGTTTAAAGCTTGATAATCGAACTTATGAACTTACGTACTTGTTACGAATTGCAAAAAAAAAAAAAAAAAATTCAAATTGTTAATAAATATGCCAAATGTTGTTCAGTAGGTTATATTCTGATTAGTTAAATATGTTACTATACGTACCTATTCACAAATGTCTATAATATTGTCAAGATTAATGAGCTTATATATATTCCCTGAGGGGATAGTCAGGAATATCCCGAAAATTCAGAACATTCACGTTTCACTAGAGTAGTACCTACCGAAACTCTGTCCTGGGTAGCGAGCCCTTAGCCACTTATAATGGACAGTGGGTGGTTTACCTTCACCGAACAGCCAATGTTGTTACAAATCGTTCATAAATCCCGAAAAAACTCATTGTTACGAGTCAGCTTGGACGGGGATCGAACGGGGCTAATTATGTAAACTTTTAAAGTTATATCAGAAAAGGGAGGAATACCAAAAATGGCGCACATATGCTAAACATCAGCCCGACTCGTATGTCCATCGAGATTTGACACAGGGTCCGTGACTCAGCACTTGCCACCGAGTTCGTTCGTAACATAACATATGCGCGGTGCGAAACATGACTTGCTAGAAACTATGACACGCTTTTTTAATTGGTTCTGAGTTAGACAAATCAATAGACGGTTAGACAACTCTGTTTTAATGTAAACTGACATGTGTTAATGATTCAAATTGTTTGAGATAAATCGTTTTATAAAATACGCAGCATGAGCAGACTCTACCATCTCTACCTACAACTAAATGCATTTTGTATATCAAATGTTACATTGTAGTCAAACCGAGACAAAAGTAACAAATCTGAAAAACGTTACACATAAATCATTTCAGCGACTCTATAGGTAACGTAACAAACAAAACTTGTTCCGCGTTTGATGTAAAACATCTTCTCAAAACGTTTTGTGTGGCTGTGTGTTTCAAAAAGCAACCGCAGCCCGTCAAAAAGAAAATAGTGCACGTCGGAATAATAACTTTAAAAAAAACAAACCGTGCTTGAGTTCTATGTGTGTGTGGGTAGGCAGCCTGCTAAACGCAATATAAAGTGTGGTTGTCGTGGTATGTAGAGGTAGATATAGGTAGGTAGGCCCTCTCCCCGCGCGGTCATTAGTGCCGCGATCCCCTCGCCTCGCCCGTTGAGGAGAAAGTATGATTTTACTCCTATAAAGCCGTATTTCTACTCCATATAGGAATTCGAATACGCGCTCAAGTTGCGCCGGGTTCCGAGAAAAGGACATGTGGCTTGCCTTGTACATAATTCCCAAGTTTAAACAGTCTTAATATGGAGAAGGGTGCGCGTTAATTTACGCTCTGGATATTCGATCGTAAATTTTAGAAATATTTTTAGACGAAATCTCTGAGATTCCAGTCTCACTGAAAAGAGTAGATTAATATCTAAAAATTTTCTAATATAGGTATTATTTATGTGTAATAATTAATATATTCTGCTCCTATTAGAAGTCTTAAAACGGAAATCACTTCAAGTAAATCGACGAATAAAATTTACGTTTTCTCTTTCAAGCTGGTACAAGTAGTATCTAATAAAGTATTTGTTTAAGTGGAAAACTCACATTTGGTACCGAGGGGCGTCCCAGCTGAGCAATTAGTGACCACCACGTGGCCGAGGGGAATAACCGACGACAAAAAAAGATACGTTTCTACTTTCGAATTGGAGCTAGAAGATAAAGTTCGGTAAAATATATATTTTACACGAGTGAAGAAAAGAATTACTATATAGACGTACTTTGTTGTTGAAATTGAAATATCTACGGCAGGTTTGTAATCATTGCACTGTTACACTCTACTTATAATGAAAAACATTGATTGAAAGCTCGAGCAAATTCATTCATTGTCCATCTCAGAACTTAGTAAAAGTTACAATGAATATCTAAAAATAACTTTTCGTTAAAAAAACGACTCGTTTCGTGTCGGCTAATAAATAATATAATATATATCTTGGACAATAATGTTTCAGTTATCACAGAAAAAGTTATTTGACTACAGAAATATCAGCCTGTATGTATTTTTATTATTGTTATGTTATATAGGCTACAAACGAATAAAAGTTACATAATTTTATCACAAGCAAT
This sequence comes from Agonopterix subpropinquella, assembly GCA_922987775.1. Taxonomy (NCBI): domain Eukaryota; kingdom Metazoa; phylum Arthropoda; class Insecta; order Lepidoptera; family Depressariidae; genus Agonopterix; species Agonopterix subpropinquella. Next base: position 16,472,437 of record OV277704.1, on the reverse strand, counting down.
TTATTGGCTAATCCACAAGTAAAGATTGCATAAAATTATATAAACACGTATTGCAATAGTCTGCGATGTATAAAGTTATTATTGCATAATTGTGTGGATAAAATGCACAGGTAGGACTAAAGTTTTAAGCAGCAGGATATGGATATACTTGTTAATTGAAGACCAATTGAAGCAATTACAGTAAAATCATAAATCCTTGATTGAAAAGAAAGTCTTGTCCTGAAAAAAATGTTCTGTCCTGAAAAGAATGTCTTGTCTTGTCCTTTTCATATCGATCGAAACACCATGATCAGATATGAAATCTTCTCTGGCCATGTACTAGTATGTACCTACGTAAATTCTTACGTCATACATACGCCAGCGGCAGCGATGACACGAATTTCCGTCAGTACCCCGCAAAACCAGTCATTTCTATTCTCCAAAGTCTGAGTAGAATCATGAATGAATGTTCGAAGTGACATTTACGGGGAGCGTAGCGCGGGAGTCGGCTCAGGATACGTCGTAAGAGGTCGTTGGCACATCGATTTTCGATTTGCTCCCGGTGCAGACGAAGTGGGTCAAGTGCTGGCCAATCGAGATCATAACCTATCATGATGACATAAAGAATGACAAATATTGGAAATGAACTTCATTATTGATAGCATTAAAAATAGTTATAATTATGTTCTTTAAAAATAATATTTTATTAAATTTGTCTTGGACGGGACGTTTGGTAGTTTGGTATATGGTTGTGGTATTGGACTGGTAGTTTGAAAAACACAGACGATAGTGTTGTGGACTTCTGACGTAGACTCAGTTTGGCAGGTTTGCGGGTTCTTGTCCCGTCCGAGACAAATTTTTCAATCTTTAATTTGATTTATAATCACACAACTTGGCTGGAATATTCATATTTCATATTCATATTTATTTATTTATATTACTAAGTAATACATGTTATTAATCAAAAATATTTGAAAAAAAAAACTATTTGTCTACTGTTTGTTTTGTATTTGTCTTTGTGATTCTGATTATCGTGATTCTGGAGTGCGATTTTTGTAAGTCATACGTTGAAATTAGGCAGTAGAAAAGTATGAATTTGTTTTCTCGCTCATGATTTCGAATTCAAAAATAGCATTTTGTCTATCTTTGCCTGAAGTGCTATTTTTAAATTCGAAATCGTGAGTACACAAACTTCATACTTTTTCTACTGCTGATTTCAACGTACGACTTTCAAAAATCGCACTCCTGGGAGGTACATACCACTTAAGAATCACAAGAGTGATTTCCCTATGAAATAAATGGTTTTTTGGATTACATCATCAAGAAACTTCATAAGGTCGAATGTGCTAAAATCTAATAATCATTATTATTACAATTATACTACTTACAGAAAACTGTCTTTAACATGGCGTTCGATTAAAATACAAAAGTTATTGATTCTGTATCAATAACTGAGGAGTTCTCAACTTTTCATTAGCGTACGATCGCAAGCAGTTAGAGCCCTTTTATTATCTGCTCGCCTCTAAATTGCCGAAAAGAAATTTCTCCCCAGGAAAAAAGGGGAACCGAGGACAAAAACCTTGTCCTCAACTTAGCTACCAATGGCGCACCGTTATTTAAAAATCGAACACGATAAGAGTCGAAATGTTTTTATTTTTGTAGATGGAAAGAATTTATGTCTTCTTTAAAGTAAATTTTGCAATCGATGGCAGTTTCAATAGAGACGCCCCGATAAGATGTTTTTATATTGGTTTGGGGACAGTTACAGAATTTCGGACTCTGCGTAATGTTGCGTTCGATTTTCGGTAATGGTCAGCTGATAAGCAAATGATGTCATTATGAAGGCTGCCTTAGTTTGTATCGTTTGCGTTTCATTTCACTTTATGAAATGGGACTTATAGGGAGCTATTGGGACCCTAATATAAATCTGAGGAGAGGGTGTTTACTGATTTCTAAATATAATTTTACGGTTTAAAAAAATAAACATATAACCTTACGATTGTAACTATTCTTTCAGGGTAGTTAGAAATGTTAAAACAATGTTTTTAGTGTCAGAATGCAGTAAGGTAGGTACAGTCAGCAGCAAAAGTTGTATACACTTTTTAGTTCTACGTCGTAGTACTAAAGTGTATAAAACTTATTTCTGCTGACTGTACATCTTTAGAGTTAAATATTTGGTTCAGATTGATGTACTATCAACATAGTTCACGCTGGACCCTTTTCGAACATTTTTCCTTTGCAAGTGACCATCACGGCTAGTCCCGCCCTTTATCTTGTTGACCAATAATAATAATAATAATCCCTTACATTTAGATTAACTTGTCTTTTGAACGGGCCTCTACATGTTGGCTTCGGCCCCATGCACGCCTTCCAAAGGTCCGGGACTTAATTGCCCGTGATTACGGAACGTAAGACATACAATAATAATAATAAAAGCCTTTATTAAAAACTTCAAAGTATTCACATGCATGACATATGTAGATTAAAATTACAATCAATAATTTTAAGTGACATGATATAAATTCAACAGATTAGAATCCAAACTGTAGGTAAGTAATTATAAAATTCAAAACTTACATGGGTTGACATAGATTACAATCAATAATTTGAGGTGACATGATACAAATTCAACAAAATATGATCCAAATTGTAAGTTATTATAAAATTCAAAACTTAAATAGGTTTAGGATGTCAGAAATAATTAATTGAATTGAATTAACATTATATTGGGTACATATATCCCTATAAAATTAAAATTAACTAATTAGAATTGATAGTAAGATTTTAAAATGTCTACTCAACGTATAAATTTAAATTAATGGTATTTGACAGTAAGAATAAAAAATTATAAAAATAACAATTGGGAACTAAACAGCCAACACGCATTAACATGCAATTTCCTCAAAACACTCTATAATTTTTGTCAAACAGCACAATTAACGAAAAACGATTTGATTACAACTGATTTGGTGAGATTATGTCACATTCATATTAGTCCTTTTACAGGACATGGTAGGCCTCTCACTAAGTGTTCAGTGAGGTTTGGTCTAAGTCACCCTAGCTGACCGGGCTTTACTGGGTGATTGCGTGGTTACGCTCTTTTCAAGTCTTCGCGGTGTCTCTATCTGGAGCAATGAATTTTTTTGACATCCTGTTCCACAAAGTTCTGTCTGGGGCGTGTCTCCACCATAATGGGTCGAACTTCTTTAGTTCGTCGGTCCATCTCATCAGAGGCCTCCCAACTCTCCTCCAACCGTCTCTAGGTATCCAGTCTGTAGTGAGCCGTGTCCATCTATCATCTTTTAACCTCATTATGTGGCCTGCCCATTTCCATTTCAGTTTTTTTATTGTGGTGATGATGTCTTCAACTTTTGTACGTTTTCTGATTTCTTCACTTCGTATTTTATCCATTTTCCTCACGTAAATCATACTGCGTTCCATTGCTCTCTGGTTAACTAAGAGCTTGTCTCTATGTTTTTCAGTTGTGGCCCATGTTTGCGAGCCGTAAGTCATGGCCGGTAATATGCATGTGTTAAAAACCTTTCTCTTTATGGATATGTGGAGGTCCGATTTGAAGATATATTTTAGAGCCCAGTATTTTTTCCACCCGATGTTTATTCTTCTTTCAATCTCTTTGTCCAGTCTTTTGTGAAAAGAAATCAACTGTCCCAAATAAATATAATCCTCCACATATTCCAATTCCTTTTCATTAACTTTAATAGAGTGTTTTATGCTATTTGTCATTACTTTTGTCTTGCTTTCATTCAATTGAAGACCCGTTGCTTCTAAAGCAGCTTGAAACTGTTTTATTGTTTCTTGCAGTTCGTTAGCAGTTTCAGAAAACAGAACAATGTCATCAGCAAACCTCAAGGCCGTCATCCTGTAGCCGTTTATAAGAATACCTTTTCTACTCCAGCACATGGATCTGAAAACTTGTTCCAGTACGGCATTAAATAGAACAGGAGACAGAGGGTCTCCTTGCTTTACTCCTCTCTTTATTCGGAAAGTTGGGCCTTCTGCTTCTAATTTTATTGCTGCTGCACTGTTGTCGTATATTTCTTTGAGCGTTTTCGCATACTTCATCTGAATACCTTGCTCTATCAATGCCTTTATCAAGAAGTCCTGATTTATACTATCGAATGCTTTTGTGAAATCAATGTAGCATATGTATAAGGGCTTGTTGTATTCTGTATATTTTTCTATTAACATATTCAATGAATGTAAATGATCAGTTGTAGAAAAATTCTGACGGAATCCGGCCTGGTCGACTGGCTGCTGTTCGTTAATCACTGGATAGATTCTATTCTTGAGAACAGTCATGAATAATTTGTAGAGACAACATGATAGCGTGATTGGTCTATAGTTGTTTATGTCTTTTTTACAACCTTTTTTATGGAGTAGAGATATGATTGAGGTGTGCCACTGTCTAGGTAGCAGTCCTGAGAGCAGAATAGAATTAAATAATCTTTGTATTGGTGCTACTAGATCTTCTGCGTAGCACTTAATAATTTCGTTGGTGATTCCATCTTTGCCAGTGGCCTTTTTATTTTTCAGGTTCTCAATAGCATGTCTTATTTCTGATTTAAGAAAGTAGAGCACTGTTTCGTGACTGTCCTCTGTTAGTTGTATACTAGTATTTTCTTTTGAGTCGTAGAGATTTTTATAGAAGTCAGTTGCAATTCTGAGGATATCTTGTCTGGTTTTTGCTTCTTGCCCTGTCTTATCATGTAGAGTCGAAATTAATTCTTTTCCCAAAGTCTTTCTTTTTTCGATCTCTTTTATTGATCCTGATGTCCTCATTATATCTTCTATAGTTTTAAGCCCATAAATTCTCAGATCATTTCGTATGCCTTTCCGAGCTTCTTTTTGAATTATTTTAAAACGTTGTTTTTCTTGTTCATTTTTGTTTAATTTCCATTTTAGTTTGTCTCTCTCTGAAATAAGTTTTTTAGTTTCTATTGAGATGATTTTGGGTCTAGATTTCTCAGCTATTTTTAGTTCTTCTTGTATTTTTTGTAGCAGACTTTCCATTCTATCGTATATTACTTGCACCTGAACAGATTTATTTTGAAGATCCATGGTGCTATTTAATATACTTTCTTTGTGTTTTTCTAAAGGTATATATTGAACAGTATTATTTTGTTTCGGTCTTATTCGCCTGGGTTTTTTCATGTTTATACAGGCAATGACGGGTCTGTGGTCACTGTTAATCATGAAATGGCTAAGTACCTTGACACTCTTTATTGAGTTTGTTTTGTTGGATAGTATGAAATCAATTTGATATTGCCTGCCATCCGGTGAGAGCCAGGTCCACATTTTACCTTTCCGGGACTTGAACAGGGTATTCATAATTTTAAGTCCATATTCTCGACAAAAAAGTATCAATCTTTCCCCTCTTTCATTTCGTTTACCGTAATTATAGGGTCCCATTACATGATCTTCAAACTCTTGGCGTTGGCCTATATGGCCTAAATCTCCGATGATCAGAACCTCTTGTGATCTGTTTTGAGGGAATGCTTCGTCTATATCCGAGTAGAATTTCTCAACTTCTTCCTCAGTACTGTTAGTTGCCGTAGGAGCATAAACTTGTATTATTCTTATTTTCCGTGTCTCTACCATTAAGTCGATTGCTGCAACTCTACTGGATATGGCCATGTAATTTTCAACATATTTTTTCATTTCTCTACTTATAATAAATCCTACTCCCCCGATACTTTTTTGGCAGCCAGTGTGATACAAGATACACCCATTCTTCAATTCCAATAGTTTTTCATGTTCTCTTCTAACTTCCGCTAAGCCGAAGATATCCCATTGAATTTTATCTAAGGCCATACATACTTCTGTTAGTCGGTCATCTTCCTTGAGCGTTCGGACGTTGATACTGCCTACATACAAATTGTTTCGTTGTTCCATCGGTTTGCCATATTCACTTGTTGTTTCATTGCTTGATTGTGCTGTTTGTGACTGTGATTGCTAGATTTTATTAACCGGGTTGGCTTTCGACGAAGTTTTCTTATCTAGTTTACTTGTTGGTGAGGGTTCGGTTAGGTTTTTTGAGGTTTTTGTTTCTTTAGTTGTATCATTAGGAGTTTTTAGTTTTGTAGCACCATATGACTGAATGCTACGTTGAAAGATATTTTTTGGTGTTGGAGGGTCCGACGATTTCGTTTTCTTAGGCATTGGTTCCTTGGGACTGATGTGGTATTTTATGTCTTCTTTGTTATGGGTAGGTTTTTGAGGCGGACTTTGTGATAGTTGTCTTTTTTGTGTATTTTTTTTTTTTCCAATGATGACTAGTCTGTCGTATTTTTAAGCTCTATTTCCCTGCTCTATCTCGTGTTCTAAAAGTGGCTGCAATGATTTTCTAATTTCTAAAATCTTTTTAGGAAAATCTTCCTTGATATAAGAGCTTGTGCCGTTCAGCTTTTTCTTGTTTTTCAGGATATCTATTTTCTTGCTAAGGGTGGTTACAGCAAATAAAATCGGTCTACTTTTCTCTGTTTTCTTTCCAATTCTTTTCACAAATTCGATTTGGTTTTCATTAATTTCAACATCTAAATTTCCCTTTATAATTCCCATCAATAATAACTCTAACTCTTTGTACGATCTTTCCTCTTCTTTGATTCCATTGATTTGATTTGAGAGCTCTATTTCCCTGCTCTATCTCGTGTTCTAAAAGTGGCTGCAATGATTTTCTAATTTCTAAAATCTTTTTAGGAAAATCTTCCTTGATATAAGAGCTTGTGCCGTTCAGCTTTTTCTTGTTTTTCAGGATATCTATTTTCTTGCTAAGGGTGGTTACAGCAAATAAAATCGGTCTACTTTTCTCTGTTTTCTTTCCAATTCTTTTCACAAATTCGATTTGGTTTTCATTAATTTCAACATCTAAATTTCCCTTTATAATTCCCATCAATAATAACTCTAACTCTTTGTACGATCTTTCCTCTTCTTTGATTCCAAAAATTAGTAAATTTCTCATCCTGATATGCTTCTCTATGTGATCAATCCTTTTTTCCTGCTCTTTATTTTCAATTCCTAGTTGTTCAATGTCATAATTTAAATTCTCAAATTTTTCATCTATATTTTGATTTATGTTCCTTGTTATATTTGATTCCAGGTTACTAAATTTAGATTCTATATCATAAAATTTTTCAGTTGTTGTTGACCAATAAGCAACTAAAAAAACATCTGTGAAACAGATGGTGTAGCGAAAGTTGGTTAGACAATTACAGTTCACAATCGATCCTGCTGACTACCTGCTCCAAGTGGGGCCTACTTGGATACTTGCTTTACAAGGATAGTCAGTTCCCGACATATCGAGCTTTGAAGACATGACAGAAATTATAGCAAGTGCGAGTCGAACTCTCGCACCGAGGGTTCCGTATACACTGTACCGAAAATATTGCGATTTGACTAGAATCCTTAGCGTGAGCCGGACTCAACACTTGGCTAGTTTTGATTATTTGTTTTACGTTAAAGTATGCACTATTACACCGAGTTTAACGTTTATTTGTGTTACCGTTTTTACGAAATAGCAATTTAAAAAAAATCCAGCCCCATGAATTTTTACTTTTTGTAGCAGACCCTTTGGGTACGGGACCCTAACAACTAAATATTGAGTTCCTTGCACAGAAAATATTGTTTGAGTTTATTCCTATTATAGTTAGAATACAACCAACGTAAAAAGGGACGAAGCAAAAAAACTTTATGGTGCTACCGTGACGCTATTGGATGTCATACGCGAGGCAGCGGACGGGCGCTACAAGCAAAATTAGATCTTAGTGGGGTCCAGCGTGAACTATGCTGATAGTACCTGTGTAGTATCATTCATGTTCAGTTCTCAGTTCATGTTAGATAAAGTATTGGCTTCATTACCTATTTCACACGTAAATACGATCTTGAAGAAAAAAATGTTCTTACCTGTTTACTGAAACCCATTATGTTAATAATTTGTATAGTAGAAGATAATCAGATAGCTTTCGTCAAGTTATATATTAGAGAGCGGTCGGGGGTGAATCCGGAGAGATACTCCCCCACGGCGCTGATAAAGAATTGAGGGTATTAAACGATTACAAATGCTTCGCGGTTCAATAAACAACCCACTGGAGGAAACCAACCTTTTTAGATGAATTAACTATTTAGATCCCTCTTTGTAAGATTGACATGTTAGGTATTTACTTAATACATTTATGTTTGTGTCTAAAATATTTTTCTTTTAAGTAAGTACATTAAAAGTATTGATCAAAATTATTTTTGATAAAAAATCTACACTAAAATCTTAAACCTAATGCAGGGTGAACTCAGACCATTAAACTGAACAACTTTCACTATGGAGCCTACCTCCATACATTTTAGTCGGGTGAGTACAACAGTTTTGTATGGGATAGTTGATTTTTTGCGTTTCCTGAGGTAGGCTCTATAATGAAAGTTGTTCAGTTTGATGGTCTGATTTCACCGTTTTAGTATTTTATATGCTGTCACTTACACCCTGTATAGAATATGTTTTTAATCATAGTCTAAAAAAACAAGGTCTTCTATTCCCAGAGTGACACAAGCCTACGTCACAAAAAAATGGCCGCTAAACATGGTAAAAGGGTATGATGACGTAGGCTTGTGTCAGTCACGTGATCGGAAGAGAATACCAGGCGCAGTATATTATTGTACAATGGTTTTTAATGTAGCTCGTTCAGTATCCCACTACTGGGCAAAAGTATTCCTACTCTTTCCCAAATCTTCTTTGTTCAATCTCAAGCAACTCCTCAACAATAACCAACAGAAATAAGTTCTTTATTTTGATATTTATTTACACATGCAAATAGTCGTTTTCACAACATTTTCGCCGAGAGAAGCGACTGCTATCGCTCGAAGATATAAGAACTTTTTACGAACTTTTGAGGGACGAGACACATCTCAACCACCGCATTCAAACGTAAGGAGTGAACGACAAACCTGAGATAAGGGACACCTTCATCCAGTCTTATTTATGTAGCCCGGCATCCGATTGAGAGCTCGACGAGAGGCCGGCACATTTGCACGCCAACTTATCTACCCTCCGCGCCTACATTTATTTCCGTACCTTACTTCCTACCGTTTTATTGTCCCCTAGTACCTTTCTTTACCGATAGATACGCTTTACTATAAAAAATTTCCAATATCGGTTCTATTTTGATTACATTTTCAAGAGTTCTTAATCCATGGATTTTGATAAATAAAGTAAATGTATCGTAAAGGACAGCGAGGACAATAAAATCGAAGCAAGGGAAAATATTTAAAGAGGATTTTTGAGCGGGGAGATTCGTAAAGTTAAATGAGTTTGTTGGCACCGAGTAATCGGGCCTTTGTTGCGTAACTGGATCAGATAACAATTTTCGATACGCTCCGCGGAGTGGCTATGTATTGAAGCTTATTTTATTTACTGACGTACCTAGGTACCTACTAAAATAACAAAACGTAATAGAGAAATTATGTATAATACCTGAAGTTATCTATGGCTGTTAAATATAGTTATTTTCAAGCACCAACTATAATGTTTAGCTAAGTTGGTTTGGATGTCGAACTAAGTGGATATTTTGTTTATGTGGGTATCTCCTATTTCCGGTAGACATGTAATTAAATATTAAAACCTTGCTTTAACTGAAATCTTAAAAGTTTACTACTTGACTGAGTTTGTAACTTCATTAAAGTTTTTTAAAATGTTAGTGTTAAGTCAGTTAACTCACAATATTAAAACAATTCACGTATTTACTCGTTTGTAAAACCAATAATCTTAAGTGTTTCGTATGTTTAACGTAACATTTGAAACCCCTCTGTAGCTTTTTCACGCCGATTTTTACACTTCCGTGTTTCCATAGATAAGCAAATACAGGGACGCGTGTGATGGATATTAAGGGCACACCTTACATCATTTGCGTTATTATACCGCCCGCCGTTGCAGGGTGGGACCGCAAGACGCGCTCCTTGCCTTATATCTAGATGTTACACCCCCCTTAATATGCTAAAATCAAATTAGTTCCATACCGGAGTGATTCCCTCGCGTCAATCGATCGCCCACTCTCTCTATATTACGATCTAGGGGAGAGTGCCATTTTATTTGAATTGCATGCGTGTCGTGTTTTGCTTAATTAAACATTGCATTTTTAACGATATCTTGGGCCGAAGGTATTAAAAGTGCGCTTTTGGTGCGAAGTTCATGACCTCTTTTTAGGGTTCCGTACCCAAAGGGTGAAAACGGGACCCTATTACTAAGCCTACGTTGTCCGTCCGTCCGTCCGTCCGTCCGTCTGTCCTACCTATTTAGGGCTGTAACTTTTGAACCGTAATAGCTAGATAGTTGAAATTTTCTCAGATTATGCGTTATTACGGCGGATTTGTTAACAAATAATCAAAATGGCAGAAAGTTAAAAATTAAGGGGGGTTTTCAACAAGAAACTAGTTTTTATCAACGTTTTTTCTTCACGCTCTATAGTAAAAACGGTAATACATAAAAGCGTCAAACTTAGTGTGATTATAGAGCAAACTCTACAGAATAACAACAAATACTAAAAACCGGCCAAGTGTGAGTCGGTCTCGCGCTAAAGGTCCCGGACAAAAAAAGTTTTTTTTCTAAGTTGTGTTCTGTGGTGGAGTGGTACAGAACCCTCGGTGCTCGAGTAGCCCGACTCGCACTTGACCGGTTTTATATGATTAGTGAAAACTGTATCAAAATCTCTACAGTACCTACTTAGTTTCTGAGTTAAGCCTATGTAGACAGACAGGATGCGTAAACGCGGCGGGGAATTTTAATTATACAGGATGTAAACTTAAATGCGTTACATATTTTAGAGATGTTTTAAATTTAGAAATTCACACTGAACAAATTTCAAAACGGCAATACCCAATATCGAAAACGCGAAATTGACGTTTTCTATGGAACAATAATTTTTTAATCGCGCTTTTATATTGGTGTCGTAGTGAAAATTTTTCAGTTTGACTGTCTAAATAAAACATCCCTAAAAATATGTAACGCATTTGAGTTTACACCCTGTATAGTGACGTCATGCTCCATTCTGGCTACCACATTAGATAAGTACGTCTAGAAAGATGTTATCATTCGCTTCTTAACAAGTTGGAGTTAGCAGAAAACGTCAATTTCCTGCGAGATTCTTGGGAGCGGTTATCATGATCGGCGTCAACGGTAAGTCGCGGGTTTCATTAGTCGGGTCTTAGCAAATTAACACCCTTGTGAAGACCCGAGCTCTGTCGCACACTTTAAGTCTCCTTATCGGATTCTTGTGGCTATCGTTTTAAGGGTGCAAATGCTTTGATAGATAAGTCTTTGTATGGGGATTGAGTGGTGGAGGGAAACAGACGTGCGGACTGAGCTGTTTATGCCGTTGTTAATGGTTGTTTAGGTGATGGAATTGTTTATGATCTCGTTGACGGTATTTGGAGGTTACTAAGGGTTTAAAGAGACATGACAATGGTGAAAAGGGTGATTGGGCAGGAGCATTTTCCGATTTATGGACAAGCTTTCCAATTTATACTGATTAAGTTCAACGTTTTTTTTTCAATTTAAGTAGGTATATGTGGTAGTTAATCTGCCTTCAATAACTGTTTTGAGTGCTTTGAACAAAAAAAAAGTTTTTAATACGAACATTATGAGTTTCATTTATGGAAATCAGAAAACTGACAATTTATTTCAGATCTGGTGGAAAAAATAAATAAGAATGAGAATAAGAATATTTTATTGTTCAAACTGTGTAATATTTTAATGTTCAAAGACTGTAACAGAAGTGTGTAATAGTCTTTTTTTTTAATCTCACTACGATGATTGGAGCCGGTGCGGACTAATCCGACTATTTCTGTAACAATATAACTGTAGGAATACGTGCTTTAAAGGGTTAATTGTGATAACACTACAAACGTATATTGCTTAAGAGACAAAAATACAGAGAGTAAATTCGTGAGAAAAAAATCTCGCAAAAAAATCTTTCTACCTCTCCCGCACCATTTTTCCAACCCAACGCACTCAAAACGGAAAACACCTAACAAACGGTACACCGTTACAAAAATGTCCAGACAAACGATTCTTGACCTTATCACGTCCGCCAATGATATAAGCTTTTCCCCCCATTTCCTTCGCATGATATATGGCGATGCGGCGACACAACTATTAGTGCATCCGTCATTAGTCACCGTCAGAGCATTTAGCTACTGCTACTTACACAAATGTCCCGCAAATCAAGCAGTTTTGTTGCTTAGAACGTCGTCTTAAGAGCTTTGTCAGGGGTTGTTTTAAAGGAGAAGCAGTAGCTACTGGTTCTGCCCTGCTCTGCTCTGCCCTACGGCTGCATAAACATGTCTCCAGGGGCTCTTAGATCGTGACAATGTGAGCAATGGAATAATGTTGGCTTTTTTGGTTGAAACGACATTATTTGGGACTTGTAAAGAAAATTGGGAAACCAAGTATCTATAATGTAGGCTGTGCTTAACTTTTATTGAGCTTGAAAGTGATATTTTTACAGTTTCTTGTTTTAGAATAAACCTTGATATTTCTTTCTATCGGTTGGTGTTTCATACGAACCCATACGCTAAAGGAATAAAGGCTTTCAGTGTTTTTCGTGTTCCGTACCAAAATTGGCAAAACGGAACACTTATGGAATCAGCTCGGTGTTTGTCCGTCCGTCCGTCTGTCACGGACATTTTTCTCAGAGGCCGTAAGACAAAGGAAGCTGAAACTTATCACAGATATAGCAATTGGTGGTCCAATATCAAAAATGAAGTAAAAAAATGGGGGGCAATTTGGGGAGGTACAAAGGGTAAATATATTTAAAATTTCCACCCTATAGTGTGGGGTATCAATTGAGAGCTTATGAAAACACGAGTCTAAAAATATGTTTCTCAAATTTTTTATTAAAACTTTGTTTAACAAAATTTTCAATTAAATCCGATAAATCTCTATTTCAAAAAATATTGCCGTATACAATCTGCAAAAAATCATGAACATCAGAAATAACGTGTAGATGGCGGGAAAATTATCAGGGTGGCACTAACTTGGATAGTTTTTTTGTAGCATCGTTTTTGGCTACCCCAAAATGGCTATACAGTCGTTGGTTTATGCATGTTAAATATTCTCAATATGTTATTATTACCATAGTTATTCCGTGAATGACTTCACAAATAGATGTCTATTCACAAAACGAGGTGTAAATGACGATCACATTCATAAACAATACCATATAAGATACAACTAGTTACTGTCAGTTGTTTATAAAATAGATACGATAAGGAATTAAACACGAGTAGTATTAAAATAACAAGACATACATTATAATACAAATGATGTTCATGTCTAAACCAGTTAGGGCTAACATTAACATAAATAAAGAACAAAAGTAAACGTATCATAAAGTAAGAACAACTTTAAAAGAAGTTTGGCGGAAGGCCATTTAATTTGAGACTCAGATTTAGAGGTTCCGTACATGAATGAAACTTAGTCATACGTGTAGAGTGAAACAAAACTATCAAAAAAGTAAATTGGATGTAACCTGTAGAAGTTGGGAGAAAACTGTTTCTCCTTATGATACCTCTTGTATCAAGTGTGTGAACCTTATAGGTAATATTTCTTATTAGATAGTTCACTCAATCTTCTACGCATTCATTGTGTTTATTTGAATGAAAAATCACGATAACCGTACAATATTATGATAATGGAAGAAAACGAAATCACACACACTATCAGTTCAACCAAGTCAAATACGTTCCGTAACGACCAAAAATACCTCAGTGATAATATTAGATGAAAATAGCTATCGTGGTTTCGTTTTGCTACTGCTGTTTGGATAAATAAATCAAATAAATAAATATCTTGGACAAAATCACACAAATTATCTAGTCACATTTAAAGTACCAGAATCTAGCCTGGACTTGTATTACGATGACTAGACAACGATGTAGAATACATATATAGATACAAACATCCATGACTCGGGTACAAATATTCATATTCATCATACAAATATTTGTCCCTTACGGGATTCGAACCCGCGACCCTCGGCACAGCAGGCAGGTTCACTACCGGATGATTTGTCTATTTTACTAGTATTGTCTACTTTTGAATCTGGACTTCTGGAGATGTGGAAGTTTTTTAAAAATGCCTTACTTTTTCTGTTTATAATAATAATAATTATGAACACAGTCCTGAATGGCTTTTAGTTTTCGTAAAAAAATGGCTGGGTCCAAATTTGTCATTCTTCTTTTTACTACACGATTGCAAAATACTTACTAAGTGTCGTAGAGGGGACTACGGCGTAGCACTACGAGCTACGTCTCAAGATTAATACATCGTAGAGGCCGTGTTAGTGGTGCAACAATTTGTCTCTATAAATGTTGACTCAGCGAGCGGTTAGCGCGCGGCCTAGGCGCGCGATTAGCCCGCCGAATTTATTGTTTAATTTCAAAGGAGTTATTAATTGCTAGAGAGATGATTAAACGGATTTCGCGGCTTAGCACTAGATGTTTTGATTTATTTGCTCGAGCTTAATATGCGGTGTTGAGGCTTTTGGGTATGTGAGTGATGTTCACGTTTCAAATTGCGTGTTTGGACTAGTGAGGAGTGAAGAGTTCATGTATAAGAAAGTACTGTTAATATGTTTAAAAATTAAAATGAGATTTTGTTTCTTTAACATGTTAATGCCAAATGTTTTAAATTCTTTTGGCTATGTTAGTATGTTATAGGTCAAACAACTATGAAAATTTAGTAGGCAGACTACTTTGTCCCGATGACATTGTGAAGGTGACGGGTACAATAGTTTACATTGGATCAGTTTAGCACAGGACCGTGAGAAATGGAGCTATAAAAAGGAGCCATAATACCCAGCAGTGGGTTGATTGTGGGCTGATTAGATCGATTGAATCCATTTTCTAGATAGCCATGAACGTTCCACGAATTATTACCGACGATAAAACAGAAAACTGGCTCTTCCCTTACTGTTTTCATCTCTTTTCTCAGTCATGAAGAAGGCTTCTTCATGACGCTTACATCAATAAGTACTTATGTATACGAAACTTAGTTAATTACCGGTTGGCAGGCGATCTCGTGTCCGGAAACCGGACAACACGATGCACACCCTCCTCAGACAAGATTCTCTACGTCCCATACACAACCCCTCCTATACAACCTAACTCACAACTCCAGCCATGCAAATTCAGACTTTAATCTGACAGGGATAAGACTGAATTTAGTTAAGTTCTGAGATGTGTTTACGGCGTTATAAGTTTGCATGTGTGGGAAGACGCTCCAAGTATGTTAACCAAATATGTGCCCAAAGTTTGAGTACATATTGTTGTAAATGTATTGTTGCGGGACAATGATAGGGTTTATGCGTGAGATGATGCTTGTTTTGAACTCTGATATGATAAATCAGTTTAGTAAAATAGCTCACTTGGGAGTCGAGGGGTAAACAATCTACCGTTAAATAAGTAAATTGATTGTTTGCGTTGATTTATATTTTTGTTGTAAATTGAGTTATTTGTTTAAACTTATAGGTATAGTTTAATACAGCCTATTTGACTTTAGAGTTAAGATGCGTGTCATCTGTCCGATTACTTTTTATTAATCCCAATGGGACATGTATAGCATTAATGTGTGGATATATTATGTATACAGGGTGAAATTTATATCATTGGCATCCTTTTAAACTAAGAGTCTACCCATCAAAGTAAACAACTTTTTGTATTGGAGCAAACCGTTAGGAGAAACTAAAAAATCGGCTGATGCATACATTTGAGTCGAGTAGGCATTGCAGTTAAGTAAGGAACAGCAAATTTTTTAGTTGCTCCGATCGGTTTGCTCCCATAGTAAAAGTTGTTCAGTTTGATGGGTAGACTCTTAGTTTAAAAGGATGCTAATGATATAAATTTCACCCTGTATATGTATGTTTTGTATTTGCAGATTCTTTATTGTACAAAATATCTTAAATGATTAATTGTGGTACCTAGATTGCTGATTTTAGATTGCTGGAATTCTGAGGAAATGCATAAAAAAATGAATATGCATAAAAATTTCACGCAGATGAAGTCACGGGTAATTTCTTAAAAGTCAAACATTTTTGAGTTTGAATCGCGGAATCGACCAGTAAATAGATTCGATGCCGTATTGTGAGTTAGCATACCAGCACCGACATCTTTCTCTGCACATGTATAGTCAGATCTCCACTAATCCCAGAACACGTCCCAAAACAACAACCTCATCACACCTTACGCATCCATTCAGGCCTAGAAACGAAAAAACCTTATCATACAAAGTATCTCACATCAAGGGATTTTTACATTTATTACATAAGCAAAAGAGTTCTCTCATGAGTCTTCAGTGAAATGAACTTTAAAGTAACAATAGCTTGACCGCCCACACCGACCGTCTCTCTCCTCGTAATGTGCGTACCACGTAAAAAGGATCTTGAATCAACCAATTTTCATCTTTATGGTATACGATATAAGACTTTTAGTTAGAGACTTGTACGTGGTACAGGTTGTAATAGGATTACCGTAGATGGAACAGGTAAGTGACTCTAATTGCTGTAAAAATCGGCGCCGACTGGGAAGCACAAAAGGCCGGCGCCCAGTGCGCTACCCCTAGTGAAAGTGATTTATTGATTTGTTCTTTATGTCGGTGGAGGATTACGCTTTGTTTGTTTGTTAGTGCGCGGCTCCTGTTTGTTGTGGATGTAGGCTAGAGGTTCTGATAGTCATGGTGAGGTTAGTCGAGGATTGGGAGGTCGGGTTAATTGTGCGGCTCTATTCATCTATTCGGTTGCCACGCCGGACTGACAAACCAGGATCCTGGGTTCGAATCCCGGTTCGGTCATGGATGTTATACGTTTATACCGTTGTCGTATGATTCCCATAATAAAAAGCCTTTGGGATCTTTATAATGTATGTGCCTGTGAGCGTTATTATTTATTTATTTATGCAGATTAAGGTTAAAGTCGTTGGCATCCATTTAATTTAAGACTCCATACATCAAATTTTACTACAGGGGCAAAACATGTAAAAAAACTCTTAATACTTTTCGGGGTGGTTAGAAACTTTGCTTCAACTACCAGCTATCTTTTAAAGCGTGCAGTTGTAGCAAGACTCCCCTTTAGTATATTGAACGTTTGAATGATGGGTCAAATTGTAGGTGGTAGCCTTTCGCCCACAAAAACACAGCATAAGAAGAAACCTTATTCTTTAGTCGCCTCTTACGACAACCACGGGAAGATATCGGGTTGTCCATTCTAAGTCTGAACCACACGGCATGTAAATAACAGACCATAATGTCAAAGCATACGACTATAGCATGCTACATTACTTACATATAATAATACAAGCATTTTCCCGCGACTTCTTCCACTCAAATTATATACCAAATTTTAAGTCAGATCATAAGCTATCAAACAAAAAAAGTTTCATCAAAATCGGTTTAGTAGTTTTTGCGTGATGCTCGATCAAACAAACACACAAACAAACAAACAGACAGACAAAAAATCCAAAAATTTGTGATTTGGAATCAGGGACACCTAAAAACCGTATCGTAATCTTTTTCTGGTAAATATCTTCAATGTACAGACACACTTCTGTTACAGTTTTATAATAGTTTAGATTAGATATAGTGCCCTACTCTTTTTCTTTTCAATTTTCTTTTCAATTATCTCCCATTGAGAAAGTTGATTAGTTCGACTGTCTAATCATCCCCTTAAAAAGCCGTCAGCTCACCATCTTCTAAGATAATTTTATCCAACGTTTCTAGTAAACAAACCTGGAATTAAATCAATCATCTAGTCTAGACTCCACCTAGACGCGCGCAACCGCTAATTATACTAACTCTTCACATTAATCGCTAATGTTTAATTGCTAGAATATAGAACAAACTTTAGTGGAATAAAAAGCTTCTAAACTATTGAATATTTATAAGGTGTTTTATCGCAATCGGAAAATCGATATCAAATTATAATAATTTACAGCAATAGCTGTTGGGTTAACATTCGTTAAACTTTCAAAGGATTGCCCACAAAAAATTGTCGTCGCCACGTTGATTTATGTTCTGTGGATGATTTTATAGAAAACCCACGAAGGTTAAAGTGTTTCAGGAGTATTAACACTGTGGTATTATTAAGGTGTTGCATTATTTGACAAACAATATGCATTTTTTTTTGTGTTGCATTTAAACATCGTGAGGAAACCTGCATGCTTCAATTTCGAGGCATGTATTGTACCTACTGTCCATTACAAGTGGCGACGGGCTCACTCCCCGTCACACTGGACATAGTTTCGGTACTACTAGTGAAACGTGGATGTTCTAAAGTTTCAGAATATCTCTGACTACCCCCTCGGGGAATATAGTCGTGAGCATATGCTTATGCTTTATGCATTATTTGAACGATATGTATTAATTACTAATAATTATACAGGTTGTAACAAATCACCCTAGTAATACTGAAGCTTGCAGCGGTGGTGCTTCAGACCATCAAACTGAACAACTTTCACTATGGGGCCAACATCGAGAAAAAATAAAAAAAATCTAGTCGAGTCGGTACTGCAGTTTTGTATGGGACAGCATATTTATTTTATTTTTTCTCGATGTTGGAACCATAGTGAAAGTTGTACATTTTGGTGGTCTGAAGCACCCCCTTAAGTATTACTAGGGTGTTTTGTTACACCCTGTATAACACAACGGACATGAGAGTTATACAGGGTATGTAAACTTAAATGTTACATTACTTAAGGGGTTGCTTCAGACCATCAAACTGAAAACATTCTATTATGGGACCAACATTCAAAATCTGGGAAAAAAATATTTGCATTTTGGTCAAGCATCCCATTTTCTACTACTACTACTACTACAACTACCAAGGTATATACAACTACAATTCCTTTTAAAGTTATAATTGTAGCAAGGCTCACTTTAAGTTTTAAAGAGGTTTTCGTATTATCTGTTAGCGACCTGTCAATCCAGTAGCGTCACAAGTCAGGCTTATCCATAATGAAGAACTTAGAATTACTTTTAAGGCGGTTGCAGAGTAAAAAAGGTTACTATAAAGTCGATGATTATTTGAATGACCAAAATGTCTGGTCTTGACAATTTTACACTATGTAATGCAATATTGTATTTTAATTGTACTTTGTACATTTTGTTTTGTTTAAAAGATGTGTGTTGTAGAGTTTCTGGCCGCATCTTCTCTCAACGGAACACCTTCCGACGCGGTGGTAGAGTCATAAAATGACGTCAAAAAGCTATCTATATGATATTATTTTGAATAAAAATTTTGAATTTTTGAATTTTGGGGTCAATTTTATACAAAGCTTTGACGCACAATACGCGTAGACGGTATTGATTTAAGTAACTTTGTATATATGAAAAAATAGGTTAGAAAATCTAGATGTCGCGTAACATTTGCAATTTATTATATAATTACGAAGATATAAAGCTTTGAAAATTTTGTATGAAAATTATATTATAAATTGCAAATGTTATTTGATACGCGACATCTAGATTTTCTAAACTATTTTTCCATATACAGGGTCCTTCTTAATATGCTGACACTTTTTTAAGGCGATGACCAGACTATGAAACTGAACAACTTTCTCTATAGAATCAACATCGAAATCGCGAAAAAAATAAACAGTTGTCCCATACGTTTGGCTCTGAGTAGGTTTGCAGTTTTGTATGGAAGTGAGGATTTTTTTTCGCGATTTCGATGTTGGTCCCATAGAGGAAGTTGTTCAGTTTGACGGTCTGATCATCCCCTTAAAAAAGTGTCAGCATATTAAGAAGGACCCTATATAAAATATTACTTTTATTAATTCCGTCTACGCGTAGGTATTGTGCGTCAAACGTTTGTATGGACTGAAACCACCTTAATTGGTGAGATTGGGGCCAAATGTTCACCTGTCAAACATAAAAAATAAAATAAAAATTACCACCTCAAACAGAGCAATTGAAAAGTCAATAAACAATAAACGGTCTTTTAGTTTAACCTCCGAAAGTCGAAAGGTACTAAAGGACAGCACAAAGACATGTTGCTCCATTGATTTATGTCCTGTATGTATGATATACCTACAAAGGCTCATGGAGGTGAAAGTGTTACCCGAGACCGACCACGGTGCGCCCGCAGTATATCATTGCCGCGCCGATGTATTGACAGCTAATGAATACCGTGATTTTTCGGTTATGAATTATTGTTTTAGTGCTACTGAATGATTATGGTTGTCCCTTTCGTACTGTCTTATTTGGAAAGGAGAGGAAGAAGAAATTTTAAATTGAATGTGATGTCAATTCAGATATTTCGTGTTATAGTTGTGAAAAACCTACGGGTAAATGTAGTAATTTAATTTTGTACATGTGATAAAAAATTGCTTTGTCGTTAGTTAGATTGCAAAGGCAATTACTATAATCGAATATTATTTTTTTACACTATGGAACAATTATTTCATAAATTATGTTTATTTAAATTTTTAAGTCGTCTATACTCCATTCCAAAAAGCAAAGTTTAAGGCTATTTTGAATTACATACAGAAATAGAGATTTGAAACACTTAGTCTCACTAATTATTTGATTTATTTGTATTTTTTTTATTTGCTTTTATTATTTTCTTTTTTTTAATCAGAATTGGCCAGAAATCTAAATAGGAATCAGAATATTTTTTCATCCTTATATGGAATGAAGTATAGTTAATTTCTGATAATAATTTGTATTGCATAAATCACAGAATTTAAAACTATAGTTTTCAATTACTGTTATTTTTTACTATTGAGCTAAAGGTGGCATAAATGTAACAAATAAGAAAAAAAACAAATGACAGGCTCCGTTATAGCATCTCATAGTTTAGAAGCAATTTTCAAAATTATAGCCAAGCTTGCATAACAAGGAAATAACGTCGAGGAAGAGGCATTATATGATATGTGAACGAAAGCCCGCCCTTTGGATATCTAACCTAACCTCAAATTTACGGTCATTTTTCACATAAATCAAAGAGAGCCGACTGAGAAGATTTATAGCTATCTGCGGCCACTTCAACATGACCATAGACAAAGATCAAACTACCTGTGCTATTGCGTTTGCCATTTTTTCTAACCATAGCAAATTTGAACGATTTATGACTTATTTTTGCAAGAGAGTGAAAGTGTAAACAGTATTGCTATTGACCGCTTTTAAGGTTTGAAAACAAGCAAAACAAAAGCAAGAGCATAACTCGTATACAGAATTGTGTATACAAATACACAATTCTGTATACGAGTTTTACACTTTCTAAATATCCCACTAATACGGTATAGGTATATAGGCCATTATGCCAAGTGTGTTATGCTATACACGTTTCGGACAATGAAAAGTATGCCATATCCGTATTCAGGAGTGCGATTTTTGAAACTCACACGTTGAACTCAGCAGTTGAAAATAGCAAAATAACTATGGAGATATGCATCTTTCTACTGCTGATTTGACTTTCAAAAATCCTAATCCAGGAGTGCGATTTTTCAAAGTCAAATCAGCAGTAGAAAGATGCATAATATACCTATCTCCATAGTCATTTTGACATTTTGTACTGCTGAGTTCTCAACGTATGACTTTGAAAAATCGCACTCCAGGGCTATCATGAGCGTAGCAATTGGTTATATGTACAGGGTGTAACAAAACACCCTAGTGGGGGGCCCCCCTTAAGGGGGTGCTTCAGACCATCAAACTGAACAACTTTCACTACTGGGCCAACATCGAGAAAAAATAAAAAAAATCTGCTGTCCCATACAAAATTGCAGTACCGACTCGACTAAAATGTATGGGACAGCAGATTTTTTTTTTCTCAACTTTGGCTCCATAGTGAAAGTTGTTCAGTTTGATGGTCTGAAGCAACCCCTTAAGTATTACTAGGGTGTTTTGTTACACCCTGTATATCTGCTCACTCTGATGGGAAACATTGTATGTATGAATATTCGTATTAAAAAGAGCTTGAAATTACAGAATTCAAAATCTGCCCTATTAACATTTAACAATTGTCACTCACTAAAAATTCTGTCAATATACAAGTACATATTATCGTGCAAAGATAAAGATACAAAATGACAATGTTCCCATGCCATCATCATTACATTTAATGGGTTCGTATTATAGTGAATATTTCGGTTGTTAGTTACTGCGACCCGACAGACGCACGCTATTTGGGCACCCATTGTCTTTTACTGCTTCGAAGACATTTTATTTTTGCTACGTTTTGTCAATCGATTGATCGTATTTATCAGAATGCCCAAGAAAGTGCCCGAGAACTGCAAGGGAGGCACGAATTTCATCGAAAATTTGAACGTATTGAATGCTGGGTGACGTATCGGGAGTCAGTTGCCTCAAAGTCAAAGTCAAAGCACTTTATTGCGATCAAGGTAGACCAGTTGCTGTCAAGCTGGCCTAATTTGACAGTTAGTCAGATGTGCCCTCTTGTAGGGTAAAACCCATAGAGAAAATAACGCGCTCCCCTGGGGAAGAGATGTTGTATCGAACTGTGCACAGATACTCAACTGGGCCTGACGTCATAATAGCGGGAAGTAGCGTATTTAAATGTTAACCCTTCCCCTCACCCCCTTTTCACCCCCTTTGTTGGCGACAACATTTTCTATAGAAACAAGCCGATATGCCATCTCTTCTTACTCTATGGTAAAACCTTATACAGACTTGTTTATGTGTACCTTTACAATTGCTGTAATTTTGTATGACAATTTGAGTATTACTTACTTCTTGTCCGTTAATGGTACTGAAACTTTTCATACCAATAGTAGTTAATTGTGTCGACGATATCGATTCATTGATGATACGCCTAAAACCTATTACTTCGAATTCTTGAATTTTTAAAAGGATTATCACTATTCCTATTTTTGATAGGTAAATTACACAGAAGTACTTATGTTATTATTTCAACGTATGATATAATAGTTTGATACACCTAGGTCCATATCAAAAATGTATTAGAGTTTAACAAAACCCTTTCAGGTTAAATTATCAATCCATTAGTTTATACAACGTGTTAATGAATTAACGCAAAACTAGAAAGTAGTTTGTTTAGAATCGAGAGCAGAATCGAATTATCATGGTTTCAACATAGGTAATTTTTTCAAAATATTAAATAATTTGTTTGTAAAATTTAAAATTTACTTTATTTTTTTTTTTAATTATCGATGGGTTTGCTCTTGACCTCAATCTAGTCCACAGGACAAAGATGGGGTCGACGATGTAGCGAGCTTACCCAGAATGGCACTGGCACTCCTGCACACTGACGCAGCAAGCTGCTTGGCGTCAGACTCCGGCAGGAGGGTGGTCGCGAGCTAGGCGACTCCTTGCGGAGCCTACCACACCGCTGTGGGGGATCATCCAGCTGACACCACAAACTTGGTAGCTTGTGATGTCGTTGCCCGGGGGGACCGCTAGGAGGTAGATCCCCAACCACCCCAAAAACTACTGAACCCGATGTCAACCCACTGCACGGGCACACTCACCCTTAATACTACCAAAACAAGATTATTAAAATGTTTCCATGAGTACGTAAGTGCTTTCATTCATTGCTGAAATAATAAGAAATAATTTTTGCCTCGAAACTTAAAATGCGATTAACTTTAAATGTTAACTATCAAAATAATGAACTTATTGTTTCAATCTAATTATTTTGTTATAAATCAGTTGGGGTGTATGAGGTTTTGCGCTAATTTATTAACACGTTGTAGAAAACAACCAAAAGGTTAAAAAGTCCATATCAGGTCTAAAATAATTGCGAATTATCTTCATGCAGCTAAAATTACAATTGCTATTATTACCATCGAAATGATTGTATTAAAAGACATAAAAGAATTTATAAATTGAGAGTGCGTATCACACGTCAGTCAACCGTGGCGTCAGACAAATTGAGACAGTGCAGAAATAATACGGCATTGTATTAAAGACGATTCGGAATGATCGATCGAGCGGCGTTCGTTTTAATTTCGATTGCTCGAGATAGGCCCGAAGGCGTGGTCGCCCGAACAATTTGTTTCATGTCCCTAATACCTACGAGTATAGCTTCCAAGAGGTAGAAATTGCTTTTTATAACATGAGCTAAATCAGCGGGAAAGATAATATTATGTTTTATACGAAACGAATCATCTCAACGATCGACTTATACAGGTTTCTTTATCAAAATATCAATGTTTTCCAACTCTAGATATGCTATGCCTATTAATAATTTAAAAGAGGTGCAAAATTTAAGATAGTTTAGGCCCTTTGTAAAAATTATATCCTAGTTAGGTAGGTACTCTTACCTTTAGGAATACGCTAAAATAGACAAGATTCTACATGAAGTGGTACGGGCAGAAACGTGGTAATAAGTCTCTACAAGGTATTTACATATGAACCAATCTGAAAACCGTGTGTAGCAATATGACTAATTTAAAAGTTATAAATACATATATAGGTCTTGCACAAACGATTTTTAGGATTAGCGTTGATTTTATTAACACGTTGTATAATGTTACTGTGATAGCCCTGAGTATGGTAAATCCTACGTTTTTCCGGTAAAACCTAAAATAGGCTAGGTTAGGTTTTTAGGCTTTAACGGAAAATGTTAGGATTTACCGTAGTTCGAGCTTTAACACTAACATTGCACACATTTACACATTATTTTACACATTTTAATAATTTCCTGTTGTAATTAAACTAATAATCAATACTAAGGAATGGTGTTGTTTGTAAGCAACGGTACCATTAATGGGTTTTACAAGGCGGATATCGGCGGAAAGGAAACATTTCAAAATAGACGTCGTCTCGTCGAGGCGTCACTTAAGGGAATCAGTCAAAACTTGGTAAATCCAATATCTAAGTTTAGAGAGCACAAAAGCGTCGCACGTTTGTGCGGTCCTATTCCGGATAACATCGTCGCGTCGTCGGTCTGTTTACGTTTCCGGATTTTTCTGTCAGTCGAATTTTCTGGTAGTACCTAGGTACAATAATAAAGATAAACTTTTGTGAAAATCAGTACCTACTAATTAAGTACTAGGTGATATGAGCGCAGTAGAAATGACACAAAGCGACGTTTTTGCGTAAAAGTTGAAAATAATTTTTCGTCATTAAGTAACCTAATAATATAAATATGTAAGTCCTTAACAATAGAAATTCTATGTGTTAGGTACTTATACAGGGTGTAACAAAACACCCTAGTAATACTTAAGGGGGTGCTTCAGACCATCAAACTATACAGGTGAAAAACATTGGTGTCATGTCGTACCATACATACGTAGTTTCGTCCTATTTTCAATTAAAATTTTTAAACTCGATCTAGAAATTAATCTCTGTGTCTACAGGGTGTGTACAGGGTGTAACAAAACACCCTTGTAATACTTAAGGGGGTACTTCAGATCATCAAACTGAACGACTAAAATGTATGGGACAGCATTTTTATTTTTTCTCGATGTTGGCTCCATAGTGAAAGATGCTCAGTTTGATGGTCTGAAGCACCCCCTTAAGTATTACTAGGGTGTATTGTTACACCCTGTATAGGTACGTAGCATAAATTAAATTTTAATGTGGTGGTTTAAATGTGGTGTTTTGTATACATATAACACATATTTTTCACGAAAGAGACGATGATGTAGCTTGTTTTAATCAACACATAAATAAACATCTGAATCCAAACTGATCCAAAGCTATCGATTATAATATTTTCCATGTTTTATGTTACCGTAATAAAATGCCGAATAAATATAGAATTTTGAGTTTACATCCTGGGAAAGCAAGACATGACATTAAAAATTTTTCCAGTTCACTATTTTGCCACACGGATAGCATACTACCGGAAGCACAGCCCGGACACTGCATACAACAATTTGAAACTAACAAGATGACGTTAGCACATGCGAAACCAAAGAAATTGAACCTTAAGTCTTCTTCTTAGGTAACGAATAACCAGTGCGCGGTAACCAGACGGTGATACAAGGGGTGAGGTAAAAAGCTGGTGGGAGGAAGGGAGTGTCCGTACTGTATCTAGTCATAGATACTCTTTCTTATACTGTGCCGGAAGCGTCCACGAGCTCTGTTCGTATTGTCAATGATAACTAGATCAGGTACCTACTGTTATATTAGGTATACTATTTTAAATATACAATTATTTATTGAAAAGTCTCTAAACAAAACAAACAGCCAGCGTCACCTAGCTCTATAATATTGTGTTACCCAGAATACGTAGTGGAGTTGCATAGGAGAGCGGAGTGCGGGCGGCGCGGCGGGCGTGCATCGCTCGATATCGCTGACAGTGACGGATTACCCCGGGCCCGGTAGCGCCGGTTCACGGCCGACTGTTCCAGCCCCTGCCTAGTGCCAGTGCCTAGCCGACTATCGTCTCACTATAAAGTTTGCTGAATTGCGCTGAATAGGGATGCGTCAAGGAGCAGCGGATATGGAATAATTAACTTGATTATGCGTGAAATTCGACAGTTGAAGATTGGTTTTAGGTTTGTTAAGGAGGGTAAACAAAACAACATAGTTACTAAGATATTTGCTTTTCTCTTTAATTTTTCTGTCTGTTTAGATTTAGGATTGATGATTTAGGTACTTTCATCAATCCAAACTTTGTTTTTGATATAGCAAAAAAAACCAGTGAAGTGCGAGTCAGACTCGCGCACTGAAGGTTCCGTACCATACTTGTAACAAAAAAAAAATACACCCCAAGTGTGTGCATTTTTTTTTTAGTTTTTATTATTTGTTCTTTTACCGTAAATTATTACTTATAAACAAACCAAGTTTGACGGTTTTATCTATTGCCGTTTTTACAATAGAGCAAAAACAAAAAACCTCGAAAAAAACACGTTTCTTGTATGGAGATCATCCTTAATTTTTTTTTCTTTTTTTTCCTCTTTATTATGAGCAAATTCAAAATAATGGCACATATTCTGTGAAAATTTCAACTCTCTACCTATTACTGTACAAAAGATACAGCATCCCTTTAGAGCTAGGACGAACAGACGGCGTAGGAAGGAATAGGGTCTCTTTGGGTACGGAACCCTAAAAAAGTAAAGCCTTAAAACTTTCCGCCTTGTGAACCTCAGCTCCCTTAGCAGATTGTCTCCAAGCTAAGAATATAACACGTTGGTAGCGGACAGCAGATCGTGTTAATGCGGTGTTTGAACGTTTTGTCGGCGAGGCCCCCCCGGAGCGAGCCACGGGGGGCCGCTTCTGTTCGCCAACAAGCGTTAATCGTGTTCAAATATGAAAATATTATCTATGACACGCTTATAACTTGCGTTTCCTAAAGGAACATGGACTTGGCAGGTTATGCAAATACTGAAATATTGGAATCTGTTTTAAGAACTTCTCTATGGAGTGGTAATTTTTGGACATTGATTAAAGTTTTCAATGGTGGTTCAGATGATCAAACAGCAAACAGAAGAATTTTTAAGTATTATGGGAGCAATGTGAATGTGATCATCTGAACCACCCATGGGAACTTGAATTACTGTCCAAAAATTACCCTGTATAAGTATTCCCACGCCAGAAAAAAATAACCATTTTGCCAGCCAGATATCTCCCCAAATAACATAAAATTAAGTTAAGGAACAAGGAAGAAATTGACACAGATATGACGTAATTTGTAGCGCATCCAGAGTGATGTATGAGCACCAGGTGAGGTCACATTCCCACAGGCGCCCGACGGATGATGATGGATCATGGCACCGCTTTTGTTCTCAACCGTTCGCCGTTTTGTCCCGCCGACAAATTTGGGGTCATTTTGTCTCTTACTACTAGTGTAAGCGGTTCTGTGCGAAAAAATTGTGGGTCAAAAAATATTGTAGTACCGGGCTGTAAGGGGGTTTTTTATTTGTTTTTTTTATGAATCCATTACACGATTTCTTTAATATGGGAGACTAAAATGTTTAAAAATAGCAGAGCTAAACTAATATGGCTAAGCCTGTGCTCTGATAGAAGAACAATAGGTAATAATTAAGAATATTACAAACTGTGAATGACCTCTTATAAAAACTAAAAAGATCTGACTCGAATTCGATACATTAACCAGACTTGTCAGCATGTAAATACAATCTACAATGTTCTCACTTATAATTTGTGTTTATAGTGCATGTCGAATATTGCGTTCCGTTACTCGGCATGTTGTTGGGTCGGTGCCTGGGATAATTCCAGCGCCCCGCCACGCCACGCCACCGCCGCGGCACTCCCACTTAGACCCACCAACAACAGTTACAAACACAAAACGTCGTCGCACCATACAATTCAATATATTTCGGAGTAATTTGATGTTCATTAAAGAAACGATGGGACCGTGAACCAGAACACAATGGTTGAATGGCCATTTGTTGTTGCCGTTGAAAGGCACAATAATAATTCAGAAGTAGTTACTCACGCGGCAGTTAGGCGCACTTACGAAACTTAACGTCGTTTTATGATGGAGGAGCTATTTTGTTATTGGCGACCGCCATGCGATGGTGAGGAGTGATAAATAGTGTTTCGAAACAGCGATCAACAATGTCGAATTTACACGAGGCCGTGGCTTCGCTTCTTTGATGGTTACTATACTAAAGAATACGTAATAATGATCACTCACCTTGTTGACTATTCTTCCTCGTAGTTTTTTTCTCCTTCATCCAAGGATATTCAGGCACGTTCAGTCCACTTCCAGGTGACGGTAGATCAGGCGCGTATCCAGGCGGAGTGTGCTGCGGGCTGAGCTCTCCACCGCCTAGTTGAGGAAGGGCAGTCATGAACTCCGCCATCGAAGGTTGGCTGTTGATGAAGCCGGTCTCAGTACACGTCTCGAGCATGGAGTGCGGGGCTCCGGCTGCGGTCACGGCAGCCAGCCAGAAGCCGTTGCCGCCGTGCTCCATGCGCGGGTGCTCCTGCCCCGGCGCGGGTCCCATCGGAGGCGTGTTCCTCGTCTTCACAGCGAACTCCTCTTCCATCTCATCGCGCACCCCCATGCCAACTCTTACTGGTTGCTTCCCTCTGATCGTGGGGAACTCTTCGCATTTTATCTTGCGCACAAGGGGGTTACTGTCGAGCGGCAGTGCGGCGGTGTTGCATATCTCTTGCATCGCTGCCGGTGTGCGCACCCTGTCTCCAATTCGCGATCATTCACGTGACGAATTCGATTTCCGTTTCGCCGCATGCGCTAACATTTTCTCTACTTATTGTATTTAGACAGATGATTTATTATTTTAAAGGGTATTGCACAGGTTTCCAAAGTTAGCTTCATTGTATCTGGAAAAGAAAATACAAATTCTTAACAAAAGACCGAAAGGTAAGTATCGAAAAAGGACAGAGGCACAAGGGAAGGTTTGATTTAACTACTGTTCTGTCGTTACGAGTTGGTGTATAAAGAAAGCCTGTGGCTCACTGTTGAGTTGATTGAGAGCACAATGTATACAGGGCCCTGCCTAATCGTCCTCAATTTTGCGCCAAATTGAGAGCCGCCAAATTAAATGTAACGGGAGGAGGCTGTCTCGTGGTTATTTCGCAATTATTCGCGGACGTTCGACATTACCGCGGTTTTGTTGCGAATAATTTGTGCCTAACGCTGTGATGAACTCGTGGATAATGAGCGCTCCAAATTGTTTATTATAATTTAGCGACCATCAAGCACGTGACTCCGACTCAACAATAAAGTTATTAAAATTGTCATGTCATGAGCTTCACTGAACAATGAGAGTGATGATAAAAAAGATAATTTCATGGACGAAAATAATAAAATAATATTGTACGTTACATCATTGTTTTATTTGAACGAACTGATCATAATATTATCAGAAATATGACATAGGATTCGCATGTCATATAGGGTCTCTAAGAAATGAATATACATTACTTCTTCTTCTTATCGTGTGGGCAGAGCCCTGGTGTCAGAGTTTTTTCAGACCGCCTTACTGCCGTGGTTTTTATGTAACGACTACTACCACCAGCGATAATAGCCGGGACCAACGGCTTAACGTGCCATCCGAAGCACGGAATCATTTTTCTTTTCGGACAATCAGGTGATTCAGCCTGCAATGTCCTAACCAACTAGGGAAAAACGCACAAAGTGACATATCACTAGGTGTCCCCCGTGGGAATCGAACCCACGACCTCCGTGTCGAGAGCCAATGCTCTAAACCATTAGACCACGGAGGCAGTTATACATTACTATCAAAAACATTTCATGTAAAATGTAGCCAAGACTCACAACCCTAATTTTACTCTTAAAAAGTTATGAGCTCTAATTTTAAGCCAAGTCTTAAGTAAGTGTTCAGCTCGGTCTAATAAAGATAGGGCTTGGCCTACATCCTCATCCCATATAGAGCCAATGCTCATCTTGGTCCTTTTTAGTGTTCCGTACCAAAATTGGAAAAACGGAACACTTATGGAATCAGCTCGGTGTCTGTCCGTCCGTCCGTCCGTCCGTCCGTCTGTCACAGGCATTTTGCTCAGAGACCGTAAGACATAGGAAGTTGAAACTCGGTACAGCTATAGCAATTGGTGGTCCAATGTCATAAACGAAGTAAAAAAAGCTAAATTTTTATATTGGGGGGCAAGTTCGGGAGTAAGAAAGGGCAACAAAAAAAAATTTTTTTTCTACCCTATGGTTGTGGGGTATTAATTGAGAGCATATAAAAATACGAGTCTAAAAATATACTTTTAATTTTTTTTATAAAAACTTTGTTCAAATAAATTTTCAATTCAATCCGAGAAATTGCTGTCCGCACCTCGATTTCAAAAAATATATCCGTATAAAATCTGAAAAAAATCATGAACATCAGAAATAACGTGTAGACGGCGGAAAAATTATCAGGGTGGCTCTAACTTGGTTAGTTTTTTTTCTATACCCAAAAAACGAACACCAAAACGACCAGTGTAAAATGATCTTCAGTTACTATGTAACCACATACTAAGTAAGTGTCAATTTATAGTGGTTTCCTCAATAACTCATGTTAAACAACTGGTAGTACGGAACACTAATTGCCCGAGTCCCAACTCGTACTTGGCCAGTTTTTTATCATTAAGGACTCTTACAGACGAGCATCACTTTGCTGTCGCCGTGGGTCGCAGAGCGTCGCGCTCATACACTTGACGGTCGCGCGACCCTCCGCGACACACGGCGACCGCAAAGTGTCGCTCGTCTGTAAGCGCTCTTAGATTGACTCTACAATAAAAACCGCTTATATATACGGTCTGTTGTCTAACAAAGAGAAAATTCAGGATAAGAATAATTATTATCTTGTCATTGGGAAGGTAAAACTAATATCAAAAACCAAATGGTATCGGTAGTAAGTATAAATGTGTAAGTTTTATGCATTAGCACTTGGGTCTAAGAGTGACTGACAAGCGGTACTACCAGACGTTTAGCACGTAGCTGCACCCTGTTTAGGGCGGCCGAGGTTTGCGGACGTGTGGCGTCACTTTTATTGCCCGCAACTGGTGGACGCCCTCGGAACCCTTACATAACGGGATCTAGAGTCGAAAATGTTCGCGATATCCTGCCCCGATGGAATCCGCGGCGACTGAATGTCAATTAAAATTCAAACCGCGTTCGAAATACGATTTTTTCCACTGGAATTTGCGGCGCGCCCGGGAGAAATGGCGGGATCGCGCCTTTTTTGTTTTATTTTATTTTTGAAAATGGAACGGCTGGCGGTTAAACCTATTTTAATGCGTATGGGTTGCTCTGTGTTTTGAATTAAAATTTTCTGTCCGTCCGTGTGCGGTCGGACAGTGTAATGTAATTTCCTTTTGAAAGAATTTTACTATTTGTAGCTAGCATAGCAGTGTGTGCTTACCGCCATCTGCATAGGAAATTAAGGGTGAAGTATTCCTGTGATATTTTTGAAGCGACTACATTCGTAGAGGCACGTAGCAATTTTAAATTTTGTCAAAGCTAGCGTCTCCCTCGCTGTTCGTGGCAGGGTGCCGCAGGTTTTACGCCGCGTTTCACTTTCCCGGAGCTCCCTCAAGGGGGAGCCCCTTAAAAACGCATAAAAAGGAGAGCAGAGACTACTTATGAATTTGTTTATGGCGCTATTTTTAGAAGACTGCGTCGTTTGAAATCTCTGTGTTTACGATATAACAATATTCCTAATTTAATGTGCTCAAATCCTTATTGATATGAACAAGCTGTTTTGTAATAAAAACAAAAGGTTTGTGCTTCGTAAAACGTTTACAATTATCGTTACAAAAAGCAATTGTACTCGTAAAGTGAACGAACACTTATTCGCCTCAAGAAATCAAGCCAGCAAGTAACTATGAACATTAAATTTGTTATATTATGTGTGTACAGAGTAAATAGCCGAACATCTGCGTGCTGGGACCGCTCCCAGGCCGCTCAAACTAGTGGTTAGGGTCCAATTTGCCGGCCGTAACGATTTCCTCTTCGGGGAATCGAATGGCGTGCGTCCGGATACCGCCCACACCAATACATGCATACAACTACATAGTACCTATGTACTAGGTAGGTAGTTCGAGCGCTTAATAAAGTCTAAACTATAGGCCGTACTGAATTATTAAACCAATAATTGTTAGGCGTTGTTTATATGAACTTTGTATAGTTTGATATAGGAATAACGATTTGACTTTACTTAATAATTTCACCATTATCATCATCAGCCTGCATACGTACCATTGCAGGACCTATCCTCAAGGAAGTTAAAAAAATTATATTTTGGTATAAATCGATAGCTAAACTGTGTTTTTTTCTTCATTTTTTATGTCACCCTAAAATCGATGATCACTAATCGAATCTTCCGGTCCTCTGTGCTGTTCACTTGTATAATTTTGTAATTTACTCTTGCATGCTGTTAAATTACAGCTTACTTACAACCTAGTTAGTTTTACTTTGAAACAGATATCGAACGTTACAACATTAGCCAAATGCTATCCATCGAATGAAAAAGATGCATAATAATAAATGCATAAGAATAATGAGGATCAGCGAGGTTTTTAGTTAAATATGTAGAATTACAGCCACATGAAAACCAATTATTCCAGTAAAAGAATTATTGAAATTGGACCAAAAATGACGAAGTTAGAGCTATTTTCGTGCTCTGCGTTATCAAAAACGCTCACCAATATAACACGATTCGCTAATGATAATGACGTCATAGTTTTCGATATGACTGCGGTGACAAGGGATTTTAGTATTAAAAATGCTATATCTCGGATATGGTGCAACCTATGTCGAAAATGTATGGGACCAAAAATGTTCCCTTGGATGTGTTCTCCAAGATGCGCACATAAAAAGTGGGGGTCGTGCAGACACCTTAAATTTTATATAATATTTTAAGTCCTAGAACCAATGATATTTTTCTATTAGAGCCCATGGCGGCTCGAATTTTGGGGTAGGGGGCCCCCTACCCCTAGATTACGGGGGTGCGGTGTTGGAGGAGACTGGGGCTACATAAACAACTCGTACAACTTAGTCAACTTGAACAACATAAACAACTCGAACAAGTTGGACAACTTAAACAACTCGAACAACTTGGTCAACCTTTTTTCTCGACATTGGCTCCATAGTGAAAGTTGTTCAGTTTGATGGTCTGAAGCACCCCCTTAAGTATTACTAGGGTGTTTTGTTACACCCTGTATACGTATTTATATATATTTATGTGTATAATATTATGTGTTATAATTATAATGTGTATTATATAATGTATAACTATATAATGTATATTATAATTGCCCTATTTTTACCAGTCTGTAATATTTTATGGACTTGATGATGAAGATAATCAATTCTGGATTATCTATTATCTAAAGAAACCGAAATCTACAAAAAACTTATAAAAACTACCAGAAATATCAACCATGTTATTTTTTAGCCTCCGTTTTCTTCAAACTGAAATCTTTCAAGAACAAGACTTGTGCTCTCAGACTATACCTACGTCACGGTCGCATTCGTTTGAATTCATTTAAATCAGGGCTCTGTTTAATAAACGCGACAATGACAATTTGACAATGACAATTCAGAGTACATTGCTGGTTACTAATGACGCTAAACTTGCAGCGCTTCATGTGTCCTAGCATTCCCAGCAATGTACTCTGAATTGTCATTGTCAAATTGTAATTGTCGCGTTTATTAAAGAGAGCCCTGGTCGTAGATGCCGAATCAGGCTCTGATTTAAACTAAACAATGGTCTCGATTCGGACTGTGCCACGACTTAACTTAACTAAATTTATTCCTGTCACTTTCTAAAATAAAACTAAGAAAAGAGACAGAAAACCAACAACTGA
Organism: Agonopterix subpropinquella; assembly: GCA_922987775.1. Classification (NCBI taxonomy): domain Eukaryota; kingdom Metazoa; phylum Arthropoda; class Insecta; order Lepidoptera; family Depressariidae; genus Agonopterix; species Agonopterix subpropinquella. The sequence continues at coordinate 16,438,233 of OV277704.1, read as the reverse complement.
CTTTAGTGCTGTCAAAGTGACGTTACACGCCCAAAATAAGATGCCATCATAATGTACGCCATCTTATTTAAAGCGTTTTTGGTCGTTTAACGTCACTTTGACAGCACTAAAGTCAGCTGTTGGTTTTCTGTCTCTTTTCTTAATCTTATTTTAGAAAGTGACAGGAATAAATTTAGTTAAGTTAAGTCGTGGCACAGTCCGAATCGAGGCCAATGTTGACGTAATTATGAATATCCATTCATAAATTGGGTTAAAATTGGTCTCTGAATTCGGACAATTATAATGTTTAAATTTTCCTTTTTTTTTATTAGGGTTCCCTACCCAAAGGGAAAACAGGACCCTATTCAGAAGCCTACACGCTTTCCGTCCGTCCATCCGTCCTAGCATCAGATGGCTGTATCTTCTGAACCGTAATAGGTAGCCAGAAATTGTCACAGAATATGTATCATTGTAATATTGGATTTGACGGAAATATTAAGGAATCTCTATACAAAAACTAGTTTTAATCAACGTTTCTTCTTCTCGCTCTATCGTAAAAACAGAAATACATACAAGCGTCAAACAAGGTGTGATTATTGGCTATGTGCGAAGTGGGTGTTGGAAACTGTCAAGTCGATCGCAGCGCACGCCGTGGCAGAAATTTGTACTACTGACGGCGAAGCTGTGTCAGATTCGCTTGAATCTATGAAAATCAGCACACTAACTTAACACGAAATCTCCAAAACTGTCAATACTACAAACTTAAAATTTGGCATGAAAGTTTCTATTGGCATCTAGATGCTCACTTAAAAAAGACATTTTGACCCCCCAAAGGTGTTAAAACTGAGGTAAAAGTTTGTATGGGAATTCCGATACAAATTAGATTTTGTCCGTGGCTTCGTCCGCGTCCACTCCAGTCATCGTACCGGAATAAAATATAAGCTAGCTTTTAAGACTAATAATAAGCTTTTAAATATAAAAAGTTTTATCAAATTCGGTCCAGTAGTTTTGGCAGAATCCTCGAACAAACACAGACTTTTACAGTACTATAATAGTGTAAATAATTCACGGCTGCCCGAAAAAGTTCTGTCAGTACGCCGCGCTAGTGTGGCGCTAGTGTCGTGCACATAGCCAATAGTGCAAACTCTACAGTATAACAACAAGTAATAAAAACAATCAAGTGTGAGTCGGTCTCACACTAAGGGTCCACTTTTTTGCTATGTTAAAATTATTGTGTGGTGGTACGGAACCCTCGCCTCGGTGCGCGAGTAGTCCGACTCGCACTTGGCCGGTTTTATAATATTCCTGCCACATATCGACAATATAAATTAGGTAGCAAAAACTAGATGCATACAAAAACAATAGATTCTAATATTAATTAATATACCATGCGGTTTTCTACAAGACCAAATAAGAAAACGACATACTCACTAGGCTTTTAGCCTTAACAATGGCAACACACACGCTACTGTCTTTAGCTCATAATGAGTTTTATATTTAGACATTGTATTAGGATTTTAATGATACAGCCAACCTAACAAGTTACTACTATTGTCTTAACGAGTCAGGGTTGCCAGACGTAAGAGATTCCTCGTACAAATACGGGATTTGTGGTCTTTCGTACGAGGAGGTGTCAGCCCTCGTACAAATATATGTACGAGGTTTTAACTTCTAGGGAAATTATGGCATGATTTTCCATTGTAGGTCACGTTTTGTAGAACAAATTAATATCTAAACCATCAAAGAATGCCAGATACTTATGGCTAGTTTGTAGTTTGCCGACAAAGCCCTTTATTGCTTCAATATGTGCCTCGTATTAACTGCTCTTAACATCTTTTACTTAAAGTATAGGAAACTTCTAAATTTAAATCATGGTTTATGCCTAATTCAAGCCTGAATCTTCAGTTTTTCACACTATATTTTAATTTTGTTTTTAAATAGCCGCCGTTTAATGTACGAGGTTTGCTAGTCAAAGTATGTACGAGATTTTTCTTGCTTTTGTATGAGGAAAAATTGTCTATGTCTGGCAACCCTGCATTAGTACTTTCAAAAGGTATTCTTAACAGTACAGTAGTGAATGACTGTACGAATAGAATTGAACATGGATAGAGGCGACATGTAGTTGATAGGATCAGCTCAGACTCAGAGGGCCGAGTTATTGTCCATCATTAACCCATTCTCACGCAATGCGGCAGCGCAGCGCTTCATGTCCATTGTATGTCCATAGGGCTGACAGTCACTGAAATCCGGATTGTGGATGTCAAAAGACAGATTAATTTTGATGCTGTGACCGTGACTTGGGTAAAAATAGTACGATTGAGTGGAAAAGAATGAATGTTGTATTTTTCGAGTAAAAGCTCAGAGTATATTTAATAAAAGTTTTCTGTAGAAAACTTGGATCCCCCCTTGGTCCATTAATTACGTGAGGGGATTTTGGAGATTTTTCGACCCCAATGGTGGGATGTCGTGAGATTTGGCTCAAAGTCACGTGAGATTGGGTGAGATTCAGCTCCCCGCCCCCAAACCCCAAGGTTCCTAAGTTTGTGGAATTTTGGCAGGTTTAGTTAAATGCGATGTAGACGCATATGAGACTATGAGTACGTACTTGGAATGATCTGAAGTCATATTTAATAAGAATTTTACTTGTGTGAAACCGGTACTAATTTGCTTCATGCAAGTGTAAAATTAAACGATATACCTATAGGTTCGATTAATAACGAGATTAGATATATGTTTTGAATTGGCTGTTAAAGATATGAAATATCGTAGTAAATTAGTAATTGGACGTATAGGTACTCATACTCATAGTGACGGCCCGGTAGCACAGTCGGTAATGAACCTGCCTGCTGTGCCGAGGGTCGCGGGTTCGAATCCCGTAAGGGACAAATATTTGTATGATGAATATGAATATTTGTACCCGAGTCATGGATGTATGTATCTATATATGTATTCTATAACGTTGTCTAGTCATCATAATACAAGTCCAGGCTAGATTCTGGTACTTTAAATGTGACTAGATAATTTGTGTGACATTGTCCAAGATATTTATTTATTTATAGTATTTTTTTATAATTGACATAAAAGGTCTTAATAATTATGCTGACCTGACGGTATAGTATTTCAACAAGATGATCAGACTATCAAATATAAACAACTTTCTCTTTGGGACCAGTAAGGAAATCGCAAATAATTAAATGCATTTTCATACCAAACTGCAAACCTAATGTAACAGCTATTTTTTTTCGCGATTTCGATTCCCGTGGAGAGCTTTGTTCAGGTTATTATCATCTCCTTAGAAACCGTCAGCATATTTTATCAAAACCCGAATTCAGACCCTGTTATGTTATCAGCAAAATTCTGAAAATCATGTTTTTTAGTTAGGCAACCCTACATGAGTAGCGTGTTCGTTGAAAACGACAATCTAAAACAGGCAGCTCATGTACTTACACACGAGTGTTCGTTTGTCGGAGTGTTTGTGAAAGATTTAAAAGATCCCTTGTTTGAAATCATTTTGTATTTCGACATTATAGAGCTTTCGTCGTTTTTGAACTAGGACGCGTAATAGAATACATACTCTGTTGCAGAAACGCTCATTAGAGTTAATCCTCCATTAAACCTCTTGCTAGCTTTTACTACGTCATCAATAAGACAAAAGTGACAGCAAGAGATTTAATGGAGGATTAACTTTAATGAGCGTTTCTGCAACTTTGAGGTAAAGCTACTCATAATAATTATATTCATAATATAGATAATATTATTTTCATAATCATATTGGTAGCTTCTGTATAGGTTTCATATTTGTGTCCATTTCTTATATCTTCAATATTCATGCCTTATACAAGGTGTAACAAAACACTCTAGTAATATCTACTTAAGGGGGTGCGTCAGACTCGGACCATAAAACTGAACAACTTTCACTAACCAACCACTTGAGCCAACTTCAAAAATTCTGCTATTTCATACATAACTGCAGTACCTACTCGACTCAAATGTCCCATACATTTTGAGTTGAGTCGGTACTGCAGTTTTGTTGCTGAATTTTTTTGGCGATTTCGATGTTGGCTCCATAATGAAATGAAAATCGTTCAGTTTGATAGTCTGGTAGGGTGTTTGGTTATAGTATAAGAGATAAGTGTACTTTTTGCAACCATCAGCAGCAAGGCTGATTCAGTGTTTATGGGATGTAGAGCTTCTCTGTGATGGGGATGGACCAGGTCTGCCTGCATAACTCCAGTCGGTTTAGAAGTTACTGATGATCAAAGGTCTGTAAAAAATTTACGATCAGCTACACGGCTGATTGTATGATATTGTTGTAGTATGCACTGTAGCTGTGTGAATAGTACGAAAACTGTCAAGTTCTGTCAGTCGGTTTAGGATATACAGCCATAGCCAGTCAAAGTTCCGACCTTTGAACGGCTGTATCTCCTAAACCGACTGATGAACCATGCCAGTTTTTGTACTGTTCACATAGCTACAGTGCATAATACAACAATATCATACGATCAGCCGTGCGGCTGTTCGTTAATTTTTACAGACCTTTAATCATCAGTAACTTCTAAACCGACTGGAGTTATGCAGGCAGACCAGGTCCATCCCTATCACAGAGAAGCTGTACACCCCATAAACACTGAAACAGTCTTGCTGCTGATGGTTGCAAAAAGTACACTTATCTCTCGGAATATTACAGCCTGTACTTATAGTCGAGGTAGGAGTCGCGTTGTAGAGGTCTGCTATAGGGTAGTCGCGTGTACTAGTCATTCACTTCGAGTTGGCCGCTACCTCCCTTCCCGCTTCCCCGCACCGCACCCCTAAGAGACCCTAATAAACGCAATTTTATAACCTTTAGCAACGCAACCACGTACGGCACATCCGTCCCGGTCACTAATATCACTTTTAATTTTAAATTTTTATTTGCCTTTTATATTATTTTTTCTCGACGGGACCAATTAATGTGCCTGTGAGGAAATTTTGTAACGGTCATCGACGGCCAACTGGTCGTGAACGGGTAGTATGTTGCCTCTCCCCGGCCTAAAACGAAGCTCCAATTGTATGGTAGCTCAAGATTGTGTTTTTTTAATAACCCTCACCAAATATTTATAACCGTAAGTACAACGTCAAGCACTTTTGCTACTTTAACATTGGCAAAATCATCAACACCTTAGTGTTAGACGCCACAGTTTTCAAATTAGACTAAGTATCCATGGATAGCATAGTAGTCTCCAGAATTCTTATATGTAAACGCAAATCTTTCAAACCGAAGCTAAAGAAATTGAAAAGCGTTAATTCAATTAAATGCTACCTGCACGAGGATTGAAAATCTGATATTTCCAACGATTTGTCATCCATTTAACATTATTGCTTGTTCTCCGTGTACACAATAAAATGTTATTAATCAAATTAAAATAACAAGTAATAATAATCTCACGTTCAAACAGTAGACAAACAGTTCTGCAGACTGACTCTCAGAGTTAAAAAACTGGTCTGCACTTCACATGCCATCACGCCAAGTCTTCGGTTCAGGGAATACTAGTTAATGAACTAGTGTCATAAAAACTGGCTACAATTACTAGTAATTGCCTACCACAGACGGCACTCGGCAGGCTAGGGCTAGGTCATGTAATTTAAACTTGAAGATGTTGTTAGTTACTTTGTGAGTAAATGTGTTCACACACTGTAGTTGCTTCGTATGTTTTTAATTTTTATATGATATTGTCAAATGTTTACTGTGTTGAAAAGAAGATTGGCAGATTTGGACCAAGCCATTTTTACGAAAACTTAAAGCTCTTCAGGACGGCGGTCATAATTATTATAAACAGACAAAATTAAGGCATTTTTTAAAAAAACTTCCACATCTCCAGAAGTCCGTATTCAAAAGTAGAAGTTACTAGTAAAATAAACAAATCATTCAAAAAGCAGAAGCAAAACGCAACCATGACAGCTATTTTCATCTAATATTATCACAGAGGTACTTTTTGGTTGAACTGATAGTGTGTGTGATTTCGTTTTCTTCCATTATCATAATATTGTACGGTTATCGTGAATTTTCTATAAAATAAACACAATGAATGCGTAGAAGATTGAGTGGATCTTATAAGAAAGATTATGAGTTTCATACATTTGATACAAAAGGTATCATAAGGAGAAATACCTTTCCCCCAACTTCTACAGGTTACAATCAATTTACTTTTTTGTTAGTTTTGTTTGACTCTACACATATTACTAATGACATGACCGTCCGCCAAACTTCTTTAAGATAGGATATTGATATTATGGGAATTTGTTATCAGCATCTGACTATCAATTTGTCTTTGTGAAACCAAACTGTTATTTAGCTGTAAGTTCTCCAAAATGGAAATAAATAAATAAATTATGTACAACGTATAAAACAATACAGTAAACCAAGTAAGTAATTGTTAGCATAATTATGTGTTTTGGTTTTGTCATAATGTTTTCGTGTTGTCTATTCGTGGGCGCTAGTTTTAGGTACATAAGGTACGTGTTCAAAATGTTTGTAACTGTTTGATTTGTGTTTATTAAATAAAAATAAAAAAACTAAATGTTTTCTTACAAAGCTACAACAAACCCTCGAGAGTGATAGAGTTTCAAAGAATTGAAATACTAACGAAATGAAATAGCAACGCTGTGTGAAACCACCTTTAGTTAAACATAGGTACCGTACCAACATACTTATACTGTAGTGAAAATTGTTGATTCGTTTTTTTTTATTGTATTAGATACCTACAGTGCCTGACAACTTGATAATAGAAGGTATACCTATATTTAAAATTGTCTTTTACAATTTTACATAAATTGCGTCCAAATAAAATTCGTGCTGATAAAACTAAACAGATGCTTTCCACGGCTACATAGAATAACATTTTCCTACAATTGTCTTTTGCCCTCTCATTCGCACTTTTATTTTGCGCAAATACAGTTTTCTTGCTTACACACTAAATAAGTGAAATAAATCGGAATAAAATAGTGGTAAACAAGGAGTAGAGTTTATTGCCTTCATCTATAAATGAATTGAGATATAAGTGTGTGCCGAGTAGGTAGGTACTGATAAAGTTTCTACAGACATATCTAAAAAAAAAATTGCTTGATTAGGATTACCTAATACAAAAATATTTGACTTTACTGTAATGATTTACTTCTCCATGAGTAATTTATTCCTAATTTTAAACATAAAACTTGCCAAGTGAAATGTTTTAATTGTAGGAGAGGACGTTTTCTGCTTCAGCTTTCATTTCAAACTGTACCCATATATTTCACTCAATATTTCATCATGCATGCCATACAATAAAGAGCTAGTTTTCACTCAAAACCCAATAAATTTAACGGAACAAGTGACAAAGTGTCGTAAGGTCGTGTTAGCGGAAAGTATGCGTCATAATTTAGGTCGTAAACGTCGTGGGTACATCACCGGGTGCCGGCGGGCGAGACGTGATTCCTGATGGATGGCTGAGGGTGAGCAGAAAGGTTTGGTGGAATCGCTGGAGAGATTGTACTGATTGAAATGTTTCGCGGTAATGAATGAGATTGGTTCTAATTTGAAGATAAAGATTATAGTTATTGATTTAGGAATGAGAGGAAGAAATAGAAAAGGAAGGACTTTAGGATTTTCTTTGAGTTTTTTTATTTGATTGTCTTGCGTGTCGTTACCATTTTAATAATTCTTCGAAAAAAAATCTATTGGTTTGGTGAAATTGTGGTTTACATAGTAGGTATACCTACATGGCAAAGTGTCTTACTTATCTGAAATATATTATGTCTGAGAATTTGATAATGATTTTTAAATACGATGTAGTTACATGTCTGGAATCGTTATTAAATGACACTGGTTCACAATGACAAATGCTTTCACAGTTAGGTTCCAAACACATAGGACATATAATGTCTAAGTATTTTGCATAGATATCCTTCCTATATCTAGGTATGGTATTTTGTTCATTCTTAGCGTCAGTATATAAAAGCAGAGTTGAAATGTTTTTTTAATTTTAATCAATAGTATTACCAGTTTTTTTTTATTTCTATCATTTATTTTTTGAGTAAGCAAAGTTTATCAATCAGACCTCGAATACAACAATATGACCGAGTTTACTCTTCATAATTTTATTAGATAATATCATAATTTTATTTGACCTACTTAGTACAGAACGAATAGGTACATAATTCAATATCAAAATCATTAATTCTTAATCATAATTTATAAAGTTATTTGTATTATAAACTTTGTACTCAACGGTCCCCAATGAAACAACAAGAGGATGAGGCGAAAAGTGTCTACTTGGATGGAAGCAAGTGATGGATCACAAAAGGGGTGCTGTCAAATTGTAAGTAAGAAGTAAACAATGTATCTCTTACACTGTTTTCAGCTTAGAATATTATATCTTCTTAAACCTGCAGTAATTAATAAGAAGATTTCTAGAAAATCTGTTGTCTCTATGTTAATCTTAAGAGGCTCCCCATAGCTAGCTCGGGCCATATTTTACTGGATTTTAGAAGCTATCTTCTCGTTATTTGAAAGACATACAAATAATTGAAAAGTGTAGCAATATTCTTCAACATCTCGGCTTCATTTGCTATAGATCATATTTCTTATTTTTCTATAAAATACAAAAGAAACATGTGTTCAAAGGAAAGCCTAAATATTGGAAAAAATCTGTATTATGTGCATCTACTTTTTAAGTTGAAGTCACATTTACTTGAGACACGCACCTTTGTAGATAATATTAAGATCTAAAATTTCTATTCAGCAAATTTTTTTTAAGACCAATATTTAATGAGTTAATTAGATAATTGTTAAATTTGGGGCGAATTCTTATGATTTTAGAATGTGATTTCCTTGGATTAGAAGGCTCCACTGTGACATAATGAAGGACAAGCTAGTCAAAAATAGGTATAGCTACTAAAATGACGTAGTTTAGTAGAGGTGAGGTGGCTCTGAAAGAGTCAAGGTCGTTTGGTCAGGGAAAATGAAAGACAGAAAGAGTTGACTGCTACTCGAAAGCAGAGACACCGGGCATATAAATGTAAATAAATATTTTGGATGTTATCACACAAATTATCTAGTCACATATAAAGTACCAGAATCTAGCCTGGACTCGTATTATGGTGACAAGAAGACGCTATAGAATACATAATTATATAGATAAAAACACCCATGACTCGGGTACAAAAAGGGTACAAATATTCATATTCATCATACAGATATTTGACATGTGAATATGTTATGTGAATTGACCATACATTTTCGCTTATGCTAGTAGCTAGAGCTTCAGCATGACCACGTATGAGATAACGATATAGAGTTCGAAATATACAACTTGAGCTTCTTGGATGGGCACGTGTGCCCAGCTATAGAACAGAAATATCTAAATATGGGATAGCAATAAGGTCTTTAATTGAAAAATAGGACAACATACGTATTGAGCTCTATGCCTTCTTTTTTTTTCGGTCATGGGCTTGCTCTACAATGTCCAAGATGTTTATTTATATGACTACTTTTATATGACAATCCGTTTGGTGTGCTGGTTGCAACGCCAGACTGCCTAACCAGGGTCCTGGGTTCGAATCCCTGTGCCGCGTGCCGATGTTATGGATGTATGTGTCATTGTTGTATTGTTTCTATAATAAAAAAAAGCCTAGCAGCCTTACATTTGGGATCATTACAATGAAAGTGCCCAATGTGACCGTTAATTTATTAATTTATTTATTTATCATGGTCTAAATTGGAGGTAGACATACTACCGTCTATACCTGTGTGCAAATATACCTACAACAGATGAACAGAATACCGAATAGAATGTATCTAGTACCTACCCATATCTATGTCATGAACTTTACTCTTTTCTAAAAGGCAGAGAATAAATTCAGAACATGTGCCGCAGTTGCTACCAGGATGTTACATAATGTATGACTGTGTTGTGGGTCATGACTATCAACGTAACATAGCACATCACATAAATTAAGTTTAGCTTCTACTTGCTTCTACATACGCAACAATAAATAAAATCATTGTACCTCTTACGGGCTTAATTATAGTTAGTGTGGGAGATATGACACATTTTGCACCTAACAACATACAATTTCATTGCTGGGCCATTTAAGTTATTATTATTTGTTGTATCTGTAACAAAACCATAGCAGGCATTTTATTCTAAAATTATAATCTTCTAGCTGTTGCCCGCGACTTCGTCTGCGTTACCCGGATAAAAAGTACCCTATGTGTTAATCCAGGCCATGCGCTATCTGTATGCCAAATTTCATCAAAATCCGTTTAGCAGTTTTTGCGTGAAAGCGGAACAAACATCCATCCATCCATCCATACTTAAAAACTTTAGCGTTTATAATATTAGTAGGAAGTAGGATTCCATGGCTAGAAGGGAAGACGACCGGTGGACCAAGCCAATATCGGAATGGTGGCCAAGAGAAGGAAGGAGGTCCGTGGGTGGGTAGACCACCGATGCTTTGGTCAGACGACATTGTAAGGGTTGCGGGTCAGAGATGGGTCAGATTGGCACAGGACGTGAGGAGGGGCGCAATAAAAGGAAGGCCTATGCCCAGCAGTAGGTTGATGTGGGCTGATTTGACTGATTCATTGAATCTATTCTATGGCTGTATGGATGTAATAAAGACTGCCCTTTATATCCTTTTTGATTGCCTTATTTTGTTTTGTCTGTTGTTGTAAAGTAACAAATAAATAATTAATTATAAGCTATAACACCTAGTAGTTCATAACAATGTTATTGTTATTTTAGGATCATTTATCGCAAAATTCCAATGAAAGAATGCAGAATTTTACCGAAAACTATTTCATTGAATATGTCAGCTAACAAAAAATTGGACAGCCGATGACAAATGGGTAGTATAATGAAGATCAAGATTACCGTCACACATTCGTTTAAACTCACAAATATTACAGTCAAACAAGAAAACAACCCTTATACTCACAAAAATACACCCAACGCATTGTCACAAACTTATACATTCCACACGCGATGTTTCCTCTAAAAACACGAAACTATACACTTAATAAGCTCATGTAAACATCTTCCAAAACTTGCCATACATAAACAGCACACACTAGGTACAGTTTATGTGCATGTTAAGGATTCGAGCGGGCGTGTGTTCCGTCGGATGGGCGTGCCGGGGCCGGTACGCCCCGCTCGGGAGGCGGGATCCAATGTATTAGACAGAACTATTGAAACTTGAGTCTAGGAATTTTGCTGCCTATAAATTGGGGAATTTGTTGGTTATCGTAGTTTCACGGAGTTTGATGGCTTTGGGCTTGTAGAGAATATTGATAGAAAAAATCTATATTGTTTTTTGTAGATAAACTAACTAGGTATTTGGAATTATAACAAATTGTAAATTCGAGTAGAAAGGTACCTACTTGTAACAGACGTATAGTCAGTTATCATGTTCTATTAATGCTATTTGTATCAGTGTGTATTGTAACTATGTTTGATCAGTACCTACAACATACCTAACAACATTAAATATTTATTGAATAACATATAAATATTAAATATTGATAATATGATTTAACAGTTTTTGTGTAAAACCTTAATTGGAAAATGATAGATAGTATGAGAATCAAGTACCTACTTACCTATTTATAATTATTATAATTATTTATTCTCACCTACCTACTTGTATAGGTAAATTATCATACATTCCAATAAGTAATTGAAATAATGATTAAAATTATTTATAGTAGGCAACCAAGTGGATGTGGTATAAATTAGGTTGATAACAAATCCAAATTACCAAGCCACAGAAAATACCAAATTAAATTTTGAGTTAAAATACCGGCTTGACAAAAAAAATCCCTGCTGATAAAAGCCCTGTAGGCACAACATAACTTTGGAGTTAAAAAACAATATTTGAACCTAGAGTGCGATTTTTGAATCTCATTCGCTGAGTTCAGCAGTTGAAAATGTCAAAATTACTTTGGAGATACGCATCTTTCTACTGCAGATTTGACTTTCAAAAAATCGCACTCCTGAAGTCATTTTTGAAAGTCAAATCAGTAGAAAGATGCATATCTCCACAAGTCCACAATAATTTTGACATTTTCAATTGCTGAACTCGGCGAATGAGATTCAAAAATCGCACTCCTGCTACGGTAGTATTCATTGTTTATTATATTTATTTAATAATAAACTGCCTAGAACGACTAGTGTAATACTGCTTTATAAGAAACTTTATTATTATTTCAAAATGGAACATGAAGTAGGTAGGTATTTTTTATTCGATTTTAAATCATACCTATTAGTTTGTAGGCATAATAAAATGTAGAGATAGTTTTGTGATACGTTTTAGTACACAAATTTTGTGTTAAAATATTATTTTAATGTCGTATATTTTATAGGATATGTATATATAGGGTATGTATGTATACGTAGGGTATATATAGGGTATCGCAGTCATTGTTAGAAATATTTTCAAACAATTTACACCTATTAGGCTATCAAAGGATAGGTTTACGGTAACGAATGACTACAAACTCATCGATCGTAGCATACAAGTGGGCTTAAATGTAGCATTTTTCAATTTAATACCTACTCACCTATGTATAGTATACATCTATGTAGGTATAGACAGTACATTATGTATACATAGGTATGGATAGACAGTACGTCAACATCAACAACGTGTTTTAAATTAATAACTATGAAACTAATACCATTAAACGATTGACACTCACTTTATATAAAACAAAAATCACCATCTCCATTGCATAGGAAAAGTACAGTCAACAACACAACAAATTCTAGTCATCGTCAACGCACAACACTTCACTAAGACCACTTCAAAACATAAGTTTAAAAAAAACCTTAATTCCGAATCACAAAGTTCGATTTTGTCCAATCAAACATCGAAACACTGGGCACCGCACGGGAGAGTCAACAAAAAAATGAATCTATAGAAAATTGTTATCAGTGCTAGTATCGGAATGTCAGTGTGGCGTGGCGACTGTCAACTGTCTACTAAACGAATCGTCACTGTTCGCTTGCCGCCATGCCCACTTCCATACAGGCACGAGGGGAAAAACGTCGTATCTCACAAAATGTATCATACAAATTCATGTCTTCTGTATGCTTCATACGGTTCATAATACTTGTTGCGCAACCGGTCGCTTAGCTTGTCTTGGCCGAGTAGCAAATCTACAAAATATATCTCCTTAACTCTTCACTCAACAGCGTGGGATTATCTTCCGTCTCTTTTGTATGACGTTTGTAAGTTTTAGTTTAAAAACAGTCAATTGTTTCTAAACTCTACATGTATAGGCCGTATAATTCAGATAAATCATTTCTTAAATTTGCCTAAATTTTTAGGATAAGTTTTAAGTGTTCAGCTTGAAATTTCAGAGTTTTCTGACAAAAGTCTTGTTTCAAGATTGTAGCCCAGTGCCCGTTGGGTATCGCCATCTCATTCACTCTCATATTTCTTGTTTGTTTCACGTTGCGCGATTGGGCCAATAGCATTTACGGAGCAACCCACCTTACGGCAGATAAACTACCGTAGAATATTGTGCTCTATCACTTGTGAATAAAGTTTAACTTTTTAGCATATAATTTGAAGTTACCGGCGTTTGTCACGCAAGAGTTCTAATTTTAAATCAAGTGTAGGCGGAGCTCTAGTGTTGGAGCTTTTATATTGAAAAACAGAATGTCTTTAAAGAAAACCAGTTCTGAGAAACTTAAGCCTTTTGTGTATGGAGGCTTTAAGTTTAGCGTAGGAACCGACATAGCACCTTTTGCGTCTGGCCGCGTCCGAGTCGTGCTAGTCTCGATGAAATAAAGTAAAAAAGTTTAGTAACCGGCTTGTCGGTATTTTCCTTTTGTTGTTTGATTTTTGTTTGTGAACGGGACATTGCATGAGAAATGCAATGCAACAATATGGCGTCGTATTCATCTGAAGATATGCAATTTTCATGGATTATTAGGTTTTATTAAATGAATTGGCCCACTGTCTAAATATACTGTACAGTACAACCACTACTATAGAACATCTATTCATTCTTTTTTGAGTTCTTCTATGAGAATGACAATTCTTCTTATTTTTGTGAAGGTGTCGACACATCGGTGCGGCCGGGTTGAACCTCGGCCTCGCCTCGTCTGCGTCTTTGGGTGAACTCATTAGGGTTGTCGGTCAAGGCCTCGAGGTCGCTGCGGTGGGTGGTCGCCTTAATTACACCCTACGATTTAGGAGTTCTTTCTCTCGTGTGCTGTACGGATTTGATTCGTATCTTTACTCATGTAACTGTTTTAAGAGGTTTTGAAGGTTTTAAATGTTGGTTGGTATGAAACATTATAATTATGGTAGGTGTACGAGATGATATTGGTATAACTAGCTACGTCTTTTTGTGGACTGTTACTTCGTCGTACCTACCTACTAGTAGTTATTACTTCTATACTACTTTTATTATTTAATAAAAAAATACGGTAGAATGTAGGTCATAGCTTTATTTATTGAAAACAGAATAACACAGAGAAATATATTTCGTAAAAGTATGAAAAATTTCAATAAAGACGAAAAGTGTTTTTGAATAAAAGAGCTGTTTCTAGTATGTTTTATAAATTCCAATAATGTTGTTTCAAATGATTGATATTAATGTGAGTTAACTTCTTATTTTTAGTGGATAGTATCCAATCCAATATGTAGGTACTATGAGCATCAAAAGTTGATGAACATTCCTGTACTTTATTGTCATATACTTACCTAATACATAAAAGTGAGATATATTCATAAACATTTATGCTGACCATACCTAAAATAAATTACGTGCTAAAAGTGAGCCTAGGTACACGCACGCTTAAAAAGATTAAGGTAGCTGTAGCAAAGTCTCAGACTACCCCGAAAGGCATTATGGTCGACATTTTTATAACTAAAAATGTCACATTAATACCTAATAACAGATCACTAAATTACACTAAGATAACATTTGGGTTTCATCTTTTTCTCAGGCTTATTTCCATTTGGGTTCTGCTCTCCTACTCACAAGTGGCCAGAGAGATCTATTCCAGGAGTGCGATTTTTGAATCTCATTTGCTGAGTTCAGCAGTTGAAAATGTCAAAATTACTGTGGAGATACGCATCCTTCTACTGCTGATTTGCCTTTAAAAAATCGCACCCCTGGAGTATGATTTTTGTATGTTAAATCAGCAGTAAAAAGATCCATATTTCCATAGTAATTTTGACATTTACAACTGCTGAGTTCAACGTATGAGATTCAAAAATCGCACTCCTGGTCGTCAATGTAAAACGTCTAGGTACTGTATAAACGTTCTTGTAAATCAGTTTAACATGAAATCACGGTCACGATGCTAATTTCAGTACCTTGTTTATCTATGTTCTCATCGGGCCTTCTCATAACGTGGCCATAACAACGTAAGAGAGCATTTTCGTGAGCTTTTTGAGTATAGGTGACCTACCTCAGAAGTAGTTGTTTGATACACTTGGATCTCCGTTAGATCATCCTCAATATTTATGTACACCCACACACTCCGTGAGGGTAGGCCTGTGCCCTGCAGTGGGACGTTTATAGGCTGATGATGGATGATGATGTATATAGTGGGTTCGCCTGTTGCTTTTACATGTAAACGTAAACCATGGGAGGCTTCACTTGTCATCTTATAAGAATACTTTGTTTTAAAATTTACAGATATCACACAGTATAGCAGTAAATGATTTCCTTTTCTTCCATTCCGCATTTGTAAGAAAGTGTACGATGAGCAATGTTGGCGTTATCAATGGTGTTATCAACGGAAAGGGTGCTGCATAGGTAAATGATTGAACCTGCTGCTCGTGCGTGATGCGATATGTACATAGAGCTTAGACCATTCAAATATGGACGAGTTACGCGTGTAGGTAATTCTACTGACAAACTTTTCTGTCACTTTTTGCGGGGCACGAGGTAGCATGAAATACGCAACTTTGGATTTTATTCCGTTACTATTTAGAGTCTAATGTTTTTGAATGCCAAAAATCATGACAAATATTCTCGTGTGAACCCCAAAAAAGACTAGTTGTTCCGCAATTATATAGGCTGTCTAGTTTAGTGATAATGATAAGGTAAAAAATTGTATGCACATATACCTACCTGAACATTTGATCTTGTAACTTGGCAGAGGAGAATGCTAACGTAAGGCAAGTCCCTACTTAAATAGTCAAAGACATAGAGTGATGCTGCCTAAAACTTTAATTTCAGTTTTTAGCATGAATTAGGTTTTTCCCAGATGGCCCGTAGTCCAACCCTCTCCATAGGAGATCCCCGTATGGTGCATCTGATGTTGAAAAGATCGGTGCAATGATTGGTCTTCATTTATAAGGGCAGCATCATCTGTATAGTACCTAATATATGTAGGCAATTTCAAGTAAAACCAAACGTGGCTAAGGATTATCTGCTTTTTATTAATCTTCCAGCACTAGATACACCTTTTCAAATATTAATTTTACATTGTCTTAGCAAAAACTTCCATCGTCCGTCCATCTTCAACATCTAAGAGGCATCCCCCCTCCCAGCCTCCTCCTACGTCACACTCTCTTTCCTCTCTCTCGCACCTACGCACCTTGTCTCCCATCCCATTCTTACCTGTCCTGTTGTTCGTCCTGCATCCTGTATCCCTATCACACAACACTGCATTCTATCTGTCATCCCTCTTTCACATCATCTGCATTCCGTTACACTCAGACTTCCCTACGTTCCATTCCCACATATTTGATGCATAGATGGTGGGTTTGCATAATACCTAAAGAGTGACGGGCTGAGAGCTGAACCCTGATGAACTTCGTTTACCTCAAATTCAGCCCTTTCGTTTGTCCTCAAGTTTGTCGTCTCAAGCACATCATCATCATCTAATTTAAGTGATACGCCCTTGTCGGTGGAGTTTTCACCAATCCAGTCTCTTTTCCGTCAGCTCATTGAGCACATAGATAATATACCGGGTGTAACATAAAATAGGACAGCTACTTAAAGTGGTGCTTTAGACCATCAAACTGAAAAACTTTCTCTATGGGACCAATATCGAAATCGCGAAAAAAAATCTGCTGTCCCATACATTTCAGTCGAGTTTATGCTTGCAGTTTTGTATGGGATAGCTGATTTTTTTTCGCGATTTCAGTGTTGGTCCCATAATAAAAGTTGTTCAGTTTGATGCTCTAAAGCACCCCTTTAAGTAGCTGTCCTATTTTATTTTACACCCTGTATACAGGGTGTAACAATACACCCTAGTAATACTTAAGGGGGTGCTTCAGACCATCAAACTGAACAAATTTCACTATGGAGCCAACATCGAGAAAAAATAAAAAAATCTGCTGTCCCATACAAAACTGCAGTACCGAGACTCGACTGGACGGGACAGACAGCTGATTTTTTTTTTCTCAATGTTGGTTCCATAGTGAAAGTTGTTCAGTTTGATGGTCTGAAGCACCCCTTTAAGTATTACTAGGGTGTATTGTTACACCATGTTCATACATGTTCCTAATATACGTACTAGGTACCTACTTCTTGTCCCATAAAACGTTGATATCAACTTGTAGCGTTACTAAGGCTGTATCGTTGCATATTCAAGAGGGTGGCTTAAGGAATAATTAAATGATAAAAACTTAGTTAAGCATTCCGTAGAACGGCTATCAGTGGACATCAGCTATTCAAAGCCCGTCATCCATTAGGGCAGTAAATAATATGTCTATGTCGCAGCCATTTAGATACCAGCCAGATAATTGGACGGCTAGGCTGAAAAAGACATTGCCCAATCCCGTTTCCCACACAAAACTGGTAAATTTGAAGTTGAATTTTATAAGAAATCCTACAGCAGAAAAGGATAATTTCCATTTCATTGGGAAGCACGATATTCCTCCTATCCTGTGTATAATTTCAGCTATCATACGATTTGTATGTGTTCTTTGATCATACACATTCGCCAGCTGCGAAACGACCCGAAACGAATACACTACGTCACGTGGGCAATGTTTTTTCGAATTTTTTTTCTGTCCCCGATTGTCATGTAAACTCACACAAAAACATAAAATTGGGATGGGATCATCCGATTAATCAGACACTTTTAAATTCATATATCGACGAATGATGCATAGACTCCATAGTAATTTTGACATTTCCGTATACGAGAGATATTGTGTGAGAATCAAAAACAGCACTTCGTTTTTCTTTTTCAGGTATAACGTGGTATAACGTGATTTTATTTTGCTGGCTTGCCTTTAAAGAGTCGAAGAATTGAAAAAGAAACATGGACAATTTTATTTTGCATTTTAAACGAACGTGCGTGCGTTTTTTTTTTTTTCTTTACTATAGAAAAATTAAATGTTCTAGCATTCTATTCGATAATTCATTCATTCACAGTAATGTCAGTCATTCACAGGAATATAATCACGGAGTGCGTGCCAATGATTAATGTTAGCAACGCGCAAAGATTGTTAATTAGCGACTATCACACGTTAATATGCCATAATTGTTGCACTAATTGAATATGTTATGCATTGCTAATATTTTTGTAATTGTGTGTTTGGTAAAGGATGGGTGTATCGAAAAAGTGTAGATTGACACGCATAGTGTTTAGAGGATTCATGGTTGAATGTTATAGAGAGTGTTTATTTACAATCATTCCCAGAGTCTGTACTTTTTAGGGTTCCGTACCTAAAGGGTGAAAACGGGACCCTATTACTAAGCCTACGTTGTCCGTCCGTTCGTCCGTCTGTCCGTCCGTCCGTCCGTCTGTCCGTCTGTCCGTCTGTCCGTCTGTCTGTCTGTCCGTCTGTCCGTCTGTCCGTCTGTCCGTCTGTCCGTCTGTAAAAATTAAGGGGGTTCTCAACAAGAAACTAGTTTTTATCAAAGTTTTTTCTTCACGCTCTATCGTAAAAACGGTAACATATACAAGCTTCAAACTTTGTATGATTATAGAGCAAACTCTACAAAATAACAACAAATATTAAAAACCGGACAAGTGTGAGTCGTTCTCGCGCTAAAGGTCTCGAACAAAAAAAAGTATTTTTTCTTAGTAAATAATGTTGTGTTGTGTGGTGGTGTGGTACGGAACCCTCGGTGCGCGAGTAGCCCGACTCGCACTTGACCGGATTTTATTTAATTTTTTTTGTCACTGATCGAGTTTCTTGTATTTATTTATATCATTACTAAAGACTGACTAAAGTTATATCACCTAATTATTATGCATACATGTGTTTCCGATTACACAATTCCACGAGGGGCTAGTCATCGTGTATGTACCTACCTAATACCTAATTTTGACTAATAAATAAATAAATAAATAAATATAAATATTTATTTATTTATTTATTTTTTTTTTTTTTTTTTTTTTTTTAATATCTTGGACAATGTCACACAAATTATCTAGTCACATTTAAAGTACGAGAATCTAGCCTGGACTTGTATTATGATGACTAGACAACGATATAGATTACATATATAAATACAAACATCCATGACTCGGGTACAAATATTCATATTCATCATATAAATATTTGTCCCTTACGGGATTCGAACCCGCGACCCTCGGCACAGCAGGCAGGTTCACTACCGACTGTGCTACCGGGCTGTAATAAAAGTTTAATGTAGACCAATTTTATAATATTGTTAGAAAGTCACAAAGAGCCCGTGAAATGTTAAGGTATAATAATAATGTTTCACATAGCGACATGTGTTTGCGACCAAGGGTTGAGGCTCATTAGTGTCATAAGGTGTCAGATGCTCAGAGAGAAGCCCCTTTGGAGCCACTGTCAAATGTCAACTGTCATAAAGCTGCTGATGACAGGTTATGTTTATTTCGTTTTATAATACTGCAAAAATGACGTCACAAATGTCAACAAGGTAAAAACAAACCCGACTTCATGAGTAAGTAGTAGCTCGGAGTCACGTTGCAGGAACTGACCAGAGCACTCGTCTCGCGTGGTTTCGCGCGTCGCGTTTTGCCTGCCACGAGGCTCCGCAATCCTCAATCTCTTCTTGTTCTTGACCAAAAACAATTCCTGAGATTCTCCCATAAAATACTTGACACTGGCGGAAATGCAGTGTTAACGCACAAGCAAAAGTCCATTAATTATTAAAAAAAAAAAAAAAGTAGTAGCTCGTTTTCATAATTAAAATGTATAACTACCTATCGTTGAAGTAAAACTTAAAATGCCATAAATTATTGTTGGCATTTTAAGTTTAATAAAATACATACTATCTTGTTCGACGAAATATCTTTTAAAATACAGGAGCACCAAATCTGTGCTTAGGGCACCAAATTGCACTAATTGGGCACTAAATCGTGGCACAGTCAAAACCTTCGAATGAGCTGGTGAGGCTGCTAACTATACGGACACAATTTTTCAATTTAGTTCTCAAAAATATGTAGGTAAGTACTGCTATTTTTTAATTACCACAAAATTTTAACGGTGAAGATATTCAGATAATGAAACTAAACAACTTAACCTAGGGAACATGAGTCGGAAACGAGAATTTTTTTTGAACCCTCTTTAGAAAATCGACTGGCTGATCCAGGCTTTTGGAAGGTCCAAAAATGTTCTGGTTGTGCCCCGAACAAATGCTCCAAACTGAAAAATGTTTAAATTGCTATTTCAATCGCAAAAATACCTTCTTCTCATCTTATAAAATAATAGCAAAAATGTTTTGTTCCTTAAATAATCAATCAAATAAAAAATTGCAATGATAAAATGTTAATCAAGATTTGCTTCCGACAGGTGATTAAAGGTTAACCTACTGTCTACAAACCACGCTGCATTTATTCCATTTGTAATTCCGGTGGAAGTTTCCTCGGAGGGCCTCTAATTAGGCCCAGTTTCCTGTACATTTGGTCCACCTGCCGTTACCTGTGACTGACGTACCTATCGCCGCCTCTACTAAAATTAATTATACCAATTGATTAATACCCACAGCCTCTGAAACCACCGTCGTCGCTTAATTCGAGCAAGAAATATTGCACCTTCTTACGGTTGGAATACGATTGGTTAGAGGGAATTTAATTTAGAGTGTTTTAATAATGGTTTAATTCTAGATTAAATAATAACCGTGTTACTCTCAAAAACTGTGTTGCTTATGCCTAAATCGCGAATCGTGATCTCCGAGATTGTATATAGTACCTGTAGTACCTGTAGGAGTAGTATCTAACGGTTTCTTTTCTAAGATTACTTTTTTTTCCTAGCAATTATCATAACACTGCTCTAGATACTCTGTCTTATACTGTGCTGCTGAGCAAAGGTCTGCTCTTTACTCTTCCAACTATGCCTGTTCTGGGCAAGCTCTCTAGCCACTATAAATGGAAAAAAAAATTGTTTACTTCAACCAACATCATGACTCCATATGAGCCTGTCAACATCATGACTTCTCCGACTAAGAGAACTTTGTTAAACGAATTCGGCTTATTGTTACAATTAACCATCTTTTGTTTTTAGTAAACAATCATAACGTAATTTCAATTATTTTGGTGCTAATTAAGAGTCTTAGTAGGCTCGCCTTTTTTTCAGTGTGGAAATAGATAATCAAAGTGAAAATGTGCAAGATTCTAAAAGGAAATTAATTATCAACCCTAAATTATGCTGTAGATTTATTGCAAGGCAATCTGACTGACAACCTGAATTTCGTTTTGAATATCATAAAGTTAATGAGAAATAAACTACAGTCAACCCAAAAGATTGTTATCATGTCTTTCAGTTTCACAACCATGTAATCTTTTTCCGAAAGCGTTTTCAACGAACGTTCTTTACTTTTAAGCCTGTAATTGTAAAAGTTTCTCGTGTAGCGATAAGTTCAGTGCACCTTGGCTGCAGTGGGCACGGGCACGGGCAGTAGGCATCACTTTTTGTGCCGACCTGACTCGGGCTTCACTCACCCGCTTATTTGCCATCATTAATCATTATTTCGGCCCTGCACTGCTCCGGCGTAACTTCACAATTTGAGAAAATAACCCTTTTTTGTATTTTATGCATTGATATGAGAAATATGTTTAAAGGACTTGCCATCTTGTAGTTTTTTGAAGTGAAAACTTCTTTAGCGGCGTTGTGCACTTTTTGCATAGACGAAGAATTTTTCGCTTACGCTGGTAGACGGAATGTCGGTGTAACCGGGTATGAGATAGCGATAATCATGAAATCCTACTTATATGAAGTGACAGTTTTGAGTCAGGTGGCCGTAGTACAAAAAAGTGGTTACGCCGATAAGGACAACAATAAGGTAGCGATCTCCTTTTTTAACTAGAGCGAATTTGATATGTGCATCTCTTATTGAGTGAATATGACAAGACATGTGCTTCCTTCTAGTACCTTGTCTTTCTACGACTTTTTGGGATGAGTAAAAAATGTTAAACTCGCGTCAGGACCTTGACGTCACGTGACCAGATCGAAAATTCGTAAGACGTAAGATTTTGATTTGGGTAAAAAAAATTAAACTCGCGTCAGGACCGTGACTGACGTCACATGACCGTAAGACGTAAGATCTCTTAGTTTTCACTTCTGCCGGCACTCCCGGAGTGCAACTCGTTGTTTTTTTATTTGATGTCGTCATCGTTACATTGTTTTGAGGTTGTACTCAACAACATAAGAATTAGGACGCTCTCGCGCTAGACAATTCTTCCATTGACTTTATCATCAAGCTTTATGCGGTCCAAAGAAAACGGAATAATCCTATGATAAAAGTTGACAACATAAAATCCATTTAGATCTTCATCTGACATGTCTTGAAGACTTCAAGACGTGAAACATACTTGTATGTTTTTTGCCAAAAACTCCTGCTACGAATATATTGAATCTCTTCCATAGTTTCTACATACTTTATCTCAATATTGAACATTTTAGTCAGGATATAAAGCAGCCCCTTGAAGTTTCGACTCATGGGTACCTTATTAAACTACCAACCTAAATAAAAAGTGAGAATCAAGCTAGCTCCCATAAGGTTTAAAATCAATGTTTTAATGATACGTGCAATGTTTTGATGGAATGTACACAGGTTTGCAATAACAACGGGTCCCCGGAGCGTGGCGATCGCATGCCATGCGATGCGATGCAGTGCAATATTTAAATAAATTATCCTTCTGGTATTACTGGTTTTTGTTGTCTTATTGTCCGTGTGAGATTGGTGTACGATGTGTAACTTTGTCCTGAGATTTGGTGGTAATGTGATATGGCAATTTAAAATTGGTGATGGAAAAATGATAATGTTCTTCATCATCATCAGCCTATATACGTCCCACCGGAGGGCACAGGCTTTACTCACAGTGAGGGTAATAGACTTCACATACGCATCGGAATTTCTTCTCCAGCAGGTTTCCTCACGATGCTTTCCTTCACCGTTTGGGAGTACCTAGTTGGTTAGAAAAACTCAAAATATTTTTAAAAGTATCTTAATGGGCAGGTTATCTTCAATTAAGAAGTCAGAAAAGCGTTGGTGCTAGATCCAAGCCATTTCATGTTCCTAATTGAGATGCATATATACAACGTGGTAATGAATTAAGGCCTCATATACCCCAACTGATTTACAACAAAATAATTAGATTGAAACAATAATTTCATTATTTTGATAGTTAAAAGTTAAAGTTATTCGCATTTTAAGTTTTGGGGCAAAAATGATTTGTTATCATTTCAGCACTGAAAGAAAGCGCTAACGTACTCATGGATACATTTTTATAATATTGTTTTGGTAGTAAGTAGGGTGAGTATGCCCGTGCGATGGGTTAACATCGGGTTCAGAAAATTTAAAATTTAGCAAACAAATTATTTAATATTTTGAAAAAAATTACCTACCTACCTAATAATTTAAAACCATGATAATTCGATTCTGCTCTCGATTCTAAACAAACTACTTTCTAGTTTTGCGTTAATTCATTAACACGTTGTACAGGAAACACTTTTTAAGGGGATGATCAGACCGTCAAACTGAACAACTTTTTCTATGGCACCAACATCGAAATCGCAATAAAAAAAAATCTGCTGTTCCATTCAAGACTGCAAACTTACTCTAGCCAAATTATGGGACTGCTGATTTTTTTCCGCGATTTCGGTATTGGTCTAAACTAAAGTACCTAGTACAGTTTGATGGTCTGATCATCCCCTTAAAAAAGTGTCAGCATATTAAGTTGGACCCTGTACGTCAAATGCAATTGAAAGTACATCCCTGGACAATCAGTAAGCCTCTAATTGCCTGTCAAATCAGGTCAAACTCAATGACATAATCGATTCGACAGAAAAAGAATCGAAACTGTGTCGCTTGCTGTTGTCATTTATTCAATAAAACTATCAATGGGAACTCAGTATCTAATAGGAACTCTTTACAAACTAACCCTTAACATTTTATTTCAGGTGATAGTCAACATACGTGGTGTCGGAGGTGCAGGGTGAGGGGGGAGCGGCGCGGGCGGTAACAGATGCGCTGCATTGCCGCCGCGCCGCGTCAACTCCTGCCGACTGACAGGGCTGCATTTGGAACATTCCTTATATAAGAACTTCGTTTTGAAGAAGGAAATATTTGTCACCCGATAGCGATACTTACACAAGACGACATCCACACCAGTATTTATTAATTTATGCATGTATACGAGTTGTTAACAAATGAACTAAGGAAAACAAAGGAAACTCTTCGTATTGATTTATTGATCAACATAATATCAAATGCACATCATGATGTATGTATAATATAAAAGCGTAGCGTGGGTAGGCCCCTCACACGGTGGACCGACGACCTGGTGAAGGCGGCGGGAAAACGTTGGATGAGGGCAGCGCAGGACCGGTCGTTATGGCGATCCTTGGGGGAGGCCTATGTCCAGCAGTGGACGTCCATCGGCTGAGATGATGATGATGATGATGATGATAATATCAAATGTTGATCAAGTATAGATTGTGTAAAAATTATTTTATGGTTATGCGTCCATTTGTTATTAATTAAACACTTTTATGATTATTAATATAGGTACCTACTATTATCCTTCAAATTCATTTTGAAAAACTGTCTAAGCCAAGTGATAAAGCGACATAAGTCCCTTTAGTTCCTCAATGAGCGTTTTTCTTTTATTTTTTAAAGGTTCAAAAAAACTCGACAGAGCTTTATCGCTTCACAGAGACCTTCGCGAAATCATGTCAAGACTGTGCCTGGATTTTTTTAAAGACCAAGGGATCGAGCCCATACAACCAGTCAGACGTAAACAGTTTCAAATTTTCGATTAAAATTATTCGTAAATAATGAAATATGCCATCAAAAGATACGTCAGCATCTTTTTCATCATCGTTTCCCTCTTTATTATTTAAAAGAAACAGTTTATGAATTTTTAACCTTTTTTCCCGCAGACTGTAGCGCCATCTATCGATCCCCTAGAAAACCAAAAGAAAAAGGGGTCTTTCAAGACACTATTGAAACTTTTTTACAAGTTTATACTTACATATCTTTAACGGACCAATATTCGCAGCACAGCATCGCTGAATACTTCCAAAGCATCGTCATCACTCGCCAGTCCTTATTCTTATAATTTGTGTCGATGCTTTATTTTATGCTATTTCTTTCCATTCGTCTCTTTTCAACATTATTCCTTCCTTGTTTAGTTTAAAACTTCTAAGGGGGTTGTTTAGACCATCAAATCGAACAATTTTCACTATGGCACCAACATCGAAATCGCGAAAAAATCATCTGTCCCATACATTTAGCTCGAGTAGATTTGTAGTTTAGTATGGAACATACGATTTATTTTCGCGATGGCGATATTATTATTAGTGAATGTTCGAGATTTATTTGTATTTTTGTCACACCTTCTAGAGTTCCTCTACTGATACTGATACATTCTACATTAACTCTTCTGGTAATAAATTAATAAAATAATATAAATCGTTTAATATAATAATAATAAAAATCTCCGCTTAAATAAAGCTAACTAAATCGTCCAAATACGCCCCTGCAGCAAAGCGCGAGGGAGCACCGATGACAAAATACAAATTTTATTTTATTAAATTCAAAAAAGCCTTCAATGATTGATAGGAGCGCGCCCTCTCGACTCGAATCCGATGCCATAAACTGCATAACTCTTGCTAGGTACTCAATAAAATGCTTCATTGCACCTGTCTTTTGAGTAGTCGTGCTTGACAATGCTAATAATAGAAATAACGAGCTTTTACCCGCGACTTCGTCCGCATAAATTATATACCAGATTTTAAGTCAGATGATAAGCTATCAAACAAAAAAAAAAAACATCAAAATCGGTTCAGTAGTTTTTGCGTGATACTCGAACAAACAAACACCCAAACAAACAAACAAACAAACAAACGAACAAACAAACAAACAAACAAACAGACAGACAAAAAATCCAAAAATTGGTGATTTGGAATCAGGGACATCTAAAAATCATATCGTAATCTTTTTTTTGTAAATATCTTCAATGTACAGACACGCTTCTGTTACAGTTTTATAATAGTTTAGATGATACAGTTGTATCACAGAATAGGTAATAGTATATAGTTCGTTGTATTGAAGTTTTCTTATAGAAATCATTTGCCGTGCGGTGTGATCTGTGAGAGTAAGGATAGATCTTCTCTCTATTTCTTCTCCTGCACGGCTAGCATGCCACCCCCGAGAAAACGATAAAAATCGAGATGTGCCTCC
Organism: Agonopterix subpropinquella; assembly: GCA_922987775.1. Classification (NCBI taxonomy): domain Eukaryota; kingdom Metazoa; phylum Arthropoda; class Insecta; order Lepidoptera; family Depressariidae; genus Agonopterix; species Agonopterix subpropinquella. The sequence goes on along the minus strand of OV277704.1, from coordinate 16,411,634 downwards.
ATCTTTATTATTTTACGTATGCCGGAAAGAGCGGGCATGACGTTTTTATCGTTTAAACGCTTTGTCGTGGGTGGCATGCTAGCCGTGCTGCTGTGCGAGGTTGAGAGAAGAAAAAAGAGAATGGTTACTTTGCAGGGGTTTTGTTCGTGCTTCGGATGGCACATTAAGCCCGGCTACTATAGAGATAACTACCGACTAGTACCACCAGAGTGTGGTAGTCGTTTCATAAATAACCAAGTCCGAGGCCGTAAGGCGTTTTGAAAACACTGTGAAACCAGCACGTCTAGCATGATTTCTCTTCTTGCGCTCGTCTCGGCTTCATTTCATACTACTAAGCGCGACTTTCGCTCTCCGAAAGCTGTCTTAGCTTTTTGTTAGCTATCAAGCTCTTGACTTTTCGTTCTTTTATGATAAACCCTAAGAGGGAGGTTACACGCTCAGTATTTCGTCATTCTGGTCCATCAGTCTGTTCATGTTTATTTGATTTGAAGGGAAACTGATATACTGAAGCACCATGTTAGTGGGGTCAGTCTCGAGTCAGTTTCCCTTCAAATCAAATATACATGACCAGACTGATGGACCAGAATGAAGAAATACTGAGCGTGTAACCTGGCTCTAAAGATGAGAGGCCGAGATTTAGAGATTTTTTTAATGTTTGAACTTCCATCCGTATTTTAAAATCCATACATTTTTGACCATGCTAAGACTCAGCTCACGCTCAAAAGACGTATCTAAATCTCGACTTGAGAAATCTCTCAAGTCACACTTGTACACTACCGAATAATCATTCGGTAGTGTATGTACTTACCTAAGCAAAAAAAAGAATACCTATCCTAATAATTTATTTGATATTATAATTAGTGAAGTAGCTTAAATACACTGAAATCGAGAATAAAATAAACTTAATTCCTACCCATAAACTAGCAGGCTCTATATCTCGATCATCATTTTAAATCACCTCTTAACATGAATACCTATGATTCACAAAACGACATATTTGCACATGGCTTCATTTTCACATCATTTCTCAAGTACTTAAATAAATTAATTCAAATCATAAGTAGTAATTTCAGTAGGCTTTACCTTCATTAACAATAAGGCCTGGTTCACATTAACAATAAAGGCCGTTCCACAATATGGCGAAAAGGTTTAATGTACGAGCTGACCGCGCCAAGATATATCAGCGACAAGTGGCCGCGACTTGTTTACAAGAACACGACATAATGGCCCCGGTATAAAATATGGGCTTGTTCCACTATGCACTCTATTCTTAAGAATAGTCTCGTACTTATAGAATAGTTCTGGTTTCCGATATCATAATAAAGTCTATCGTTTATAAATAGTGTGTTACTTACTATATGAAAAAGATAACGTACACGTTGGTTCTACTATTCGACGGTTCCATAATCATACTTTGTCAGCTTTTTGAGGCTTAAACTAAATATTTCCGGTTGGTTTTTCTGAACTTGATGATCATTAAAAAAAAAAACAGAAAACAGACACGTTGATGTCTTTTATATGGCCATAGGTTCTTGATTAAAAAGACTTGTAATTTGAAATAATTCCTAAAATGATTTTGTAATGCAATGATAAAGTTTTTCGATTCTGTAGGTACCTACTTTTATACCGAATGAAACTTTTTGATACCTTTTTGAACGCATTAAAAATATTTGAAAAAAAAAAAAATTATTTAGCTCGCCTTTTGTACATGTTATATCAACTTTCTATATTATTATGTCTGTGTGTAAAATAAAGTGTTATACATTAAATTAAATTATGTTTGAAATTTTTTTTTGTTATTTATTCCATATTTTGTTTGTGCAAGCATCACGTTGATACTACACCACAGGTTCGGGTGAACTTTTTGGATCAGACAATATCAAATAAAATAGAAATTTTCTAATGGAAAAAAGTTCCAGTTAGATTCATTCTTCTGAGCAGGTAATAAATAAAATCTCCAACAAAAACAAATCTTTAAATAAAGTTCCAAGTGGAACCTAACAGAACACCTCTCATACCGGGCACCGTCCGCTAGGGACGCTTTACACAGTTAATTTAAAATTCTCATTCGTATAAATAAGGAGGGGCAACGTTTGCGTTTTATGGCTTACAATGTGCGAATGCAATGTTTGTGACGCTCCTTTGCGGTCGAGGACGTATTTTAATATCGTTAATTAGGTGCTGGGTACGTTTTACTGGTATTTGCTTGCTCGTTTTGTTTCCGGATAATATTTTGGAGATGCGAGATTAGCAAATTGGTAAATGGTTTTCTTGGTGCAGTTTGTTTGGTAATTTTGTTTCCGTATGGGTTTGGTTTTAGTAACGTATAAACTTATTTCAATAGACACAATAGTTATAGCACGTTAAGGGACGTATGATACTTGTTTTTAAATAACTGCGGGCTACAAAACAGTTTAAGCCACTTTACATTTTGCAATCGATCGCAAGCAATTTGACGTCTAGCGATTTTTTTGCGTCTTTCCCTTAGGTTCTTTGTCGAAATTATCTCAGTATCATAAGTACAATAACTTTTTAAAGTAATGCAATTGTCTACACTCACATTCTGTACTACAGATTGCATGCGATGGGTTGCATAATGTAGGTATAATGGCTATGAGACTAGTCTCCTCATTGGAATTCACTGTCGTGTGTTGAGTTACTAAACATATTTACCCATTTGAAATCACTCTTTAAAGTAATACAACTGTCTACACTCACACCCTGTATTTCAGATTGCATGCGATCGGTTGCATATTGTGTAATGGCTATGAGACTATTCCCCCTTGTTCATTGGACTTCACTTCAAAAATGGCAGAGTCAAAACAGCTCCCAATGTCCTCTTTTTCCATAGTTAGCAGGAAGTGCTGTCAGTAAACATACCAAATACGACTAAGTTTATTTATCAACTACAACATATTACTTCCACCCAACAGCATTCATAGGTAGGTAGGTACTTGATTTGTGAGGGTTATTGTGTCTATTTGGAGAAAAAAATCTAAGATTTTATATTATAGACTCTTGGAGTCTAGTATTAAAATATTATTACCGACTCCTCTCCTGTACTATGTCATTCTAATAAGAAATTACTCACTAATTTGATTTGTAAGAAAAAACACGAGACAGTGACAAACAAAGGCGGTTCCGAAATGAAGCGAAACTTTCTTACTAATTAATTTAATCCCTTCGAGCCCTAGCCCATTAGCCTAATTGAACTGCGGTGTACATGTCAATTCTTTGCTCTAACTTCTTAGTGAGACTCAGCCGATCTTCAACCTTAGCTTGTAGTAGTAAAACCTCATTTTGAACGGACTGGTATGAACAAATTTGGTGTAATGTGGATGATATGAGGGGCATACTTTGTCCCGTTTTGCATAAGTGTTGTGAAAGAGCCGACCTATTAGAATTTCAACAGATTGGTTCTCAGAGAAAAAGTCGTAAATTTACCATTAGAATTTAGAAAATGGAGGAAATGTTTAGGGAGACTATTGACGAACAATGAGACACAAAGAAAAATTGAGGAAGCAAGCATAGAAGAATCAAACTAGGGTCAACTAGGTTTTGTTAACTTTTATTTAACAAATTATGTTTACAACTTCAATCTACTATTTCCACATATAAGTCAAAAATAACTGAAAAGTTTGTTCTATACTTACCATGTTTTGTGTCAACCTAAAACAATACAGGGTCCATCTTAATAATATGTTGACACTTTTTTAAGTGGATGATCAGACCATCAAACTGAACAACTTTCTCTATGGGACCTACATCGAAATCGCGAAAAAAATATTAGCTGTCCCATACATTTGGCACGAGTAAGTTTGCAGTTTTGTATGGTATTGTTGATTTTTATTTCTCAATTTTTATGTTGGTGCTGTTGTAGATACTGTCTATACTAATCTCTTGTTGTGTAGACTCTTTATAAGTTATTTTCTTTTTTATGCATTTAATCATATTGACATATTCTTATTCCTTTTTTAAAGTTGATTATGTGCTTAGTTACTTACTTCAATATAAACACTTGTGTCAATAACATCTCTCTTTTACTAATTTATATACAATTACTTCTACATCCTTAACGTCTTCGACTCAATAATACAACACGTTATCAGCACGAACAGAAGATAGTTCATGTAAAGTTTAAATTGTGAAATATTTTTAGTGAATTGTTCATGTGATCGATAGAAACAAAATTTTTCTTTAAAATGTCACATGAATCTGGAGAAGAGTCAAGTGTTTGTAAGTCGAGTTCCTCTTCGTCAATACCATCCTTTTGCCTGAGGACTTATGGGAAACAGTAAGTGGTTATCCTAAAGATGATACCACCCCCGCCTCGATATCCTACTTGGAAGTTTAAGATGCGTAATTACCTTTTTGCGAGGACTTATGGGAAATAGTAAGTGGTTATCCTAAAGATGATACCAACCCCGCCTCGATCAAGGTACGTAACGATGCAAAGCGTGACCAAAATATGCTTAACAGTAGACGGTGCAGCTATTACTCACGTCAGATGTGCGAAAAACTGCAGCCGAAGCGTGGAAATCTTTGCAGAGAGCTTTCGAGGATAAAGGTATGGGACGAAGACTAACCTTAGAGCGAAGATTGTACAGATTGAACTTGTCAGACTTTGATAACATGGAAATGTGCATCATGTTGTGGAGTTGGTACACCAGAGAATGTTGTCAACAGTATTGGTGAAGTTCCTTTTGTTCCGGATTTAAAAACCAACTTGTTATCTGTACAAAAGGCTGTTAATAAGGTTTTGTATGTGTTTTTTTTTGTGTCCTTGTTAACCACAACATCGATTAAGGGCGGCTGTTGTAGATACTGTCTATACTAATCTCTTGTTGTGTAGACTCTTTATAAGTTATTTTCTTTTTTATGCATTTAATCATATTGACATATTCTTATTCCTTTTTTAAAGTTGATTATGTGCTTAGTTACTTACTTCAATATAAACACTTGTGTCAATAACATCTCTCTTTTGCTAATTTATATACAATTACTTCTACATCCTCAACGTCTTCGACTCAATAATACAACAGGTGCCATAGAGAAAGTTGTTCAGTTTGATGGTCTAATCATCCCCTTAACAAAAGTGTCAGCATATTAAGAAGGATCCTATATACGTTGATAGGAAATGTTTCTTTTATAAATGTTCTTATCACCCTGAAAGTATATACAGTGGTATGTTACCGTGAGTACCTACAAGCATAGTTTAAGTATGTAGGTACACTATTAGGTACTCATGTATCGAAGAAAATTTCCAAATTGATCCATTAGCTACAAAACTTGCTGAGTAATTCAAAAACTTGCTGAGTAATTCCAAAATTATCGGTGATAAGGTAAACAAAACACTAAAGTTATTCGATTATCAGTCATCGAAAACAAACACTCTGGATAAAGACATTTGGTACTAATAAATCCTTAAGTAAACAACAATAATGCGATAGAGGTGGATAAGTAAATAAAAACTTTCATAGGTAAACCCACACACTTTTCAAATACCTACACACTTAGCTAACTTAATCGATATAAATACTAGGTCTTATTGTGCTACTAGTTTACTACCCGACTATGGTAAAGTACCCAGTAGTCAGCCCTGCACCAGTACTCAGCCTCTGTGCACATTAATGCCTTATATATAGTGTTTGAATTTGTTTAAACGTAAACGGTAACATTTATTCAAATCCGTGTACTTTGATTGATAAGTACGCACACTTACAACCCAATAGCATCACAGGGTGCCGAGATATGCTCGTTCATTTGCGCAGTCTCTATCGACATGTCCACTATTACACAAGATGCTATTTTTTTTCGAAGAATACGTGTTCGAGATTTCAGCAAGGTTTTCTTATGATTTATTGAAATTGTCTTAGTTTATTATATTATGTCGACTATAAAATGGTTTCTTAGGGAGAATACTTATAAGCTCAAAAAGCATGTTTATTTGCAAATTACGTATTAATTTGGGTGGCTGACTACTGGGTTTCTAATTTTTCGAGTTTATCCAGTAGGCCAGCCATGGGGTGGCTGACTACTGGCTTAAGGTAAATCCAGTAGTCAGCCATAGGGGCTGACTGCTGGTTTATTGAAATTAATACAATTATTAATGTGAATTAAAGTCTTTTAGCATCAAAAAGTAATTTTACAAAAAGTCGGCCACATTCAAATATACGTGGCTGACTAATGGATCTATGAATCCAGTAGTCGGCGGTATGTACTGTTAGGGAAAATTGTACTTTAATGTGTTTTAATTAGGACTATGTTTGAATGTAGTAAGTAAATCGAAGTAATAGGCTGACTACAGGGTAGGAAAAGGGTGACTAGTGGTAAATTGGGGCTGAGTACTGGTGAAAAGTGTAATATTTTGATGATTTATGCTGTTTTTTACTATGATAAGATATTAATAATTGCATTTTGTTAATTTATTTAGAAAATTTAATAAATAACCATTCAATTAAAAACACGTAATTTTTGTTGTTGTAATAAACACTTAAACTATAGTTAAATAAAGTTTAAATTTTCGTTAAAATGCTGACGTGACTACTGGGTGTTTTACCCTACCTATATCAGTATCAAAATCGAGATGGTGTTTTTGCAGTTATTACGATTCTCCTTCTAAATATTCAGTTAATTAATTTCAGACAATGGGTAATGTGATGGATGACCACAGAAACAGAATATTACTTAAAAATTGCCTAGTACAGTTATCTTAAGTTACCGTCTTATAGACTACTAGCTGTTGCCCGCGACTTCGTCTGCGTTACCCGGATAAAAAGTACCCTATGTGTTAATCCAGGCCATGGCCTATCTGTATGCCAAATTTCATCAAAATCCGTTCAGCTGTTTTTGCGTGGAAGCGGAACAAACATCCATCCATCCATACTTACAAACTTTCGCGTTTATAATATTAGTAGGATATAATCGGTTACATACACAATACCCTGTAGGGGTCTAAACGACCCGATGCAATCGGTATCAAATCGATCTGATATTTTTTGGCAGCTCAGTACTTTTAGAAAATTTATATCATGATGATCACAGAAACAAAACATAACTTAAAAATTACCTAGTACAGGCATCATACGTTATCGATTTTGTTAACGATATAATCAAAAACTTACACAATCTATTGGCAGCTCGATAACAGCAAGCGACCATACTAATTCTATGCAATCTAAAACTCTATACTCTTACTTATAGAATAATTAATTTTCTTGAATATTTCAGAAAAATACTCTTATTATAAAATAAAATAAATAAATAACGCGCACAGGCACATACATTGTAATGATCCCAAGTAAGCCTCAGGCTTTTTGTTACGGGATTCTTGTTTTATTTTTGTTGTGTATTATTAGATAGATGATGCATTTAACTTAATTAAAATCTAGGTCAATTAAGACACCTACAAAATTAAATTAATACACAGCCTATGATAGAAGTACCAACGTTACCCATAAACTACAAAGTGCCTTATTATTTCTAGCATAGGGGTGACATTAAATAATAAAGATTATCTTCAACTTAAATATCCGTCTGCAACTGACGGTGAGTTTATCAAATCCCCTTTGTTTTAGCCGCGGCTTCGTAAAACAGGGTAAAGCAAACTTCCGTGAAATGGGGTAAAACTAATTTCTCTCTACCATTGCTTTGGTTCGTTCAACAAACTGAGGCCTAAGCATCTAGCCATTTCGATCCTTACGAGTAAAGAAATAAGAGTCAAGTCATGGGTCTTCTTATAAAGAATAAAGAGTAGGTGGCCATGTGTCGGTCCTGGGTTCGATTCCCGTGGGGGTCACCGGTGCGTTTGTAATGTCACGCCTATTACTCGTCGATATATCTTCCGTTGACGTAAATATTTTTATTTTTCGTGGATTTCTGCTCATTTGGGAGTTCTTTTGACCCTTTGTGGTGTTTTGTCTATGTCACAGAAATTAAGATAACAATTAAGGCTAATTCATTTCCAAGAGCTATAATCACATTATTCGTCTCCCTTCTCCTGTAACATAGATATTTCTCTTAAAATCAATCTTAAAATCTTTATGTTTTTATTCAAATCATAAATAAGTTTATATATATCATCAGCTGCTCGAAGAAAGTAACTAGAGTAGCCAAAACATTTCCAGTTTCCACCGCCAAGTCAGCATTGTAACAACCCTAAATTTTGCACGCCTGCCATCCCACTACAACCTGTGACTTTATTTGAAATGAGGACGTCATTACAAAAATGACTCAAGCTTTTCCTGACCACCGTCATAGTCACCGTCATCCTCTGATATTTGTAGAGTCCGCCCGACTCCATGCATCACGTAGGGTGAAACTAGACAATTTTATAAAGTACCCCGACTACACGTCAGCTCCCTCACGGCCCGGTCATCCTTTATTCAAATAAACCCTATTTTTATGGAAAACCTGCCCTTTCCACATCAATATCAATTTCCAAGCGATTGTTACAGAAATAAAGGGATGACCCTTTAGGGATCGAAGAGGTCTACTCAAACTATATTAGGAAATCTTTTCTAAGAGGTTGTTTTTTCCTCAATTTATTATAAGAGCTAGGCACGGACGTTCCTCTTGAATGGATCAATCAAATTCAAACATCCCATTAAATCAACTTGACCGTCGTAATTTGTATGTGTACGTTAATTTTATTGTAGACCGTTCATTACTTCACATACGTTTAAAAGCAATGCTCTTGTCGGTTGAAGGCTATATGATACATCACACACAGAATTATCATTTTTGATAGAATTAATTAGAAGATTTTGCCTTTTGCTTCCTCATTTGATACGTACCTATCTAATTAGTAATTACAATGACGTGTTGATCGAATTCATCGATCAAATTGATAGAATGGTAAAAAGTATTTCTAGCTATTCCATTCGTTTATTAAAGCAACTTATCACACAATAGATCGAATGACATAGCCATTTACTAAATTCATAACCTATGTAATAAAGCATGACTCCGCGAGATCCGACTACCACTTTACATTGAGCCACACTATGATTACGAACGATTACGCCGTCACCGATCCTGCGTTCGGTCCCCACTTAGTATAATAAGCCTCGCTGAATTGAGGATCGAAATCGATGCTATTACATGTCTGGTTCCATTTATAATCAGTATATTACGCCCCGTCTTGGAGAGCAGTGCCCGCCGCCTTCGGGCGGCCTGTAATCGGTCAATTATCTATAATTTTCTACCATCAGTCTTTACCCGAAGCCTGGCTAGATTCTTGCGGCCCTAGTAATGGTTCATCCGGCTATCGATCTAATTGGTAAATTATGTATGGCCCCTGGAGGTGCCGCGTAAGTACCTACTCTGTGCTTTGATTCAAAGCTTACCTGTAGGCGTGTTTATGGAAACTCTTCAACAGACTTACATACAACTATTTGTAAGGACTAAAATATGCAAAATATTGAAACAGAAGAGCAAAACTTGAAAAACAAAACAAAATTGTTTAAGAGCAGATGTAAATGGAGAGGATATTGTAATAATATTTAAAACAAAAACAGGTTGGAGTTGAAACTGAGCCGCGGCGAACATTCGATCCGCCCCTAGCGGCTGCATGCGCTCGCGTCGTTTTTTTTTACTACCTTTTTTTCAACCTTCAATAAACTTTTTCCTATTGGCCGTAAGAAAATTATATGTTTTTGTCTGAGACGAAATAAAATTTATAGCAGGTGGAATGAGAATTTATAGAGGTAGATTATGTAACGTATCGATTGTAATAGGCTATTGATCTCTCATTGGTTCGCTCGAAGACCAATCCGGTTGTAGATCGATAACTTGAATGATACCAATTAATTCTGTGTAGTCGATATCTTTTAAATACAAGGAAGATGCATACAGCTGTTTACCTACTGTTTATACTTGTTAGCTTTCTGTTTATAAATGGTCTTTGAAATTTTGAATTTTCTCATTTACTGTTTTATGATACCTACCTACATGATACATGGTAGGAAGAAGAACCAAGAACCAGATTACATGTCAACGATACCAATCTATGTACCTAAGTGCTAACTACCACATACATAATTATATTAGTGCCAACTAAATCGAATTGAATATGTTTGCTGTGAGAATTATTGTTCTCAGGAGTGCGATTTTTGAATCTCATTCGCTGAGTTCAGCAGTTGAAAATGTCAAAATTACTATGGAGATACGCATCTTTCTACTGCTAATTTGACTTTCAAAAATCGCACTTCGCATCGCAATCGCATTTTCAATGAACTCAGCGAATGAGATTAAAAAATCGCACTCCAGGTAAGATATTTAATATTTATACATAGATTTATATACATATTACTAGCGTAAGGATAGGCCCGTCAGAATATTTTACAAAAACCTTCTTCATAGAAACAAAAATTTGCGCCATCTGTCATAACTCGTATACGAACTATATCGTGTCATATATTTGTAGTGCTCTAAATTGTCATTTTTCCTTGCATTTTAGAGCCAATGAACTGGGGACAATAGTCAAGCTCATAGGCCATGTCCTTACGCTAGTAATATATATATGTCTTTGTATTTATAGCTCTAACTTGAAATTACTATGACGTAGGTACTTGGATATGTTTCACACATAAAACATGAACGAATTCTCAGTCTATTTTTAAGGATAATAGTTGTGAGTTTTCGTGTAATTTTGTAGACGAATAGTGTTTTTTGTTCGTAGGGCTCGTGAATTCGGTGGTTTGGAAACGCGATCTCGCGTGACTGGGGGCGGGACACGATTACAATTATTAAAATATTGTGTTCGGCTGTTTCTACTTCGAAATTCGATCAAATCTTTCTGTACAAAGTTCTTATCGGATATACAAGTATATACCCGTTCCAATAAGAACTACGGTTTGGGTTTTGTAGTGGGAGGCAAACAAAGGCCCTTTTTTTAAAACGAAAAACAATGAAATCATTTCACCTAAGTTAGTTCGTAGAACATTATTACTAGTAATAATGCATCCGATTATCCGATCTCTAGAGATGATGCATATTTACCTAAACTTCACTTTTTTTGCGACGAAAACATAATATGGATATGCCTTTCTAAATAAAGTTAATTAAAAAAATCGGGCCAATTAAGTACTTTCGACAACAAAACATCTCGGAAAACATGAACAACTTGGTCAACATGGACAACTCTGTCAGCTCTGACAACATTTTATAAGTTGACCAAATTGTGGAGTTGTTAATGCTGTCCGAGTTCTTCATGTTGTCAGAGTTGTTCAAATGTCCAAGTTCTACGATATTTTATCAATACCGGGACTCAAGAACGATCCTGGGATTGTTTCATAAAATAAATGAATTAAGACGTGTCCATATTATTCTTGCGAATAATGAAGTTTAGGTAAAAATATGCATCAGAATATCCGATCTCTAAATATTACTATTACATCTTTAAACTCAACAAACCTGTCTGAACAGAATCGATACCTAACAGATTAACGTTCACCGTTAATTTCTAAATAAAATCGGTCAAGTGCGAGTCGGGATACTCGCGCACCGAGGGTTCCGTACCACACCACCACAGAACACAACATTATTAACCTAGAAAAAAACTTTTTTTGTCCGGGACCTTTAGCGCGAGACCGACGCACACTTGGCCGGTTTTTAGTATTTGTTGTTATTTTGTAAAGTTTGCTCTATAATCACACTATGTTTGTATTACCGTTTTTACTATAGAGCGTGAAGAAAAAACGTTGATAAAAACTAGTTTCTTGTTGAAAACCCCTCTTAATTTTTAACTTTCTGCCATTTTTATTATTTGTTAACAACTCCGCCGCAATAACGCATAATCTGAGAAAATTTCAACTATCTAGCTATTACGGTTCAAAAGTTACAGCCCTAAATAGGCAGGACAGACGGACGGACGGACAGACGGACAGACGGACGGACAACGTAGGCTTAGTAATAGGGTCCTCACCCTTTGGGTACGGAACCCTAAAAACTAAACCTAAGTATTTTAAAAGTAGGTAGGTGCCACTAATTAAGAATTGGCGATTAATATTACTTCATTCTTTGGGATTGACTCTTTCATAAAACATATTTTTTTAAACTCTTTTTTATTTTTCAAAACGAGTATAAAAACGAGTTAAAAATGAGCACACAAAACACTTTTTGCGTCAACAAAATAAATTAAATGTTCGCAGGTGAGAATGAATGATGCTTTCGTTCCAGTTCACGTGTTAACAACAATATGGTTGTTTTAACACGTACGCTGTATTAAACAGAATGTCAGTTAAAGGACATCAAAGCCTACCGGTTAGTTAATTTTTAAAAACAAATTAATGACAACATTAGTACGTGTCAGGCTTTAAATGGAATTCGTGACAAAATATTGACACGTCTGTTGGCCTGTCCGCTCTGGTAAAAACACGAATTAAATGATGTATAATAAAATAAAATCTTGAACTGTCAAGCAACACATTTGTCTAGTGACCGGCACTAACTCGATTAATATAGCGTAGTTAAGTTTTAGGGTCCCTTTTTTGTGTGAAACATAGAATCGGACCTCTTTTCGATGGAATATTTAGTGTTCGGAACAGTTTAATTAGTTTGCATTAAAATTTTACGAACATTTTTGCATTGTCACAACAAAGTCACTATTGACAATATTAGCACGTGCTAGAAAGTTGAATGTCCGTTATATAGTTTTTAAATGTACAATTGTTACTAGCACAATATGGATAAAGAAATTAATTTTTTTTTTTAATTTAATTTGATTTAATTGTGCCAATTTGTCCGTCAAAGTCAAATTCCATTTTTTTTCCCATTCCTACATTCGTCTTTTACGACTTTCTAAGTTCTTCTTTCTCTTCCATATCACCGTGAAAGAATTAAGTACAATTTTGATTAAATTACAAATCGAAATCTTAAAAATAAAAACTACAATACTATAATGCCAAAAAACTGAATTCTATCGCATGATTTTCGACCAATTTTGTTTTTTTTTGAATACATTATTAAGTCCGTTTTATAACTAGAATAAACATGTTAGGTTTGGGAAGAGTAGTTTTGTTCCGTGGAACAATTTTCGCTTTCGCTTTTAATTTCTAAACATTCTGTAAAAATATACCATGTTACACCACATGGAACATAATCTAATAAGAGTGGCTGGCAATTTATTTCATAATTATTGCAAAACCGTGCGGAACCCTACATAGATTTTATAAACTAAATCGCGGATGTAACGTCACGTCATCGTCACGTACATTCGTTACGAATTCCTGTCGATTTGTTTCGTCCGAAAACCATAAAATATGTTTCATACGAATTATTACGTTATTTAACGTTGATTTAAATTTCAAATTCTAATAGGTTTTTTAAGCGTGGACAGCCCTCCGCAGCTGAAACGATGAACTCAGACCATCAAACGGAACAACTTTCACTATGGAGCCTACCTCAAGAAACGCCAAAAAAAGCAGCTGTTTCATACATAACTGCTGTACCTATACCTACCCGGCTCAAATCGTATGGGACAGCAGATTTTTTTCACATTTCCTGAGGTTGGCTCCATAGTGAAAGTTGTTCAGTTTGATGATCTGGGCTCACCGTTTCAGTGAACCTTATACGCTGCATAAATCCTAACTTTGCTGAAAGTGAAGCTTAATTTAACAGATTAAAAGGGTAATAAGTTTGTTATTAAAGCAACATTTCTGACCACTCTGAAAAATACTGTGTTGAGTTTATTGCTGAGTGTGTGTGTCTGATTAAAAAGGCAGTTGTTCCAAAGATTTAACTATATCAACATACATACAGACGGTATACTCCGTGGCGTAGGGTGTTTCTGCCGCCCGGGGCACAGACTGATTTTGCCGCCCCTTATCTTTATAAGAACTACACAAAAAATTATGGAGCGAGCGAAGTGAGCTCGAAATTTTTTGCACATCGATTCGGGTTGTGGTCACACACACCCTTAATTTGTTTTATCCATGCAAAAATAGAAACTAATCAACTTTTCTCCACAATACTAATCGGTTAGACCCAGATCTTTTTACGTACAAAACATGTGCAAAGTAACCTAAGTAAAAGCTATGGATCGAGCGAAGCAAGCTCGAAATTTTTTAGCACCACGTCTTAGCGTGGCTCCAACTCTTTAGGATTATGTGTAGGCACAGTAATTAAAACAGAAACTTAGAGCGAGCGAAGCGAGCTCGATTTTTCTCTGCTATAGACAGAGCTCAATAAATTTTCCCGAATTTGCCGCCCCTAGTAAAGTGCCGCCCCGGGCATTTGCCCCCCTTGCCCTCCCCTCGCTACGTTACTGACGGTACTGTGTATGTATGTTTGCGTTGAAGTTTAACTACATGTTTTGTAATTAAGAGAAGCAATTAGCAAGCGATGCTTCAGATCAATCTATTTTTTGCATAAAATAGCCAGGTGTTTACTATACTTAACGTATCACCTGACGGGACATCTTATACTATAACTAGTGAAACGTTTTACATAAATGCAAGTAATACTTTGTAGGTAGCAAAGATGTTGTACATTATATTATAAGGTCCTGCAATGTTATGTACCTACTTATTTATAAGTCGACAGTTTCTTATTGATCATTTTAGTCGATGTCTTCAATAGAAACCTGTAGGTTTTATGATAAAGTGTTTTATTAATAATGTAGTTAATGGAATTATGCTTTTTTTACGTACAGTTTACTAGCATACCGTCAATTTGTCGGATTCGATTCTAACTTAATAGGAAAAATTGGAACAGAATTCGTTTTGTTTCAATTTAATATACTTAGAAAGTAAGAACTACGCATGCAAATATTCTTAAAACGTAAATACATATGTCTAAACAACCAGTGCAAAAAGAATTAGCTGGATTGCTGCAACACGCACGACATGACGACCTATACTATGTAGGTACTATCAGTTTAAAATAACAATGTGCATGACCTCGCCTGCAAATGTGACGTCACTCAATCACACGAACTTCACTCGAGTCATTCAAATGATTATTTCCTTTACATAGAGTCTATATTCCTTTACAACAGAGTGAAGTTATCGAACGGCCCTTCAAGGTCATGCACATTGTTATTTTAAACTGATAGTACAACTACAATTGTAACTATTATTGTAGTTCGCTGTACATTACCTAATATTACGATTGGGATACTAAAAGAAGTTTAGGGAATGCAAAAAGATTTTATTTCTCGTCTATACATTTATCATACAACCAAAGAGTTTTCATTACATCTAAGAAACACAGAACTGGCAGCAATCTGTCAGAAAAAATAACGTTAAGCCAAATACCTCAATTAAAAAGAAAACTATTTTCTTCCTTTTTAGCAAAATCTCTGCTTTTTAGTTTTTATGTCTTTTGATTTAAAAAAAATCAAGATATTTATCTTGCCAGTTCACGTTAAAAAAGAATAGAATCATTAAAAAGTTTTTATACCGAAATTACAAGTGATCCCAATAATGTATACATATTTTGTGTTTTTCATACTAAATTAAACAAGAAGCTGGAAATAAGTATTTTGTACTTTCTAAATCCATGAAATTAAACAAAAAACAGACGTGACACGCGCAGCGAACTAATACTGGCCTCGATTCGGAGTGTACCACGACTAAACTAAACTAAATGTATTCCTGTCACTTTCTAAAATAAGATTAAGAAAAGAGACAAAAAACCAACAGCTGACTTTAGTGCTGCCAAAGTGACGTTAAACGCCCAAAAACGACTTAAATAAGATGGCGTACATTATGATGGCATCTTATTTTGCGCATTTAACGTCACTTTGACAGCACTAAAGTCAGCTGTTGGTTTTCTGTCTCTTTTCTTAATCTTATTTTAGAAAGTGACAGGAATACATTTAGTTTAGTTTAGTCGTGGTACACTCCGAATCGAGGCCACTATTCGTTACCTAGTTATTTGAATTTTCTCGTCTCGACTAAGGCCAGATTTCTAGAGAAATCTCGAGCAGAAACCCAAGCTTGACCATAGGTGGGTTTCTTCTTGTCTGACCATAATTCATGTGATGTGCAAGTTGAGGGCGTGAAGAGTAATCGGTTACTCCAGCGGCATGTGTTATCTTTACGAAGACGATCTATGAACTGTTACTAAATAACACTGACTAATACATAGATAAATTGAAGCTGTGTTGTGTACGTTTCCTGTTACAATTACAAGTACCACGCTTACAATAACAAACTGTAGTAATCACTTATGTATGTGTATAGTTAAAGAAATATCGTTTATGTATGTATATATTTTCGATTATTTTATTTTTAAGTATATTTATACTTTCATTGTCATTCTGGATTTCTTTCTTCTTTTAATCTACACCGCCTACCTATTTTCGTTTTTGTAATTCCGCTACCCTAAGGTTGTCTAGAAGAAATCGCTTTTTAGCGACAAGACCGCCTTGTTTGTGCCTAATTCTAATTATTTATCTTTATTCAAATGTATATTCTGTTTTAGTGTGCAATAAAGTATAATTGAATTGAACAACCCCCCCTCGGGGAATATAGTCGTGAGCATATGCTATGCTGTGCTGAATTGAACAAAATAGGTATGTAACCTATTTTTGTATACAGGGTCCAATTTAAAATGGTGACGGTTTTTAAGGGGATGATCAGACCATCAAACTGAACAACTTTCTCTACGGGAACAATGTCGAAACCGGAAAAAAAAAAATCTGCTTTCCACACAAAACTGTAAACCTATTCGACCCAAACGTATGGGCGTTTAGGGTTAAGTAGGATTTCAGTTTAGTATGGAACAGCTAATGGAGAAACTTGTTCAGTTTGGTGGTCTGAACATTCTCTTAAAAACCGTCAGCATATTCAGAAGGATCCTATATATTTCTTATTAGAATCTCTCAAGGCCATTCTCCATAAAGTGATTTCTAACTGGACCGATCGCTGATTGATTGTGCATGTGTAAACTTGTGGCTACTTTACTCATATTTCGCATAGGTTTGTCAAAAATACGTGCAAAAGCATAGCATAGTCGTGAGACTATAATGAAAAAAAAAAACAATTAAAATTCTATTACATCTGGAATCTCACTATACGAAGGGTTAACTTGAATAATGTATGGGTACTAGACTAGATAAATATTTAAGAAATTTAAATCGCTATCATTTCAATAATAATAATCAAAAATCCCGTGCATAATTAACGTTTTGATATTTACGTAACTTGAAATCGAAAAAAAAACATAAAGTATAATACCAGTTTGTAGCTATTCTCAATACGTAAAATATAAAGGGTCTAACTTAATATGTCGACACTTTTTCAAGGGGATGATCACACTGATCAACTTTCTCTATGGGACAAATATCAAAATCGCGAAAAAAATCAGCTGTCCCCATAGATTTATATATTATATATTACTAGCGTAAGGATAGGCCCGTCAGAATATTTTACAAAAACCTTCTTCATAGAAACAAAAATTTGCGCCATCTGTCATAACTCGTATACGAACTATATCGTGTCATATATTTTCTTTGATCGTTGTAGTGCTCTAAACTGACATTTTTCCTTGCATTTTAGAGCCAACGAACTGGGGACATTAGTCAAGCTCATAGGCCATGTCCTTACGCTAGTAATATATATGTCTTTGGCTGTCCCATATTTGGCTCGAGTAGGTTTGCAGTTTTGTATGGACGAGCACATTTTTTTTCGCGATTTCGATGTTGGTGCAATTGAGAAAGTTGTTCAGTTTGATAGTCTAATCATCCCCTTAATACATTCGTGGACAGTAACCGGCTATAGCAGTAATAACAATAAAAGTTCTGTTGTGTCTCGTTCACTGTCCGCGAATGTGTTAAAAAGTGTAGGACCCTATATGATATACAAAATTACAATTCAAACTTAAAAACAAAATATTATAGAAGCAATAAGTTTAAATAGTTAATACGGTAATAACCCGACGCCAGCGCAGCGTCTATCGGTGAACGTTTCAAGCGTTTAATTCTATTAAACGCTGTCCGACCTCATTAGTAGAGGGTTAATGCTCGCGCGTCGGGACGCGTATTGATGGCTGTGATACGTCATCGCCCTACACTACACTTGAAACCAGATAGTTTGTAGCTACATTATACGTACGATGAGCATACGACTATATTCCCCGAGGTAGTCAGAGATATTCTGAAAACTTTAGAACATCCACGTTACCCAGCACAGTAGCAGAAGCATGCCGTCCACGATAAAGCGACAAACAAAAAAAAAAAAACAAACTACTGTTTGGGCTCTTTTTGCCATAAGTAAAATAACAAAGATAAATAAATAAATAAATAACGCTCACAGGCACATACATTGTAATGATCCCAAGAAAGCACTATTTATAGGCTGTTTATTATGGAAACCATACAACGACGGCACAAACATATAAACATCCATGACCGAACCGGGATTCGAACCCAGGACCTTGGTTTGGCAGTCCGGCGTGGTAACCATTACACCAACCGGGTCGTCAGATGGAGACTCATCTCGATTTTTATCGTTTTCTCGGGGATGGCATGCGATACCGACTGAGTGACGGGTAGTGCGTCCATCGCCACTTACAATAGACAAAAGGTAACGTAAGTTGAATACATGTCTTGAAATCGAAACATGCAGGTTTCCTCACGATGTTTTCCAAAAGCCTGGTGGTGCTGGTGGTATTACAAGTCGTAAATAAAAATGCCAAAAAACTACTGCACTGCAGGCATGATGACTCTCCACCCCAAGGCCACCGCGACACATAAATATACATCATCATCATCATCATCATCATCATCATCATCATCATCATCATCTCAGCCGATGGACGTCCACTGCTGGACATAGGCCTCCCCCAAGGATCGCCAGGGCAGCGCAGGACCGGTCGTTATGGCGATCCTTGGGGGAGGCCTATAAATATACATATACAATAGGTAATAATACATAATCAGCCTAGATTAAATTCCTCAAAGTTTTTGTAATTTTCAGGGGACAGTTGATATTCCATTCCGAAATCATGCGATTGCCCCAAGCTTTAACTTTTTAGACCAGCCCTTTTGGAATCGGTTATAGTATTAATCAAATTACAAAAACAGTTGGCACTATGTTTCTCATTTATCAATCAACGTAGATAGATGAGCACCTGTTGCATAACAGGCTTAGACATTTGTTATCAAGATTTAGACAATATTTTGTTGCAGAGTCAGTCAAATTCACTCAAAAGAGTGACGAGACTGAACTTACGCAAACCGCAGCAACAAAAACCTTGGGCATTTTTCGTATGCGCAATGTTTGCTACAAGTCACAGATTTTCCCAGTCTTGTCTATTATTCGTGACCGACCATCTTATGCGGTCAGATAGAGGGGGTGAGGTCAGGTGTGAGGGGGCAGGGAGGCGAGGTAGATTGCCGATGCGGGCGGTACCGCGGCGTTCCCACGCCTCTGAGGTCACGCCTCGCTTTGACCAGCGCCGCTCAACATTACTTACTGACTCGTACCTATCTTCCATTTTGAATAGAGGAATTTAGTTTAACGGTATTGAGTTTCTCTGTGCAATATTTCAACGAGCTCACCTCTTTTGTCCTGCGATTCATTTTGTGAGACGTTTAAAAATTGCGTTCGTTTAAAAGTTTTGAAAGAGTTCATTACTGTAAAAAATACTGTAAAACTCACTGGCGAAAAAGTTGGTATATTGAACTGTGAATGCAATCTGAAACTTTTTACAGTTTATTAAAAATGGATTTGCTCTTGACCTCAATCCAGTCCTTAAGACAAAGATGGGGTCGAAGATGTAGCGAGCTAACCCAGAAGAAGACTATTCACTCGTACTTTGAAGTAATTCGGTTTGCAATTGCTCGGAAATACTGACGCAGGCAGGGCATTCCAATCTTTGGCTGTGCGCATTATAAAAGAATCAGAAAGGCGCTTAGTGCGGATAAGTGATGATATCAACCAAGAAGGGGTGGTATCCCGCGGTGCGTCTGGAAGTCCGATAGCAGAAAGGGGAAGGCGGGATGAGCTCATGCAGCTCTTGGGTACACTCACCAAAGTACAATATGTGGAGGACCGATAAGCAGGCTACTCTGCGGCGGTGAGCTAGGCTATGAAGCTTGGTCTCCACCAGCTTACATCTATAATAATAATAAAAGATCAGTAAGTATTTATAGTACGAGCTTTTACCCGCGACTTCGTCCGCATAAATTATATACCAGATTTTAAGTCAGATGATAAGCTATCAAACAAAAAAAGTTTCATCAAAATCGGTTCAGTAGTTTTTGCGTGATACTCGAACAAAAAAACACCCAAACAAACAAACAAACAAACAAACAAACAAATAAACAAACAGACAGACAAAAAATCCAAAATTGGTGATTTGGAATCAGGGACAGATAAAAACCATGCCGTAATTTTTTTTGTGTAAATATCTTCAACGTACAGACACACTTCTGTTACAGTTTTATTATAGTTTAGATAGGCACAAACCCATACAATACATAAACATTTACAATTTACATGCATAGGGCAGACAGAACCAATTGCAATAATATTGATAATGATAGTTCAAAGGTAGGTAGGTACCTACGTTATACGTTGTTTATTCAAATTAAAAGAGTAGGTAACATTAATAAATGTACCTAAATAATATTGTATCCTAATTAAGGTGGTGATGATGTGGCGGTAGATTAAGAATTATTATTATTAATTGTCCAAGATCTTATGTTGTCCGCAATCTTATTTTTCCATTATCCGATTTTTGCGCATAACATTTTTTTTTCCCATTAATTTTTGCTTATTATAATTTATTTGTATTCCTGTTATTCCACTTTATACAAGACGACATTTAAAAATGAAATAAAAAAGTTTATTTTAATATTTAGAATAAGTTTAACGTCATCCATATAACGTCAAAAAGAAAAACAAACGTTACTCCAACGAAATAGGGTGCAAATAACAAAGCAATCCTGCATCGCGCTATCAAAGTTTTCTCTTCGCTTAGTACTTATACAAAATCTGTTCCCTTAGTAATCGGGAGTCAGTTGCCTCAAGGTAGACCAGTTGCTGTCAAGCTGGCCTAATTTGACAGTCAGTCAGATGTGCCCTCTAGTGGGGCAAAACAAGCTAAGTTGGAACAATATACCATGAAGAGATTCACATCACCTCAGAGTGCAACTATGCCGTCAGGCTATCTCGACTCCTTTTTGTAAACATAATAAAAGCATATTTTCACAATGCCGATGTCTACGAGTAATACACACGGGTAATTAATTACAAGGGAGTTCAAATCCTACGGAATTTGGTTTTATTTTTTTTCTTTTGTTTTTCAAAAGAAATTATTAGATTCGCAACCCGATTTGCTTGACTTTCTTTAGAAATTTTGATTATCTTTTAAAACATAATGATTGGTCTTCAATTTGTATCAAACGACTATTGAAGTCATTGAGTACCTATAAAGAACATGTAACAATTACGTTACGTAACATCGTTGTTCATCGAGAAACAGGAGTGCGATTTTATAATCTCATACGTTGAACTCAGCAGTTGAAAATGTATGGAGATACGCATCTTTCTACTGCTGATTTGACTTTCAAGAATCGCACTTCTGGAGTATGATTTTTGAAAGTCAAATCAGCAGTAGAAAGATGCATATCTCCATACTAATTTTTTCATTTTCAACTGTTGAGTTCAACGTACTAACGAACTTTCAAAAATCGCACTCCTGATCTAAATCTTTTTGTCGACCGGGCGACCTTCTGAATTCAATCCATGTCTACCGTATTTTTCTATAAAACACCAAAGAAAAAGCAAACACCGAAAATCCTTGTAATCATTTAAGCACATTCCCTCCAGCATACGAAATGGCGTTACTACTAGGTATGTACAGAACCACAAAGCCTCAGTTATCCCACTTGAGCGGCGCCTTTGTGAGCCTCGGCGCGAGGAAACAGATAAACCTAATGCGCTTACACATGTGACGTCACAATAGTTGCTTTTGCTATTCAATAAAATTGTGGCCCTTTTATATGAAGAGTATTTTTAGGGTTTTGTAGTTTGCCATTTAGAAGGATTGTATTAGTTAGAACGATGTATGCGTCCTAAATAGTGGAGGAAAAGGACTTGTAATGAGGAAGGCATTTTTCTGTGTGTGATTTTACAGACTTCCTCTCTCAATATCTTCTTCTGAAGACGAAGAAGACAAAGACGAAAAAAACTTTCAAAACTAAAATGTTATCATTTGCATTTTCAATGTGTATATTACCTACTATACACGACAAATACACGTACCTACTTAGGTTTGTGTAGGTTAGTCTCGGACACTCTTTTCGAAAATTTTGTACTAGACCCGGCGTCCTTCTTTATTTAATTATTTACGTAAGAACTTTCACGCCAAAAAATGGAACTGGTTGCAGAGTGGGATCTTTGTTACCACAAGGCGACGTAACTGTGAAACCATAAATGTTAATGTGTCGACTCTTCCCCATTTTTAGTCGTGGCGACATAAACGAGTCAAGTATCCCAATAAACAATGTCGATCACAAAATCAGGTGGGAAAATTTTTGTACCGCTACCAAAGATGGTTATATTATATGAGATTGGTACACACGGCGACAGGTCATGTTACCCTGTTTGGACTTTGAACTATTAGAAGTTGAACGCTGCGAATCGTGCGAAAGGGTGCGGTATGTTGTTGTTTCGTCTCACAGCACGCTGCGCCCGCGCCGGCAGCCGCGTCTATGCAGGCTCTCTACCGCACTATTTTGTGTTTTGTACGTAGTGTAGTTATGGGTATATAGGGTGCGTAACCTGATGTGTCGCCGTGTGTACATTATGAATTTGTTCCACACAATATCCGGTTTAGGAAAAACAATCCCATTTGTGATGTTCTCGATTCCATTTTGATTCAGACCGGGTCTCTCCGCCCCCGTCCATGAGTCGGCGAAAAGGCGCGAAAAATAACACCTTCCTCCCAATTCACACCAAAGCCTCGCTGAAATGATTCAAATCACAGATTTCAGGATACCCGATTGTATTATTCCGGTTTCCTAACCAAAAATCCAATTGTGCCCGGATCCCTTTTGCGAAAATTCGAAGTCCCGCTGAGATTGCTTGAAAACGCCTGCGTGGGAATGAATAAGCAAATAATACATTGTCATCCACCATTATTATCTCACAATGATACAGCTTTTACGATAAAATCTCAAATAACAATCCAACTAGTGGCTATATAGTTATAATGATATTTTAAATAAATAAGATATAACATATTTTGATGTAATAGTGAGCCATTAAAACATTTTGCTAGTTTTTAGGGTTCCGTACCCAAAGGGTGAAAACGGGACCCTATTACTAAGCCTACGTTGTCTGTCCGTCCGTCCGTCCGTCTGTCCGTCCGTCCGTCTGTCCTACCTATTTAGGGCTGTAACTTTTGAACCGTGATAGCTAGATAGTTGAAAATTTCTCAGATTTTGCATTATTGTGACGGATTTGGTAACAAATAATAAAAATGTCAAAAAGTTAAAAATTAAGCGGAGTTCTCAACAAGAAACTAGTTTTTATCAACTTTTTTTCTTCACTCTCTATCGTAAAAACGGTAATACATACAAGCGTCAAACTTAGGGTGATTATAGAACAGAATAACAACAAATACTAAAAACCGGCCAAGTGTGAGTCGGTCTCGCGCTAAAGGTCCTGGACGAAAAAAGTTTTTTTCTAAGTTAATAAGTTCGCGGAGGCGCGCACCGACGGCTTCCACGCCATCATGAGGAAACGTTGCGCGTCCGTGCTGACCCGCCTGCGAGCCAGCTCCAACAGTGTCCTGAGCGTGTTGGCAGAGCGATGGGACTCCCCTATGCTGAAGCGTTGGATACAGCTGCATGCTGTTAAAATGTAACTGTACCAATTAAAATATTCTGTACCTACTAACATTCGTTTTCTAAGTTTTTATTATGTATACTAACAAATTTTATGGACTCCATGTCTGAAATAAACTATTTTATTATTATTATTATTTATTATTAATAATGTTGTGTTCTGTGGTGGTGTGGTACGGAACCCTCGGTGCGGGAGTAGCCCGACTCGCACTTGACCGGTTTTTATTGTTATAGGTTAGTTATGTAATATCTGTGTATATTTTTGTTGTAGCATTTTAAGGTCAGTAGTAAACTGCCAAAATTGCCGGAATTGGAGATAACTTTATACAACAGTTGTGATAAGATAAAAGTTACTGATATTTTTTTGTGTACTTAATTGTTTTAATAACATCATTGCTTTGGTCAATGTCAGATATTTTGAACTGTCGCTGGAATTTTATTTTCACATTGTTTTATTCACAACCATTACATTCCAAAGAGGAGATTCTTTACATTATTATAAAATAAAATATATGTAATATTTGTATGATGAATATGAATATTATTTATTTAGTTGGCTATATAGTTTATAGCATAATTAATATATATATATTATTTAGTAATATTTGTACCCGAGTCATGGATGTTTGTATCTATATATGTATTCTATATCGTTGTCTAGTCATCATAATACAAGTCCAGGCTAGGTTCTAGTACTTTAAATGTGACTAGATAATTTGTGTGACATTGTCCAAGATATTTATTTATATATTTTATTTATACAGGGTGTAAGTATAGATAGTTGCATTACTTGAAAGGGTGATTGTACTTATGATACTACTTAAACAACTTTCCCCAAGGAACCTATGAGAAATTAGTACAATCACCCTATAGGCTATAACAGTCCCTATAACGGTATAATCCCTATAAGAAGTTTTTGCAAATCGTCATAGTGTTTCACTATTTCAAAAATGCCAATCTTTTCCAATATGCCTTTAACTTTAATATTGTGAACTATAATTTTCACAAGTTCCATATATAATTTTATTCCGTCAAGTACTACAGTCGAAGAGTATTGGCGTGTTACTACCTATGCTACTCTAGCCCACAGATTACTGATATAATATATGTAGCAAGCTACAGATGCGGCTGTGAAATTTTCACTTAGTTCCAACCAGGTCCGTTGTGGCGCTGCTGTCGTCAAGCTAATTTATTATAGAATTTGTAGTTATAGGTATGTAGGTATACAGTGATTCGAGAATGTAAAAATAGTGATATTTGACCAAGGAACAAACTAATCAACGATATTATTATGTCCTACAACGGAGAGGGAAGGGAAGATAGAGGGGAAGAGAGGCAGAGAAGACCTAGACAAAGTTATCTAGCCCAAGTGAAGGTAAAAGGTTGATGTTGTGTTGTATCAAGAACTCAAGAGACTAGCGGAAGGGAGACAGGATTGGCGAATACGCCACCGACAAGAGTGTATCTCTTAAATAAGATAATGATGACTACGGAGAAGAATTAGGGCTTCTCCAGGATTCTAAGCTCAAGCGAAAATACTAGAAAAACACAAGATATAAGCTTCTGAAGCAACAACACGGCATGACGCTGCTACTGCTGTATATTCAATATGGCATCCTATGATGGCGTTTTATTCGGGAAATGTGACTGCAGCGCCACAATGGACCTATCGGAACTAAAGCTTGTCATAGGCCTGCTCTAGCCCGGGAGCGCCGCGTCGCGTCGCGTTGTGTCGTGATAAATGATCTATGGCTCGTCCCGCACCGATGACAATGTAGTCCAACTCCTTTGTATTGGTTAATGGTCAATGTCAGATGAGTAAGTAATAATAATATTTATGTTTCTGTCCCAATATTTCAGCCAGCAGTTGTGGTATGTTCCGCGTACCACTGATATTGCCGAAAAAATGTATCTTTTCGTGGCATATTTCATTCAATTCCTCAAATAAATGCTAAAAGGTATAGCCTCTAAATGTTTTATGGATCGCCCCTTTGGCTGCACTCGGAAGCTGTCAATATTGACAGCTGTCACTTCTCCCTACTCTCCGCACAAAGCGCATACCTACACAATTCTGAACCGCTCCGATAGTTTTATAATAATAATTATTAAAAATGTATTTATTACCCCGAGAGTTTCAGTCTAATACTCTAATAGCACGAATTAAACAGTCTGGTAGATATACCTACTAAATGGAACATAATGAAATGACCATAAAGGTATTATACTACGTAAGAGAGACGGTGACAGCTGAGAGAGCGAGATGTACCTAGCGGCATGCCTGTATAATAGAAAGAGATACGTGACGCGAGGCAATAGAACCGTTTTTGGGGATTTGGAGTCCTGGTAAAAATTCAGTTTCTGTCAATAATCGTGAACCTAAAGTGAAATCGTAGATAATTTTGTAAAATATACTAACACTGTTTCATTAAATTATTCACCATTTCACGTTAGATTGAGAATTAATACACAGAAATCGAATTTTTACCCTGCCGAGGACTCCAAAAAACGTCCAAAAACGGTTTCATTTGACAACTCATGTCACTTACTCTATTCCGTAAGGTATAATATCTTTATGGAAATGACCCACCGACACTTTGTTATATAGGGTCCTTCTTAATATGCTGACACTTTTTTAAGGGGATGATCAGACCATCATACTGAACAACTTTCTCTATGGGACCAACATCGAAATCGCGAAAAAAATATCAGCTGTCCCATACGAAACTGCAAACCTATTAGAGCCAAATGTATGGGACAGCTAATATTTTTTTCGCGATTTCAATGTTGGTCCCATAGAGAAAGTTGTTCAGTATGATGGTCTGATCATCCCCTTAAAAAAGTGTCAGCATATTAAGAAGGACCCTGTATTTGTGATGTTTATTGTAAAATTTGTAATTTTTGTTTTATATTATGTTAATCCTACTGTAGGATTCCTACCGCACACAGTCCATCCGAGCCTCAGCAGTAGGCAAGTTAGAGATGAACTCCTTGCATATCAAAAATGAGCTATTTGGGAAACGATAATTATATAAGGCAACAACAACAATACCTACCTATGACATTTTCACGATAGCGGGTCGTTATGATCCAACCAATGTGATAGTTGTATGAAATATTTTTAAGTACCCCAAAAAAGGAATACGTATGTGAATTTCCGGATGTTACATAACCTATGTTTTAATAAAATAAAAAATACCGCAAATGCCAATTCAAACCAGCAGCACTACACACACCGCGAAGACACGGAACAATGTCAATTGAGCTTACAGTGAGATGATGACGTCACTAAACGTCACTTCCCCTCCCCTCCACCGCATCACCACGCTTCACCCCCGCCGGCCTCAGCAAGACAAAGATAACGAGCACCAGATTTGTGTACGCAAAATTTATCTCTCACTCGAAATATTACGTCGGCGCAATGACGTCGCAAAACGTCGCGTCGACTCAAGAAAATTGTTTTGGTGTCATCGTCGCGAATGAGTTGTTATGAATGAATGTGTTTATGGTTGGTTCGAGGTGTTCACAAATGAATACTAAACCCTGTCAACCATTTCTCAAAAATCAATAACTAGGACTTTAAGAAAAGCCTATGCCTAAAAATGGCGCCTTTTTTTCTTTTTTTTAGCGCGGCCATTAATCAAACTTGAATATTATAGTTCAGAATAAAGTTAAAAACAACACTTGTTATTACAAATATCTCGGAACTCCGTCCGAACAGAGATATAAAGGCTTGAAGTGCACGTAATGGTAATATTTTCAACTTCAAGCCTTTATATCTCCGTCCAGACTGAGTCTAGGGATTTACATGTTAATAAGTTTTGTTTGTTACTTTATTCTGAAATAAAATATTCAAGTTTGGTTGCTGGCCGCGCCAAAAACAACGGCGAAAAATAAGGCGCCAACCTTACATACAAAACCCGCATTGTCTTTTAAAGGAAAATGCAAACAAATTGGTGTTAACACCATGTATATAGGATGTTAGGATGGACGGTTGGGTGTTTGTACCTACTCATGATACTGAACAACTTTCCCAAAGGAATAGAGTAAAAATTTGCATAAAAAAATCAACTTATCATACAAACGTTCGGTCAGCTGATCGCATTTAGTATGGAAAGATCAAAATCTTGCTAATTTCCTGTAGGTATGTTTCTTAGGGAAAGTGGTTCGGTAACATGGGCACAATCACCTCTTAAAGATCAAATTATTACGATTTATTATTTGTAGGTATTTATGGGTTTTATACGGACAAAACACATAAAATCACAACAATATAATTTAACAATATTCGTTTCAGTTAAAACAGCTCAACATGGCAAATGACAATCATGTTTGGCTCATGATAATCTGTATATATTTTATCTGCAGAATTCGAAAATAGTTCGACCGATTGCGATGAAACTTTGGTGGTTTGTTTTACAAACGCCGGGGCAGGTTTATGAAAAAAAAAATCGAAATCTGACCGAATGGATCGACCGATTGCGATGAAACTTTGGTGGGTTGTTGTGCACACGGCGCAGTGTTGCCACCTAGCCTCCGGACCAAGTAGCTAAACCGTACCCAAAAAGTGGCTAGATACTGGAAATTTCACTGTCGCTAAAGTGGCTAAAAGTGGCTGAACAAAGAAAAGTTAAAAAAATACATAAATATGCTAAGAAGCAGTTTAATTGGATCAATAATGCTGATTTACAGTCATTTATTCTATAAAATTATGCTTTTTTTATAATTTTTTGAATAGAAATATGGAATTTTGAGTGAGTAATAGAACCCATTCTATTAATATGTTGATTTTTTACAATTCTCATCGTATAAAATAGCCTTTTGACTTCTACATTTAGGTAAACGGAACTCAAAAACAGTAAAAAACGTTCAAAGAACCTTTTGTAATGATTCAAAATTCAAAATTCAAAATTCAAATTTTTTTATTCAAAATAATATCATATAGATAGCTTTTTGACGTCATTTTTTGACTCTACCACCGCGTCGGAAGGTGTTCCGTTGAGAGAAGATGCGGCCAGAAACTCTACAACACACATCTTTTAAACAAAACAAAATGTACAAAGTACAATTAAAATACAATATTGCATTACATAGTGTAAAATTGTCAAGACCAGACATTTTGGTCATTCAAATAATCATCGAGTTTATAGTAACCTTTTTTAACTTTAGCTTAATAAATTGGTATTTATTTATAAATAAATAAACAAAAAAAGTGGCTAGAATAAGTGGCTAAAACATTTAGCCACCGAATATTTTTTTAGTAGCTGGCCAGTTCAAAAATGTTGCTAGATCTAGCTAAGAAGTGGCTAAAGTGGCAACACTGACACGGCGGCGAAAAGTGTGTGTCGGGGATAAAAAAGAGGCATTGCAACTTGCATCACATGCCGGGCACAGCTAGTAACCAATAATATTCTAAAAATTATACAGGGTGGCCGGGGAGTTGACGTTCAAACGTAAAATTTAGGTCCGGTATGTCGTGGGGTATCCGAATCATCCCCATGTATGTTCCGCGATTTTTTATAGTTTTCGAGTTATGGTGATTTTTCCGATTTTTTGAGGAAACTCGACATGATGGGCTTAAACAACTTCTAAAAAAAAAAGTGTAAGACTTTTTAGAGATTCTTTTTTTGCAACTTAATCTTCATGAATTGTGCCTTTATTCATAACATCATCAGCATCGTAACTTTGATAAAAGTTTTGAAAATATTGGTCTAAAGTTAAAAATTTGCGATCCGTGAATTATGACTAAATTTTCAACTTTACATTAAAACTCTAAACAGGTGACCTTATGAATTTTTAGCCAATCCCAAAAATACGCCCAACTCTCAGCTTTCATAATCATAAATAAAAAGTAGTACTTAAGAGGGCTAATTTGGCTAGAATTGATCTTCAAAGACAACAAGGCGGAAAATTCTTAAATTTAAAAATATTTTTTTTTTGCCATAACTACCACGCCTAAGGCTAAATAATGATTAAAGAATGCTGGAAACCGAAACGGCGACGGGTTATGCCGGACTCTTACCGGCTAAAACCCCACCGTGTTCCACCTCATCGCATATTGAAAGCTGAGAGTTGGGCGTATTTTTGGTAAGCCAAATCAGTTTAGAAATGACGAAGTTATATCGAAAAAAAAAAAATTTTATTTGGTGTCTCATTTATCGACACAGTAATTTTTTTTTTCAAGTTTTTTAAAAAAATACTTTTAAACCATACAACCGTTCACGTTCATGCTAAAAGAACTGCATATATCAGGTAAATAAAGTATTTATTCATATAAACGTGAAAACGCATGATCTTACTTTGACAGATAAATCTGGTTGGCCACCAGAACCCACCAGGTTTCGGCCAGGACGACCGATGAAATATTGAAGGTAAAGGTCTAACCTTTGATTTGGCATACATTTCATCCATGAGCTCGATGGGTGAGAAGTACTCCAAAATTTGACCACCATTTTTGGTTGGCCAGCACTACCTGCCAGGATATCCGGCGGACGACCGAGTGTATTTCGTAACACTAATAAAGTCCAATCGGATAAGCATAATTTGGTTCATGAGCTCGATGGGTAATTAGTCTCGTCTCAGAGAGGTTACTAATCACCCTCCTACACAAAACCCACCAGGATAGGGGTCGGCCGACCAAGTTTTTTCGCATCTTCTAATAGTAAACTATTGCATGAAAACTGAATTATGGATGAGCTCGATTGGTATACGAACTCGTCACCGGATCCCGATCTATTATATAGGGACGCGTAACCACGTGTCATTCTACTAACAAACTTTCTGCCACTTTTTGCGGGGGGCGAGGTAACATGTTATCCGCTACTTTGGATTTTATTCCCTACGAGCTTTTACCCGCGACTTCGTCCGCATAAATTATATACCAGATTTAAAGTCAGATGATAAGCTATCAAACAAAAAAAGTTTCATCAAAATCGGTTCAGTAGTTTTTGCGTGATACTCGAACAAACAAACACCCAAACAAACAAACAAACAAATAAACAAACAAACAAACAGACAGACAAAAAATCCAAAAATTGGTGATTTGGAATCAGGGATATCTAAAAATCATATCGTAATCTTTTTTTTGTAAATATCTTCAATGTACAGACACACTTCTGTTACAGTTTTATAATAGTTTAGATGACTTTAGATTCTAATTTTGAATGTTCAAAATCATGAAAAGTAGTCTCGTGTAAACCCCAAACGTTCTAATTTCGAAATTATTGTTTCGCAATAATAGGCTGTCTAGTTTAGTGATAAGTTATAAAATTGAATGTTGAATGTACATGATCATTGATCTTATATCGTGGCAGAGGGGAAATGCTACCGCAAGGCCGGTCCTATATAAGTAGTCTAAGTTGTTAGGTTGTGTTTGGTTGGTTTACTGTATATTCTTCAAATAAAACTCGAATATAAATCAACGCTCCAAAAAGGGCAGTTACAAACAAATATCAATAAGTGGAACTTTTATCTTATCTATTGCTCCTAATTGCTGAATAGTAAACATGTTTATTTGAATTCGTACGATTTGCTAAGCTTTTACATGAGACTGTGTATCTAGTTCTTTAATTTTGATTAATGCTGTATTCGGAAATTTGATCTCGTAGGACTTGGTCCAATACGCATTTGCATTTTGTCTAATATGTAGTTCTACACGTATTTCTTTATGAGAAGAAATGTATGTTGCAGCGTGTGTTACAATAAGAAAACCAGTTAGTAGGTATACAAGATTTTTTTCATTGTCATTCCACAAATGTTGTTGTCAAAGAAATTGAACCTAAAGTTGTTGTCCTAAAAAGTGACACATTTTCATAAACTTTCAAATACAGGGTGTAACAAAACACCCGCAATCTGAACAACTTTCACTATGGAGCCAACGTCGAGAAAAAATAAAAAAATCTGCCGTCCCATAATTTGAGTCGAGACGGTACTGCAGTTTTGTATGAAAGAGCTGATTTTTTTTCGCGATTTCGATGTTGACTCCATAGTGAAAGTTGTTCGGTTTGATGGTCTAAAGTACCCCCTTAAGTATTACTAGGATGTTTTGTTACACCCTGTTATTTTTCAGGATTGTTACAATAAAAAAAGTTATATAGCGCGCAGTTTTCTCAAGGATTTTCATTCGCATATAAAATGTCTCATCCATATCATAAAAGGTATCAACAGAATAGCAGCTAAGCTTTCGTTTTTATGTAAACACTGCAAAAATATTATATTATTATGTAATTCTGTACCTATAGGTTATTATAATTCTATAATCTTACTGAACTTCTTACTAAACCAAAAACTACACAATTGAGTCGAGTCAAGTATTTACCTATACAGGGTGAAATTGATATCATTAGCATCCTTTTAAACTAAGAGTCTACCCATCAAACTGAACAACTTTTACTATGGGAGCAAACCAATCGGAGCAACTAAAAAATCAGCTGTTGCATACATTTGGGTCGAGTAGGCACTGCAGTTTAGTATGGAGCAGCAGATTTTTTAGTTGCTCTGGTTGGTTTGCTCCCATTAAAAGTTGTTCAGTTTGATGGGTAGACTCTTAGTATAAAAGGATGCTAATGATATCAATTTCACCCTGTATATGCATTAAAGGATATTTTATTATTGACACGTTGATCAGATTCCAAAATTATTTAAAAATTATGTTAGCTAAAAGACTAAAGGCTTTAACAATACAACAGCAAGAAAAGAAACGAATTACACAATTCCCTTCGCTTTCAATGAATTAGGAAAAGGAGTGTGGTCCATTCTTCCCATCGCATCGTAGCCCACAATGAGTTGCGTGCGCCCAGTGCGCCCAGTGCGCCCTATCCTCTCATTGTTTTAATTTCACTTGGTTCACTAATTGCCGGGGAAGGAGCATTTTAAATTTCCCCGCAAACGCTTTTAACAACCACCTCATTGCATTTTAAAAGAACGGATTATAATTTTCTTTTACCCTTTCCCGGTAGGCGGGGATTTTCTTTTATTAATTCAGTCACTTGTTTCAAGGATTTTTTTGTTCGCTTCGCTTCGTTTTATAGAGGTTCTTTATTGAACGGTATAATGTTTAAAGCCCCTACAATTCTATGTTGTTTATTTTTCTCATTTATTTAAGGAAACTTCTGATGGTAGAACCTAATGTTTCATAAGTGACCAAATGAGAAAATCCGTATTTTAGTGACAAGATTTAAAAAAAATCTGCGTAATGTTTCTGTGAGTGATTATTTATACAACGTGTTAATGAATTAGTGCAAAACCTCATACACCCCAACTGATTTATAACAAAATAATTAGATTGAAACAATAATTTCATTATTTTGATAGTTAAAATTTAAAGTTATTCGCATTTTAAGTTTTGAGGCAAAAATGATTTTTTAATATTTCAGCACTGAAAGAAAGCGCTAACGTACTCATTACATATTTATAATATTGTTTTGGTAGAGTAAGTAGGGTGAGTGTGCCCGTGCGGTGGGTTGACATCGGGTTCAGAAAATTTTAAATTTTGCAAAAACATTATTTAATATTTTGAAAAACAAATTCCTACGTTGAAACCGTGATAATTCGATTCTGTTCTCGATTCTAAACAAACTACTTTCTAGTTTTGCGTTAATTCATTAACACGTTGTATTTAACTTGGATCAAAACGTAGTTCTATTTTAAACCGTATTCTGTTCGAATCCACTTCCATGCAAAGGTCTTCCCTAAACCTATATTCTGTCCTTTATCGAACATTGGGAAGATTCATGTTGTTTTATGATTTTTAAATAATTACTGCTACGAGTTATAATAAAATTATAGTTTCTTATTATAAGACATTCCTAATAGAACAAAATTAAAAATAAAATGTTCCGTCTCGTATTGAAACTTCCCACTAATTCGAATAAAAATGCTACTAATACCAAGGGATACCCTCACACCAATCCCGAAGGTGCTCGTCGTTTTTGTAGCCAAATGGCGAAATAATGACAGGCGTAGAACGCACGGGGTTTACCTCCCCGCATGCTAATATCTACCATGAATATTTATAACGTTCTCCCAACGAAAAAAAAAAACCTAATTAGATACCACAGGTTGTGGTTCAGTTGACGAAGTGTGAAGGTCGTTTTTGATGTTGAGTCATGCTCTAACCACACATCCTATCCGTAATTTGGTTTTATCCTTGACGTGTTGCGTTAGAAAAAAAAAAACAAAAAACAAGTTAGGTTGAGTAACGTTTTAAAAATTGCTGAAACCAAAAGAGTTTAGCATCTAAATTATCAGTGCGTGTCTAGAAAATTGTAGCTGATGGACCTATCTTGGTTGGACGCATCAAGGGTGTAACAAAACACCCTAGTAATACTTAAGGGGGTGCTTCAGACCATCAAACTGAACAACTTTCACTATGGAGCGAACATCGAAATTGCTAAAAAAAAAATCCGCTCTTTCGTACAAAACTGCAGTACCGTCTCGACTCAAATGTGTGGGATGGCAGATTTTTTTTATTTTTTCTCGACGTTGGCTCCATGGTGAAAGTTGTTCAGATTGATGGTCTGCAGCACCCCCTTAAGTATTACTAGGGTGTTTTGTTACACCCTGTAGACTCAAATAAATTTTTGGTAGTTGCACCAAAGTTTCTGATCACCTCGAAAGAGATTACGGTAAAAACAGCTATTCCATACATTTGGGTCGAGTAGTCATTGGTGTTTTCTATGGAACAGCTGTTTTTTTTTTGCTATTTCAATGTTAGTTACATAATGAAAATTGTTCAGTTTGATGGTCTGAAATAACACTAAATGTAACACCTGAGTTAATAACCTGCATATGAAAATAAACTTTTAAACTTATTTTGGTTTACTTACGGCTCTTTTTCCAATTATTTTATTGGCAGAATAATACGAATAGCGGAGGTTTTTGAAATGGAAGGGGAGCTTGCCTAGGATTTAAATTTAAATTGCGTGGCCTTTATCTAACAACTGTCACTCATGTCGGGAGCTTGATAGATCGACGATTGTATCTGGATTGTGATATGCTTCAATAGTGAACCTGTTTGGATTCATAATAAACATGCCAATAAGGTCCTAAATGCTTTGTTTCTTTTATTTAGTATCGATTGAAAATTATTGAGTTAGAAAAAAATATAATATCGTTATTATTAGCCTATACAGGGTGAAATTGATATAATTAGCATCCTTTTAAACTAAGAGTCTACCTATCAAACTAAACAACTTTTACTATGGGAGCAAATCGGTCGGAGCACAAAAAAATCAGACGTTGCACATTTGATTCGAGTAGGCGATGCAGTTTAGTATGGAACGGCAGATATTTTTTTTGTTCCGCTCGTTTTGCTCCCATAGTAAAAGTTGTTCAGTTAGATGGGTAGACTCTTAGTTTAAAAGGATGCTAATGAATTGTAATGATAACAATTTCACCCTGTTTTCACCCGGTTTTCCCCTTCATATTCATCCCACTGTAGGGCACAGGCCTACCCTGGACTCCTGGAGGGTGTTTGGGTTAGTCCACCACGCATGACCAATGTGGATTAGTAGACTGCACATACGCATCAGAATTTTTTCTTCAGTATATGCAGGTTTCCTCAAGATGTTTTGCGATGTGATGCCTACCTACGCTATGCTTTCCGGTACGCGGTCGCCACTCGAGAACTCTTCGGCTCCATCGGCCATCGGTGCTGCGAGCAATGTGCGTTTAGCAATTCTTTTTGCTATGTCCGCTACTCTGGTTCTTCTACGATCTCGATTCTGATTCGATCTCACAGGGAAACTCCGAGTATAGCCCTCTCCATTGCCTTTCGGTTGATTTTGCCCTTTCAGCCTTTGAGCAGTTACTTAAAGGGAAATACGACCGCTTTGTATAGGGTATGTATGTAAAAAAAAAAAAAAAGTACTTCTTAAAAAAAAATCTTCCATGGAGATGATGATTATTTTCCATATGATTACATAATGTAAGATTAGAATTGTAAATGGAGCCTGACTTCGCGTAACACCACCGAGCTTGCAGCAACAGCGTGACTAAAGCGATGATTCAAGGATAATACTGCCTTGAATTACCTTCCATTTAAATAAATTGTACTAGTATAATTTGTTATTTACTAAAATCTAAAGAATATTTTTGATTTTAACAGTCGGCTATGTTTTACATTTGTCAAATAAAAGATTGAAAACATTCAAATGTTCAAAAGAGGGTTCAAACATGTCCGCTCTAAAATACATTTAAGGCTGCCTGTCCACTGATGCGAGCTGGCTGGGCGAGCTGTGTAGCTGTGTAAATATTAACCAATCAGGAGCTCAGCCGAGATCGGCCGGGCTCCTGATTGTTTAATATTTACACAGCTACACAGCTCGCGCAGCCAGCTCGCATCAGTGGACAGGCAGCCTTAGTCTTGCAATTGCTGGTAGTGGTCTGACGCTAAAACTCAGCGGGTTATCGACAGGTATAATAACTTTATGGTTAGAACACACCCTGGTTAGATAGGATGAGGATTCAAATCTGGTTTGCCAACTTGATTTACAAGATCTAGGTTTATTTTTTAAAATGTTTATAATAGATTTTTTAATGGTCTGTACCTACAGATGATACATTTTTAATTTGTATAGTTATACTATACTCCATTCCAAATAGCAACGAAATTTTAAGGCTATTTTTCAGTATTGAAACAGAGATTTGAAACACTTCCTCTCACTTATTCTTAAAACGGAAAATATATTTATTGAGGAGAAAGACAGTAATGGTTAATAGTAATAATAGTATAAAAAAACATAAATGTATACAAAAATCTAAACTATTCGGAGAATCCGCCGCGGTTCGTTTCGGGCCTAAACGAGCCTATTTGGTAATCAGAATTGGCCAGAAAGCTAAATAGGAATCGGAAAATCGCTTCATCTTTATTTTGAATGAAGTATAGGTATTTAGGTAAGTACTTTAAATATTCTGTGCCTGCGTATTTTATGAAAAACTGTATAAATGGAAATAATTACTATAAAATTGTTCTTTATGCCTATTCATCACCAGCGTGACAGTATTGGGTCCTTGAAACAGTCGAAAGAAAAATAAAAACACAATTTTAAATGCACATAATTTGAACGGCAAGCCGCGAGATAGCTAACAGACGGAAAATATTAAAGGGAACTTTACCTACATTTTTAAAGGAAGTTTTCTTTATCCGACGAATAAATCGAAGGTGGGAGGGAGAAGTTTCCGGGCGGAAGTAGAAATCTGTTGTTTTATTCATGAAAAAATAAAGAAGGGAAAAATGTGGAATGCCAAACAGTTCCCGTGCTCTCTTAAAGTTATTTAAACTAGCAAATCTTAAACTTTCAGCGCACTTTATGGTATCCAGTGTATTTTGAAAAGCATCTTAACCTTTTAAGAGAATACATTCGTCAGGGCGCCCGAGCGCGCTGCATACAAACAATGATTCGTTAAATTTTTAATATTAACCTATTTATTACATTAATTCGCTAATATTAAAAATAGAACGACGTTACAAAATAGACAGAAAACAACATTTTCTTTTTACTTTAATTATAAAATAAAATCAAAAATTTTGCTTAACACAATCAAGAAACCAATATACCTATGTGTCGTGTCGGTACCATGTCAGATTTCCATTTAAATATCTAGTTTCAATGCTAGGATTAATTTAAGATTTAGTTATATGGAAATCTTTGAGCCACCACAGATATTGGTTTCCATATACCTAGATTGTATTAACAACATTTTTTTTTACTTTAATTACCGAATTACCAAACTAGGATGTAACTTGTAACTCTTAAATATTCCGTGACGTAAAATCGTTTTGTATGAAGCGCTTTATCAGGGTTCCTCTTAAGGTGGTTTCAGGCCATACAAACGTTTGACGCACAATACGCGTAGACGGAATTATTAAAAGTAATATTTTATATATGGAAAAATTGTTAAGAAAATCTAGATGTCGCGTATCAAATAACATTTGCAATTCATAATATAATTACGAAGATATAAAGCTTTGAAATATTTCATACAAAATTTTCAATCTTCGTAATTATATTATAAATTGCAAATGTTTTGATCGCGATATCTAGATTTTCTAAACGATTTTTCCATATATACAAAGTCACTTATATTAATACCGTCTACGCGTATCGTATGGTGCGTCAAAGTTTTGTATAAAATTGACCCCTCTGCAACCGCCTTAAGATGTAAACTTTGATATTCAAACAATAATAATCATCTCAAGGTTCTATTCCACATAAAATAGAGAGGACAATCAATCAAAATGAGTAGCGGAGAGGCACCGCGAACTAAACCAGTAGAGTTCGTGACAAATCCTCACGCACAGTATCCATTAAATAATGCAAATTTGTTGTAATCCCCACTCCGCGGCACTTCTCAAAGCCGCCAGAGTGAAATATTTAATTTTCATAAAGTATACATTAGAGCAACAACGTGGGGCGAGCTGTACAGGGTGTTAGTGTAAACGGTTGCATTACTATAAGGGGTGTTTGTCCCCTTGATACTGAACAACTTTCCCAAAGAAACCTATAGGAAATTCGCAAAAAAAAATTGACTTTTCTACTACTATACTTACCTACTAGTAAACGTTCGACTGCCTCCGTGGCCTAATGGTTTAGAGCATTGGCTCTCGACCCGGAGGTCGTGGGTTCGATTCCCACGGGGGACACCTAGTGATATGTCATTTTGTGCGTTTTTCCCCAGTTGGTTAGGACATTGCAGGCTGAATCACCTGATTATCCGAAAAGAAAAATGATTCCGTGCTTCGGATGGCACGTTAAGCCGTTGGTCCCGGCTACTATCTCTGGTGGTTAGTAGTCGTTACATAAAAACCACGTCAGAGGCCGTAAGGCAGTCTGAAAAAACTCTGACACCAGGGCCTGCCCACACGATAAGAAGAAGAACGTTCGATCAGCTGATTGCATTTACCTATAGTATCGAAAGTCCAATTTTTTTTGAGAATTTCCTCTATTTTTTCATATGGAAAGTTGTTCAGAACCATGGGTAAAATCAACCCTTAAGAGGGCTATTCCAGCTCAGTGGCGCCCTCGTCACAATAATAAAGATTTCTCAATAAAGAAAGCCTAAATTAAAAAAGTGCCCAATAGTTAAACTACAAAAGCCTTCAAGCTATTTTCATAGAGTACTTTTATAGGTTTTATATAGGTCTAAACATACAAATTTTGAAAAAAGAAAAAAAAACGGCTGCTTTTGTTTTTATTCGAAATTATCTAAAAGTGGAATGTTTAGAACCTACAAAAGTATTGTATAACAAGTTTATCTATTGGGCACTTTTTTAATTTAGGCTTTCTTTATTGAGAAATCTTTATTATTGTGACGAGGGCGCCACTCAGCTAGAATAGCCCTCTTAAAGTAATGCAACTGTTTTCCCTAACACCCTGTATACAGTCTACGTCTACACATCGTGACTTGAGCCAGTTTAAACATTTCCAAAGCAAACATTTTGGTTTACTCTAAGTTGTTCGGTAAACTTTTTAAGTCTACATTTGAATAAATTCAGGTAAGGATAGACGAGGGGAGAGGACGTATTGATAGATAGATTAAATTGTTCACCTAATAGGGGATCGGACAGTCCGGGACAATTAGTTAAATTAGCAACTTTTAATCGAACGTCAAAACGCGCGCGATATATGAAAAATTGTACTAAATACCCACAAGTGACGTCATCAACATTTAATTATACTTTTTATAGTTCATTATGTTATTAAAAATAGTATACTAGCTTTAAAAAAGCTAAAAATGTAAAAAAAAAAATTGAAATGGGATGAATGAATTGAATTGAATTGATTTTTTTTTTAATTTTCAAATGAGTTATTAGCGTTATTTTCCAATGTTTTTTTACAGAGAAGATAAATAAAACTAAAATATATTTTATTATGCAGTGCGCTCCCCTATTAGATGGTATATTGGTACTGCAGGTATTTCTGCTATAATTA
This sequence comes from Agonopterix subpropinquella, assembly GCA_922987775.1. NCBI lineage: Eukaryota > Metazoa > Arthropoda > Insecta > Lepidoptera > Depressariidae > Agonopterix > Agonopterix subpropinquella. Next base: position 16,371,902 of record OV277704.1, on the reverse strand, counting down.
TACTGAACTTTTTAGACGCATCATTTTTGTTATTATGATGCTATTGCCATTCAGCTCATCTAGGTAACCTACAAGCTGACTGAATAATATCAAGGATTTGTATTGTACCTATTTTATAAGTTTTGCCAACTAATACCATAGTTCGTAGTTTCTGCCTACCTCGGAATTATGGATTGAATATATTATTATTATGTAAATGTTCGTAAATACTAAAGCTGTTTAATTTGAAAAGTTTATTCAAAAAGGGCCCTCAAAAAAACGAAATTACACAAAATTAGGATTTGTTTGCAATAAAATAGATTAAAAGTATCTATCCATAATGTGTCTTTGGTATATTTTGTATTTCCATCGAAAAAATACATCAAGGACACGGTATGTGGCTGGGTCTTGATAAGTTACTACACAATTAAACTAAACTACAAAATAAAAAGTCAGTTATAATGTTATAATCCAACAAACAATTTTTTTTGTTGGTAGATAGGTATATAAAATATGTTCCTTAATTAAAACAGACAACATGGAAAATAGACAAACTACCTACATGATAAAAATAAAATTTACCCAATGAATTCAAAAATGTTGTCACACAAATAGCAAATTAAAAAGATAAAAATAATAAATAAAATATCTCAAACATAAAACAGAGCAGCCATTGTCTGTCGCAGTTCGTTCGACATCGACACCCGACAACAAATTTGCATATCACCGATATTATATCGTCACGCGAAAAACGTATCCCTTACGCCTGTGTACACATGAATGACGCGTGATGCTGCCGACCTTCCCTGACGTCATCCATCATTCGACGTGGCGCCTGCACCTAGACTCCTGACAGCCGAGCGCGGGAGGGGGCGGGGGTGGCGTAGGGGAACCACGATCACGATCGCGACAGGACTTTCAAAGTATTCAACAAATTCAAGTTCAAATGTAAACTTGTCTAGAAGGGAAGACGGCCGCCGGTGGACCAATGTTTTATGGGAATGGTCGCCAAGAGAAGAAAGAAGGTCAGTTAAGGTCAGAGATGGATCAGATTGGCACATAGGACCGTGACGAGTGGCGCAATGGAAATGAGGCCTATGCCCAGCAGTGGGTAGACGTGGGCTGATATAAATTGAAAATGTATGAACGTAGATAAAGCGAGAAAGGTATGAAAAGTTCGTACTCTAGTCCCTGCCTGTACCACTGGGAAAAAAAGTGTGACGTTATAGATTGTGATATATAGGGTCCTTCTTAATATGCTGACACTTTTTTAAAGGGATAATCAGACCGTCAAACTGAACAACTTCCTCTATGGGACCAACATCGAAATCGCGAAAAAAAAATCATCACTTCCATACAAAACTGCAAACCTACTCGGAGCCAAACGTATGGGACAACTGATTTTTTTTTCGCGATTTCGATGTTGATTCCATAGAGAAAGTTGTTCAGTTTCATAGTCTGGTCATCGCCTTAAAAAAGTGTCAGCATATTAAGAAGGACTATGTATAGGTAGATTGTGAATTAAATTCCAATTGGATACTAGTTGCAACTGGGCTATTTAAAAGATTAATTAATCTCAATTTCTGATTTTAAACAGTTTTGGTGTATGACGTATATTATGAATAAATAAACAAGATCATAATACAGTTCTAATTATACTGGAAATTATAAATAATTATGTGTAGAAAAAGCACGAGTGGAGTGGATATTATAATTATTAATTAATTATCTGTAGAAAAATAGATCATAGATCAGTACAGAATTTTTTTTTGCATAATTTCAACTACTATGGTACTGTAGCGAGACGGGCTCACTCCCCGTTATACTGGACATAGTTTCGGTATTACTAGTGAAACGTGAATGTTCTGAGTTTTCTGAATATCTCTTGACTACCTCTCGGGGAATATAGTCGTGAGCATATTATGCGTAGGGTATGTACTGTACGCATATATGAAGAACTATATTTCTTGAATAATGTACACCTCTGTGTATACATTATTTACTACAGTAACTGTAGTACAGTTGTAAAACACAAAAAATGCCAGAATTTATTTTACTTTACTCGTGTTCATTATTTTGTTAATTTTTTAAAAATCCGTTTCGATTATTAACTTAACACTACGCTTCTTATTAAAATAATATTGTTTCTTATTTATATTACCTACATATATCCTTTATCTGATTGTATTTATCCCATATAAACCAAAAAAGCTTGGCAACCTCACACGAAAATCAACTCTCAGCCAAAACCCGACCTTCCAACCTCATCTCCAAGCTACATAATCCTTTACCACACTTCAGAGTAAGGTGGCTCTCCCCCCGCTAGGGAGGATCCTGTCAAACGCTGGCGAAGAGTTTGACAGACGCGGGGCGCGGAGCATTTGACATGAAGGGGCTTGTTTGATACGGGGGTGAGGCGGCGGGGCGAGGGGGTAAATTTTGCCCGGTCATGAATAGGCAATGGGCCCGCTTTATTTATAAAGATTGTTAGCCCGAAGCTCAGTGAACTTCTGTTTGGAAATAAACACGTCACCACTATTGATGTGTTAATCATCAAGTTTTAGCTGATTTATAAATATCAAATATTATTTTTAAAATTAAAATTGCATATTCTATAGGGTGCTTCTTAATATGCTGACGATCATCCCCTTAGAACCGAACAACGGGACAATAAACAAAATACTGAACAACGGGGCCAAATACAAAGTCGAAACCGCGAAAAAAAAATCAGCTGTTCCATACAAAACTGCAATCCTACCACCTGTATCACTTGTATGGGTCTGCAAATTTTTTTTTTTGACATATCATTAGGCCTATACAGTAAGTTGTTTAGTTTGATGGTCTGAGCATATATAAACCGTCAGCATATAAAGTTGGACCAAAGGTGAAGGTGATGTTCTATTATTTTTACTATTGTGGATAAGTACCTCTATTATATTATAATGTAGTATTTTGATCGGCAAGGCTTTCTATGCTTTCTTGCGCCTTAAAAATTCGCACCAACTAGCGCAGTGTGCGTTTTTTATTTCAAGACAGACTTTGAAACGTAAACAAACCCGTCCCTTTTAAAGTTTTAACCATCGGCAGGAAATAAGAGAGAGCAGAGTTTATCAACGACAATTTAATTCAAGAAGCCGCAACCCCAACATCTTGTTAGGGTGAATAAAATCCATAAAAGACACGGCAGGGCTTGGCTGTATGAAACTCAGAGGCAGCGTGGAGTACAAAATTTGATTATTCCGCGAGGTTGGCCTATCGCCAGCGTTTGACTATTTATCAAGAGCTCTCCGCGCCCGACGGTTTACAAGGATACTAATCATCGATGCTGGATCACTATAGAGTTGGTCATGGAAGTGTGTCTACATAATACATGTGTGATAGGAAAGATTCACATTTCAAATTGGCATAAAAATTGCAGCTGTCCTCATCCTGCTTCAGCTTACACCGCTTAAAATACAAAAAACATATTTTCTAGTTTAAATATAAATAGAACGTATTTGAAGCTATAAAAAAGGAGTGAATTTTTCTATGAGGCGTTGTTAATTTATTCGTGAAATGAATGATTCTAGTTCAGTGGTTTTTGAGCCATGCCTACCTGTCCACTCAAATAATGTAATATGTGTAAGTAAAGAAGCATTCATACATAATGCTCACGCCGATTTTTTATTTATGTTCCGTTGAAGAAGGTATAGATAATTGGTCGGCTCATAGATACTTACGATTCACATCTATTTATTTATGATAGAAGTCATCACCATCAATCCTTTTCAAGAGGTATGGTCTCGTCCGGTGGATTATTCTCCAGTGCCTTGAGTTCTTTCAACCTTTTTCTTTCACTTGTGCCAGATAACTCTATCTAGGTTTTTCCCGGTTGCATGGTAAAAGTATCCCAAGAATATCGCATAGCATAAGCATATGCTCACGACTATATTCCCCGAGGGGGTGTCAGAGATATTTTGAAACTTCAGAACATCCACGTCACAATAGAATATCGCATGGAATTACTTGGGAAAAGGTGATTTTGAAATTAGTTCATAATGGTAATAGGATATTTTGGTTTTAGGTTCTTTTGGACCGGAGGCATTTGTAGTCAATACAATATACCTACTGGGATGATGTTTATATTTTACTAGGTATTTAATGATTAATACCTACATTGAAATTAATTGAGAATTTTTTAATAGGTTTAAGGATTATAGCAAACTGGTTTCATTTATAATTTATAAAATATTCAACACGATTCGATTTGCCGTACCTATATTAGATTTTTTTTCATCGTAAACTTGATTAATAACGAATCGTGGTAACAACTACTCTATGCGATATAAAGTAAGCAGTAAAATTTATCGAGTTGTTATAGAGGCATAACCTCAGTGTGATAGTAAATCAAGTGTTGCATTAAAATATACAAGAATAAGTGACTACGTGCCCACGTTGTGGTGGGGAGAGGAGAGAAATACAATTGATATTTATTTTATAACTGATCACTTGGGGAAAAAGAACTAGGGATAGTTAGCAGTTATACGAGTAGCCTGTAGAATCCCACTGCAGGGCAAAGGCCTCCTCACACGAATAAGGGAGAGAGGGAGTGGACCATACTCCAGCACGTGGGCCCAGTGTGATTGGAGGAAGCAGTGGTCAATATAGGAGGCAGTGTTAAATTCTTTGGCTGGTTGACCGTTTCGTGGTATTTCGTCTCGAGCGTCTTCGTGCAGAAGTTTATTCCGAGAGCGCAAATGCGCGCTGCATACAAACGAAGTCTGGTGATATTTTCAATACTATCCAATTAAAGTCAATTAAATTTTTCAGACACAATCTAGAATCTAATCTCTATGTTTGTATGAAGTCAGATTTTCGTTAAAATATACAGTTTTAATGCTAGGATTAATTTAAATTTTTTAATGGAAATATTTGAGGCACTGTAACTTAAAAACCATACATTTTAACGAAAATCTGACTTCATACAAACATAGAGATTAGTTTCTAGATTGTTTCTGAAAAATTTCATTAACTTTAATTGGTTAGTCTTGAAAGTATCAAGAGACTTCGTTTGTATGGAGCGCGCGATAGTTACGTCTGATGGCGACACCGCCATAGTTACGCAACTATTATGGATTCAACAGATTCCTATCTAAACTATTATAAAACTGTAACAGAAGTGTGTCTGTACATTGAAGAAATTTACAAAAAAAGATTACGATATGGTTTTTTGGTGCCCCTGATTCCAAATCACCAATTTTTGGATTTTTTGTCTGTCTGTTTGTTTGTTTGATTGTTTGTGTGTTTGTTTGTTCGAGCATCACGCAAAAACTATTGAACCGATTTTGATGAAAATTTTTTTGTTTGATAGCTTATGATCTGAATTAAAATCTGGTGTATTTATGCGGACGAAGTCGCGGGTAAATGTTCGTTAATTATAACGTTGCAGTGATTAATGCTAGTAAGTATTAGGTGTTAGAAAAAGGTAGACATTAACTTTCTTACTTATTAACAAATTAGCTGCAATTAGATTTAATTAATGTTAATTAACGTGTAATAACTTTATCATTCTAATTTTAAATCGATTTCGTACAAGCTAGTATACATATAAAATATTAATTAATTATGTAAAATTAATCGTTAGTTAAAGTATATTAATTAACATAATGACATGCATTAAGGGCAGGTTACATTATGTGTCACCATCCTTCCATTAGTGCTAAAAAGGTAAGTTTAATTAAATGTTTTTACGACAGGTTACAAGAAATGTCGTTTGCATGACAACCACCTTTAGGTTATTGATAGATTATTTTAAAAATCCATAAATGAATATTTTAATAAATTGCAAAGAGCCCTGACATGATAACTATGCAATTAAGTAAATAAAATTGAAATACATTTTTTTGTATTCTGTACCAGTGTACCAGAAATCAGAATTGAGAAACGAAAATATGTCTGTTTTCCTTCATCTTTTTGTGATTAGTGTTAGAGGTTTGCTATGACCACTATTCGTCATATAATATTATAATATTGGCCATCAAGGTTTATGCTAATATCAACTTGTCACCTTATATTTTGTGCACATTATTTTTAATGATCTGCTTAGATCAGCCCTAATTGCAGATAATTAATAAAAAAAAAAAAAAAAAATCACTTCTGGTTATTTTGTGCTGTCACATATTAGGTACTCTGAGCTTATCCACAATTGTCCTTTTTAATAATAACTAATACTAAATATAACTTAACAAAATAAGCAGCACATACCTAACGAAAAAAAATCGTACCTTTTTGAGGCGTTGAAAATGTTAACCTAGCAAAGATAAAGAGAGCGAGAGAGAAAATTAAACAAATGGATAAATTCAGGCATAATTAAAATCTCAACTAAGTTGTTACCAAATTAACGCAAAAAGTGAACACAGAATCGGCTTAGAAGAAATGTTATCGAAGTTTTGTGACCTTTGGTTAACAATTTGGATTTTGATCACTTCATTTAAAAAAGTCAAACTTCTTTTGGATTGAATATGGTATCCTACTTTTATTTATAAGAAAACCAAATACGTAATGGATTGTTAAAGCAAACATTAGAATCAACCCCTTGAGCGTTCGAACCGCGACAGGGTTGCTTCCTCCGTGTTATATGATTTATGGTCTACGAGATTTCGCCGCATGCGAGCTTGCGTTTCCTTTTGTCGCATGATTCCGCTATGTGGTAACCCTCACGAGAAGACAACCGATAATTCGATTTTGTAATGAAAATAATGTAATCTTAGGTGTAATGATATTAAAGAATCATATCTCGACATTTATGCTTAGTTGTAAATAGTGTACATTTTCTTGTAGGACTGAAAAACTTAAATTTTTAAATGTTTTACGAACAAAAGAGCCATAATACTTAACATTGTGTAGGTATACTGTATAACAATTCACGTTCGTAGCACAATATCTTTTTACTTGAACACAAAAAACATAAAAAGGTTACCGAGAATGGTATCCCAATTTTCATGTTAGTCTACCTATGTATGTGTAAAAATATAAGTATGAAAGATTTGATTATTTTGAAACAATTTTGTAGTAGACTCGTTTTTGCCCGCGGATTCGACCGCGTGGAATTCGGATTTTCGAAAAATCCTTTCTTAGTGCACTCCTATATGCTCCGTAGAATATATCTATCTTAGGTAGTTTAGGCTGTGTGTTGTCTGAGTCAGTCAGTCACGAAACTGTTTTATATGTTAAGTATAGACATAATATCTATCTAAACTATTATAAAACTGTAACAGAAGTGTGTCTGTATTGAAGATATTTTCAAAAAAAGTTTTAAAGTTTTCAGTTTTTAGATGTCCCTGATTCCAAATCACAAATTTTTAGATTTTTTGTCTGTCTGGTTGTTTGTTTGTTTGTTTGTGTGTTTGTTTGTTCGAGCATCACGAAAAAACTACTGAACCGATTTTGATGAAACTTTTGTTTTTTGATAGCTTATGATCTGAATTAAAATCTGGTATATAATTTATGCGGACGAAGTCGCGGGTAAATGCTCGTAATGTATAATTCAAATAATATGTCAAACTAAAAAGTAGACTGCTGCAAGCCTCCGTCTAGACCAGAAACGAACCGAGGCGGATTTTTAGAATAGTTCAGTTTTTTATTAACTTCTTATACTGTTACTATTAACAAGTACTATCTTTCCCACCAATAAAAATTTGAACATGATTAATGAATTTAATAATTGAATGAATCTGTTTTTAAATTCGGTTAGACTTAGATCTAATGCTGGTGCGAAATTAGTCTTAGGTCGTGATTCAACTTTCAGTCACTAAATGAATTTTACAACATTCTTCATTTCCTCACACAACCTTCCAAGTCCCAGCACAATTCAACAGCAACAGTAACATAATCTACTGATCCCTCATAATATCAGTATAGAGGGTGAGTTTAATAAAACAAAAGACAACAGCATGTTGACACCGCTCGCTCTGCCTCCGCGTGGGCCGATCGCGTCTGTCAAATAATGATACTCATTTGTCAAAGCCAATCGGGACCGAGGTTTACGAGGTTATCTTTATTGGGGAAAATGTACTGTGAGGGAAACGGTGGAGGAAATAGAGTTTTTATATATTAGCTATTGATGAAACTAGTCGCGTTTCATAAAATAATTCCTAGGTACAAAATATGGGAATAGCATAGAGGTTAATATTTTGAATCACTATCGATATGTTTTATTTGGTAACGCTACACTTCTATCTCTAGAATTATTTAAACAGCTGGTGCTCAGCTTGGAATAAAAAACATTATAAATAAAATGTGATATTTTGGTGCTCTAATACTAACTTAGGTAACTTACTAAAATACATCACCTACAACTTCAAAATAATAAAAAAACCTCACATTTCTCACCTGAATAAAAGACAACAGAATATAATCTAAACTATTTTTTTTTTTTTTTTTTTTTAATAGTAAAACTTTATTTCTCTAAAAGTATACAATAATTTAATGAGATCTTAAAGATAAAAAAGGTCGTCGGATGCGTCCTCGCGAGACATGGTGCCAAGCATCTAAACTATTAAAAAACTGTAACAGAAATGTGTCTGTACATTGAAGATATTTACGAAAAAAAAATTACGACATGGTTTTTACCTGTCCCTGATTACAAATCACGAATTTTTGGATTTTTTGTCTGTCTGTTTGTTTGTTTGTTTGTTTGTTTGTATGTTTGTTTGTTTGTTTGTTTGTATGTTTGTTTGTTTGTTTGTTTGTTTGTTTGTTTGGGTGTTTGTTTGGTCGAGTATCACGCAAAAACTACTGAACCGATTTTGATGAAACTTTTTTTGTTTGATAGCTTATCATCTGACTTAAAATCTGGTATATAATTTATGCGGACGAAGTCGCGGGTAAAAGCTCGTTTTAAACTAAATCTCAACACAGATATAACTACCACCTTTGAGCTCGCTAGGTATCATATAAAAATAAAAAAGAATATTGATTCTGATCTTATTCATATTGGTTCAGATTTTCATAACACCTAAAAATGTGAACAAACTTACTTTTTACTATGTGGATACCTATTTCACTATTTATCATCATCATCCCCCAAACCTTATCCCATAATTTTTGAGATCTGTACTAGGTTACCAGGAGTGCGATTTTTGAAACTCATTCGGTGAGTTCAGCCGTTGTAAATAGTCATATTATCATAGTCATTAATTTTGTAAAATAATTTACATGTCAAGTGTACTCCTTAACTACTTAAGTATAATTATATTATTTATTACAGTCTGGTTACATTCAAATAACATTAGGTACAAAGTTATAAAAAGCACAATTTATAAGCCATGTCTTTAATTTACGTTCAATCAAAGGTACAATAACTACGGAGATACGCATCTTTCTATTTCTGATTTGACTTTCAAAAATCACACTCCTGAAGTATGATTTTTGAAAGTCAAATCAACAGTAGAAAGATGCATATCTCCAAAGTTATTTTGACATTTACAACTGCTCAACTCAGCGAATGAGAATCAAAAATCGCACTCCAGGTACTGTAGGTAGGTACTTAAATTATTACACCAATCTTTATCGATTAAATTGGAACCGTTTCACAATATACGGAGGCTTTAGTCATTGCATTAAATTCCAAAGCGCTAAAAGAATGATAAATCGACAAACCCTGTAATAAATGTGTATCGAAATTGTATCTTCAATATATTCTATACATAGATGAACAAGGAACAGGGAAGAGTGGATACAGTCCTTGCATCCCCGTCGATCCCATCATTTCTTTTATATTTTTTCATCAATGTCACATGTGACGCCAGAATGTCATTTTCATATCACGAAAAAAATGTTTATTAAAACGCGGGCGTATGACGCGATATTAAAATTTTCCACTAGTGAAATATGGAAAGCGATTTTTTACGAGAAAATAACAAGGTAAATATAGCTAAGATTAAAAGTCGCGCCTCCGAGAGGGTTGAGTTCTTATACATCAGGTCTAATAGCTTGAGCTTGAGGCAGATGCTTCGCCATTTTTTAGCGAAGTAAATTTTATTTTCAACAAATGTTTCGTTTCTCTGGGACAAGGAATATTTATGCCGAATTTGTTTTGTTTTAAAGCCGCGTGGTTCCGGCCTAAAGTAGACCACCCCATTTCTTTCTGTGGGTGTCGTATGAAGCGAGTAAGGGATAAGAATATCTTATGCTGTGTATTTGTGGGCGAAAGGCAAGCCACTTATCACTACACTAAACTTTTATTTCATCTTGAAATCTTCAGTATGCGGCAGAATATCTAAGAGTACAAAATGTGCTAAAAGTAACTAAGCCTTGTTTTGTTACAACTGCATTCAAGGCAGCTGGTAGTTGTACCTATAGTTCTGACCACCCATAAAGGGATTATGGTTGTAAGTTTATGAATGTTCTTATGTAGGTAAGTACCTAGTTCTTTTCTAAAATGTATAATACTCGTAACTGATAGGTCCCACACTTTTGAAAGTTACTCGGTCGTTATTTGAACTAAACAATAAATCCAGTTTTTATCGCATTTTTAGATAAGGATATGTGAGATGTGAGTCACCCTGTCGTCGTTATAAACCTCTTCAAAAGTTTGGGCTTAGTCAACTTAGTTACTATATGGTTCCTATTCAAAGTTTACGTGGCCAGGAGTATGATTTTTGAGAGTCAATTCAGCAGTAGAAAGACTGTTGATAATATTGACATTTTCAACTGCTGAGTTCAAAGTCATCATCATCATCATCTCAGCCGATGGACGTCTACTGCTGGACATAGGCCTCCCCATGGATCGCCATAACGACCGGTCCTGCGCTGCCCTCATCCAACGTTTTCCCGCCGCCTTCACCAGGATATGCCTAGTTCAAAGTATGAGTTTCAAAAATCGCACTCCAGTTTAATTAATATTCTTATTAGCACATTGTCGATGTTGAGCATTCTACTCTTTGATAATGATATCCAAAAAACCCCGTAAAGGGATGTCACCTAAACTTGCCGAACATTGCCGAACGGAGCCGAACAGCGACGAGCACGGCGTGGCAGATGTGCCGCCGGTTGTGATTGTCTTGCCGCGATGATTGATGATCTCCGCGGCGGCTGCGCACCAGGGTTGTCGATCGCGTAGTTTTATTTAGATAGGATATGATATTTCTTCTAAATGTTTTAAGTTGTATGGAGAATATTAAAAACACTATAAAAACCTAAGTTAACTAATTAAAAAAGATGTGTCGTTGTATATGCCATCCCATTTATGGTTCATGTCATTTTTGAAGAAAAAACACAATAGATAACCATTTTTCTTTACTTTAAAATAACAATACTGATAAAATAATGCTAAAACAATAATTTGTAGTAAACATGGCTTTTGTTATCTTCTTAAACCAGTTGAAAAAGTATTTTTCGTACAAACAACTTTGATTCCAGGAATAAATAACATAAGATAAAAATCTACGCAAATCAACAATAACAGAAATCCCGTTTCAAAATAGTAAACAAATTAACGTATACATACATCTTAGACGTAAACAAAAAATTATCAAAAGAAGTAAACAAGTGATTAGTCGGCAAATATCCTTTTTGCAGAAAATAGAACAGAATTGAGAGTACAATGCCAAGGCGTGTTAATCCGGTAGATAAGCGGAGCGCCCTCAAAAGTACCACTATCCCTTTCACTAATCTTGATTGACAGTTGCTCCCTTATGTCAATCTCTAAACTCCGCCTCCAACAACAGGAATATACGAGTACGTAAAAATATTAAGTGAACAATGTTTGATGTAGGTAATAAGCGTAGAATCGTCTATTTATTTTGATTAATTATTTAATTATGAAAAGCGTTTATTGACTAGCTTACATCTTTTTACAGTTTTTTTAATATTGAGTACCTATAATAAGTAAAGTACATATCCATATGTATGTAGTATAGGGTCCTTCTTTATATGCTGACGGTTTTTTAAGCGAGTGACCAAACCATCAAACTGAACTATTTTTTCCATATGGAAATAGGTCAAAATCACAAAGAATAAAAAATTTCTCTGCAAATCTGCAATCCTACTTGACCCAAATATGGTACAGCTGATATTGTTTTTGTCATTTTGATATTTGTTGAGTATGATGGTCTGACCATCCCCTTAAAAAACCGTCTGCATATTAAGTTGTATCCTGTATAATGAATTTGACTAATGTCCTAGAGTCTCGAAAATCAATTTAAATATTTTGCATAATAATCTTACGAGAACGTGAAAAAGTAAGTGGCAGCCCTGTTCCACTATTCAACTCACGTTTATTCAATATAAGCAAACTCAGACATAGGCCACAGTAAAAGTAGTTTGCCGAAATATTTTACATTCGTCAAATGTTACTTTAGGAATTATTTGGTGTCCTCATGAATATCCATAGTTTCGCTTACGGTAGTAATTATACAGGGTGTAACAAAACACCCTAGTAATACTTAAGGGGGTGCTTCAGATCATCAATCTGAACAACTTTCACTATGGAGTCAAAACGTCGAGAAAAAATAAAAAAAATCTGCCGTCCCATACATTTGAGTCGAGACGGTACTGCATTTTTGTATGGAAGAGCGGATTTTTTGGTTTTATTAACTACAAAAAAGATACAAAGGCCCGTTTCGAGTATTGCTCCAGCCATTATTCAGAATTTACAATTGACTGTCTAGAGTCTAGACTACAAAAAAGAAAGTACCTATTTCTATTGATTTTTTAACTTCGCAAGTTTGACAGATCTGTGGAAGACTAAATGTGATATTTATTTTGATGACCTTTATTATGCGCAATCGTTAAAATGACGATTATAAAAAAAAGAAAGTTAGAAAGAATTTACTTTTACCACGGAATATACAGGGTGTAATAAAACACCCTAGTAATACTTAAGGGGGTACTTCAGACCATCAATCTGAACAACTTTCACTATGGAGCCAACGTCGAGAAAAAATACAAAAAAATCTGCCGTCCCATACATTTGAGTCGAGACGGTACTGCAGTTTTGTATGAAAGAGCGGATTTTTTTTCACGATTTCGATGTTAGTGAAAGTTGTTCAGTTTGATGGTCTGAAGCACCCCCTTAAGTATAAATTACTTGGGTTTTTGTTACTCCCTGTATAAGTAAAATTATTGGTAAATTGTTGGAAATATTACAAGGTTTATGATGTAAGTATAGCTTACTAAGTTCATCAAATGAATGTATGCATCAAAACAATTGAACACTTAGTCAAAGAATAGTATTCAATAAGTTACATATGACATTTTTCAATCATCGATTTTTAGATTAGACACCGTTTTAAAAGGGCTATTACAAGCTCAGTGGCGCCTTCGTCACAATAAAAATGATTTCTCATCAAAGAAAGCCTAAATTAAAAAAGTGCTCAACAGATAAACTACAAAAGCCTTCAAGCTATTTTCGTTGAATACTTTTATAGGTTTTTTAAAGGTCTAAACACATACAAATTTTGAAAAAAGAAATAAAACGGCCGCATTTGTTTTTATTCGAAATTATCTAAAAGTGGAATGTTTAGAACCTATAAAAGTATTGTATAACAATGGCTTGAAGGCTTTTGTAGTTTATCTGTTGAGCAATTTTTTAAATTAGGCTTTTTTTATTGAGAAATCTTTATTATTGTGGTGAGGGCGCCACTGAGCTTGTAATAGCCCTCTTAAACTACTTTAGGTATCTATTTTTTTTATGATTGTCATAATCTACAAAGGTACCTATGTATTTGATAGATTTCAAGTACATTTACAGGACATGTAAATTAGAACCACATTTATGTTTTCGTTTTCAGTAGTTATCATAATTTTTGTGGAGCTTCCCTGCTGTTTGCAAGTTCGTGGCTCATCGCGCCATCTGTAGGAGTTTTCGTTTGTTACTACGAGTACTGTCCTACTAGCGAACCACTGGGGTTCCACATTTTATACGTGTTCTGTCTTACTGTGTACTATAATTATTACTGTTATCAAAATATTTAAGAAACAAAATAAATATTTAATCTATGTGTGTTTTCAGTGACTTTATTGCCTGATACTTTAGCTTTTCAGGTGAAAAACTTATTCTACTTGTTGAGAGTCGATGTGAAAATGTGAAACATAATGCTCGCAACCTCTCAGCTTGCTTCACAGCTTTCTGCCGCGCTTACACCTAAAGTTACTAGATGGCATTAAACGTGAAAGGGTAAAATCAAGAAAAATTCTAAAAGCTATGTTTAAAACACTGTTTATTTAATTTACTTATATAAATTACATAATACAAAAACAGAGGTATGAAATACATTAAAAATTAATAGCTTAAACGGTACAATAACTTATTAACACGATTTAACAATCATCGCTTATTTGAATGCTTCGAATCCACGACAAGTCCCAGTTTTGCTCAGGAATGTTATCAGGTGCAGCGATAGGCGCTTCATTTTGTGGCTCAGATTGTTCTTCGACGGGCTGCATACCAACATTGTATGCAGATGGGTAATGCTGCATTTGTAAGTGAACCTGTCGGTACTGCTGGTCGTACTGTTCATCACACATATACGCTGGAAAACCTGTAATTGGTACTGGGCCATTGTGCATCGATACAGGAAGACTGGGAACTTGAAGCGAATTAGGTGTTGATGATGAAGGATACTGCTCCATGTAAACACGTTCGAAGGTATCATTCGGGACTGTAATATGTTCTTGGATGACAATAGGCATTCCACTACCAAGGTCCGACGAAGAATCAGTAGTGCTGGTTGCTTCGGAATCATCGAGTTCTTCAGCTCTGTCTTTCTTCTCCTTCATGCGTCGGTTCTGGAACCAGATTTTGATGGTACGTTCGTTGAGGTGAAGTATTTCGGCGAGCTCGATGCGGCGGCTGCGGTCAAGGTAGCGAGTGCGAGCGTATTCTTGCTCGAGCTCCATCATCTGGTTGCTCGTGAATGCCGTTCGAATGCGCTTTGCTTTGCGAATAGTTCCTGTTGATTTGGTGGTAGTCCATCCGGGTCTAGAGACGAATCTAGGCCCGTTTGGAGTATTGCTCCAGCCATTTGTGCCGTTTATCATCCCAGATCCATTTTGAGTGCCAGGTCGAAGGATATAGGAATTATTAGGCATCAGATGTCCGTTCGGTAGCCTGATTCCATTTGGGTGACGAAATCCGTTGATATTAGGCTCGGTGATGGAAGCATCAAGGTAGTTTCTAGTTGCGTAGACGTTCCCGTTGTTGAAAGTATTCTGGTTATCAAACTTTTGAGGGTTGTAGACTGGACTGGGAGCACTGACGACGGCGACTGGTACCATGTGCGGTGGCATTTCGTGTGGAATCTGTGAAAAATAAATTTTAGGAATTAGGAATTTAATGTCACTCGACTCCTCAAACAACTTTTTAAGTAAGGTAGGCCTTTGAAATTTGAAAGTTCTTGGGATGATGTTAGCTAGACAAAATTTATCTAAAATGAAATCATGGCGTAGGACTTTGCAGTTTGCAGTTACCATTGATGCTGAAATTTAAAAAATGAGGAATGTATAATTTACCGTTCCGATCTGGAGTATATTATTACTGGTCTCGTGATTCCACTGTCCATCACTGGTATTAAGATATTGCAATGAAGACTCTGGCGATAAACTACAAATTGAATCCGTAGCAGACATGTTTAACAGAAAATAAGTGTACTTTAAGGCAACGTTCGCAACGAAAGCTCAATAGCAATTGATGGTTTTTTTAAAATAGTGTCCGATTTTATACATGATCCCTTTTCTTCAATTCATTAATTAGGTCATCAGGGGACTATCGGGTGATTAGCGATGTTTTGAAGGAAACGGCGAAAATATACTTTCTTATTTGGATTAGGAAGTTTCCAACATGATTTTTTCCTATTACAATAATAGAGGAACAAACCTTTTGTTTGTAAATTTCAGGTTATTTTCATGGACCTATAATTTTCAAAAGTGGCGTTCCAAAGCTCGTTTACTATCGGATCCTGCAGTGATATTGTTTTTATTGTCCTAAGGTTGTAGGAACTTCAAGAAAAATCATCATCAGCCTGTATCCACCAGCTGCGGGTTACCTTTTCTTCTTTCACCCATTGCTATCTTGCTATAGGTTCTATCCTAGGGTCAATTCAAATTGTAGGCGATGCTGCGCGCGCGATGCCAAAGAGTTAGTTACAAATTTTGAATAATTAAAATACCACTGATTATAAAAACAGTTTCTGCTCAGTAAAACAATGTTTGTAGAATGTGTTGACGAATGAAAGCAAATCTTGAAAACTGTTTGTAGTTGGGTTGGTTTAGAATTAAAATCTAGGTATTTTATTTGAAACGACAGTCGACTTGGTGCTATAGTAGTCAGTTCTCTACTACATTAACGTAAACGATACTTAAAAATTTATAGATGATCAAATTAAGTTGTTACAACAAGCAATTAAATGTAATAAGTTTATTTGGTTGTTATGCTCTAATGTAATTTTACTAAGGGTCGAAACGAACGTGTACCTAATGGATGGGTGTCTAATAAAAATATGTTAAAACTGAAATGAAGATAGTAATTAGTAACTGATACTTATTAAAAAAAATATATATTAATTTAATATTGATAATGGTAAATAATTATTTTTATTCAGGGTGTAACAAAACACTTAAGGAGGTAGTTTAGACCATCAAACTGAACAAATACTAGGGTATTTTGTTGCACCCTGTAGATAGATAGGTATAGTATAGGGGTAGATGAGGTCTATTGAATCAAAAAGGGTTCAATCGTTCATTCAGTGCAATATAGGTATTGGGAGGTACATTTTTATTGTAAATGAAGCTTCCTAATTAAAATTAAAATACATGAGGTATCAAATAAATAAATCTTTTGTCATTAAATAAAATTTTCAGTAATCGGTAAAAACCGTTAAAATGTTTTAATTTTCTAGAAATTTTAACTTTCTCGCTCATAAGGATTAAATTGATTAATTTACTAGATTTTTAAAGAAATGACAATTTTATTTTTCAAGAAGCAAAGATCTCGAAATCTAATGATCAAAGGGTAAAATAAACATGAATTTAATATGTTTACAAACATTTAAGATATCGTAGAATCGAATTTGCAAGCCGTAATCCCAAGTGTCAATGTGATTAGTATAGCAAACTTAGCTAGGACTGAAGATATTGTTTATAATATCCATTCCATGGTACCTACTTATTATAATATCCATACTTTTTACACTGACATTGTGATGTGACGAAACCTATTCTTTTAATCTAAGATTATCAGAGGTAGGTAGTATAAAGGAAAATATTAAGACCGCTGCTGTGTTAACTCTATCAAAACACCTTTTTTTTACAAGATTAGAGGATTAAGGGGATGATCAGTCTATAAACTCATTTTAACCCCCGAGGCAAAGAAAGCGGTGTTATAGGCGCCTATGTCTGGTATCTGTCTGTCTGTCTGTCTGTCTGTGGCATCGTAGCTCCCAAACGGGTGGACCGATTTCGATGCGTTTTCTTTTTAATAGAAAGCTAATTTTTGCGAGAGTGTTCTTAGCTTTGTTTCATGAAAATCGGTTCAGCAGTTTTCATGTAACTTTAAAAATTATAAAATAACATTAAATTACAAATAAAAAAAAACCCAACGCCAAAAACAAGCATTTAAAAAGTGAAAAATAATTCGATCCCCTATTATTTTCGATGTAAGCAAATGTAAGTTTTACTTCGATATTTTAGGTTAATTTTATGTGTCGGGGACCGCAAGTGATTGTAAAAAAATCAATGGTCATTTCATAGTGGTCCCCTACGCATTAATTAAAGAGAGTTAAGAAGTAAAACATACATTTGCTTAAAAATAATAGGTGACCGAATTATTTTAACCTTTTTAAATGTTTGATTTTGATCGTTTTTGATGTTGGTCCCAATATGAAAGTTGATAAGTATGAAGCATGTCACCACGGATTATGGTGATAGGCAAAATACCTTAGAAACCGGTCGCGAATCTATTGTTCACCGTGCGCACGCGCACCGGCTCAGCTTAGGTCCTGCGCGCTTATCTTCTTTATTATGTTAAATGGATTATGATTAATTTTATTTCTAGCAGTAAATCAATGCTGGAAATCGATGATAATATAATACTTTAAATCAGTTTGTAAGCGCGGGCGAGGAGGTGGGTTAACTCCAAAATCAAAAACGAAAATATGAATATTGTCTTTTTTTTTTGGTCGCAATGTGAAAATTGTGCAGTATGATGGTCTAACTAAAGCACCTTTTAAATTATCCTCCTCCTCCTAACGTATTTCAGTTAACACCCTGTGTATTCGTGTAACTGTGTTGTATTAGTACGTATAAGTACTTTATACAGGGTCCTTCTTAACATGCTGACAGTTTTTTAAGGGGATGACCAGACCATCAAAGTGAACAACTTTCTCTATGGGACCAACAACATCGGAATCGCGAAAAAAAATCAGCTGTCCAATCATTTAGCTCAAAGTTTGCAGTTTTGTATGGAACAGAAGATTTTTTTTCGATGTTGTTCAGTTCGACGACGGTCTGATCATCCCTTTAAAATAGTGTCAGTATATAAAGAAGGACCCTGTATACCTACTATAGGGCTATTTAATCTATTGTAAACCTAAGGTCCGCCACACACATACGGAATTGCAATTCGGAATCCTGAATCAGGATTACGATTTCATATGGATTTTCTCCCTCCACAATTGCGTTCGGAATTGCGCAGCTGTCAAATCCTATACAAAATCACAATCCTGATTCGGAATCACGTTGCAGGTTCTGACCCGAGTATCTATTTGTCTCGTGTGGTTTTAGCGCGTTGCGTTTTTGCCTGCCACGAGGCTCCGCAATCCCCA
This sequence comes from Agonopterix subpropinquella, assembly GCA_922987775.1. Taxonomy (NCBI): domain Eukaryota; kingdom Metazoa; phylum Arthropoda; class Insecta; order Lepidoptera; family Depressariidae; genus Agonopterix; species Agonopterix subpropinquella. The sequence continues at coordinate 16,353,123 of OV277704.1, read as the reverse complement.
ATTTCTTCTTGATCTTGACCAAAAACAATCCCTGAGATTGGGATAGATTCTCCCACAAACTACTTGACACTGGCGGAAATGCAGTGCTAACGCAGAAGCAAGAGTCCATTAACTAATCAAATTAAAAATTTAAACTGATTCGGAAATCCGGATCAGAATTCCATATGTATGTGGCGGATCTAATAGAATATTCATTATGTTAAACCATTTAATCGACAAGTGCAACTATTTAAATGAATACATGGAAGTAACTTACACTATGACTCATGCAGAATGCAGTTACCTACCAATGTGTCCATAAGCACACCATAAGGCCCATCACGCAAATTAGCCATTAAATAACTGCAATTAGATTGGAATTGCATGCAAATTATGCACTTTCTATTACTTCGCAATAAAAGTGATTATCGAATCGATTAATTAAATATTCCAAGAAATAATTTTGTATCGCTGTCTATGCGTGCCAAAATGAGTGCCCGAACCTTAGACTAATTATATCGGGACGCGTAACCACGTGTCATTCTACTAACAAACTTTCTGCCACTTTTTGCGGGGGGCGAGGTAACATGTTATCCGCAACTTTGGATTTTATTCCCTATGACTTTAGATTCTAATTTTGAATGTTCAAAATCATGAAAAGTAGTCTCGTGTAAACCCCAAACGTTCTAAGTTCAAAATTATTGTTTCGCTATTATAGGCTGTCTCGTTTAGTGATAAGGTATAAAATTGGGTGTAAATGCGCTAGATTAATTGATCCAATACCGTGGCAGAGGGGAAATGCTACCGCAAGGCCGGTCCGGATATAATTAGTCTAAGGCCCGAACTGAGCTAGGTAGGTACTAGTTTTTACTTAGTCCTCCTTTAGTATTGAATTGTGAAATGTGATATTTTATCAATCTTTATTTGCAGTAAATAATTATGATTATGGATATGAACCTATCATTGTACTAACTTGCCTCAGGACTGGGCCTTAGCGCAGGACCTAAGCTGAGCCGGTGCGCGTGCGCACGCACGGTGAACAATAGATTCGCGACCGGTTTCTAAGGTATTTTGCCTATCACTATCACCATAATCCGTGGTAACATTCTTCATACTTATCAACTTTCATATTGGGACCAACATCAAAAACGATCAAAATTAAACATTAATTCTGAATGTAATCCAAAGTAACCCGTTTGGTTTGATTCATGTACAGTCAGCAGCAATAAGTTGTATACAGTTTAGTACTACGACGACGTGGAACAAAAGTGTATACAATTTATTGCTGCTGACTGTACCCACTTGACCTTGCGAGAAAGTACTGAACACATTCGCGGACAGTGACCGGCTATAGCAGTGATAAAAATAAAAGTTCTATTGTGTCTCGTTCAGTGTCCGCGAATGTGTTAATCAGGTTTAGGTAGTAGGTATATGTATTATCGTAATGTTTGACGTCAGAGAAATTTTGTGACGTCAATAGCATAGCCACGACGCGACGCGACGTAAATTTTAGTTAAATTCATAATTTCCAAGGTTATTTCATAATGACTAGGTACAGGGTGTTAAGAGGGCTATTACAAGCGCAGTGGCGCCCTCGTCACAATAATAAAGATTTCTCAATAAGGAAAGCCTAAATTAAAAAAAGTGCTCAACAGATAAACTACAAAAGCCTTCAAACTATTTTCATAGAATACTTTTATAGGTTTTTTTTAAGGTCATACATATTTTGATAAAGAAAAAAAAAACGGCCGCTTTTGTTTTTATTCGAAATTATCTAAAAGTGTAATGTTAAGAACCTATAAAAGTATTGTATAACAATGGCTTGAAGGCTTTTTTAGTTTATCTGTTGAGCACTTTTTTAATTTAGGCTTTCCATATTGAGAAATCTTTATTATTGTGACGAGGGCGCCACTGCGCCTGTAATAGCCCTCTTAACAGTTGCATTACTTTAAGGGGTGATTTAGATTGTACCCATGATACTAAACAACTTTCCCAAAGTCACAAAGATTTTTTTTTCATAGAAACGTTCTGTCAGCTGATGGAATTTAGTAGGTATGGAAAGTCCAATTTTTTTTTGGTAATTTGCTATAGGTTTCTTAGGGAAAGTTGTTCAGTATCATGGGTACATCTTAAAGAAATGCAACTATTTACCCTAACACCCTGTAACAAAATTTTTTGGGAATGTTGTTTAATACCTACCTACCTAGTTAAGAAATATAAAAAAAATACGATTGAGGGTAGCACTAGCACTGGAGGCTCGGTACGTTCAAAGGTTTTTTTTATTCTGACGCAATTATACAACATTTCCAAAAAGCAAGCAAATAAACACACAAACAGTATAAAAAAAAATAATGACCCATTAAATTGAAAATCTGAAATGACTACGATGTGACATTCTTTTTTTTATTGATGTATGTTAAAGAAATTAAAAAAATACGATTGAGGGCAGCAGTGGAGAATCGGTGCCCCCTTAATAATTCTGAATAACGCCCCAAAGTGACAACAGAACGCGTTCCTTTGAGTTTACCTACATTAAGCTGTATGTACTCATTGAATGACTGTGTAAACTTAACAAAAACAACAACAATAAAAAATGTTACTATGTTACCACCTATTATGTTTTAAGTTTTGTACCTACCTAGAAGCTGTAATTTGTATGAAAATAAACTTTACTTTACTTTACTATCTAATGTTAATTAAAACGATTTAGCTACTCATCAAATAACTTCATTACCTACTATTTGAAAAAAACATTACTATTGAGCAAGAACAGATAGTCGACAACGATTATTTAATTTGTCAACATTAGTTAATTGTGATGATTACTTAATATTTAATTAAATAATGATATTGATACGACCGATATAAAAAAGAAAGGAATACTTTTATAATACTTAGTTGCGTTTATCACTTTAAAGTGCGTAGGTATATTAGGAATTTTAACAATTTCTTTTGTTATCTGAAATGAGATACGTATGGTGTAAGCCATCTGGAACTAATAGTGAACAAGAAATGAGGAATTATAAAGAAGCAATTTACAGGAGGGAATTCGAAAATGCTGTAAGTTAATTATTAAATTGTATTTTATTTATTTTAGTAGACTGGCAAATTAGTAATTTCTTCTAACTTTTAAAGCAATCTAATACAATTTTAAATTCCTTATATCGAACTTACGAATACATATTTTTATTGGTTTGACACTTTATTTTTTTTATGTGGTTTTTATGTTTTGGAATTTGTTCATATAAAAACTTTGTCAAAATTCAAGATTCAGATACTTATGTATACGACGTTGTAGGTATACAACATGTATTTTAGAAAAACAGGACTTAAAAGTTAAAAGAATTTTATTCCTAAAACTCCCGAGCGCGCTGCATATTAATGAAGTTCCGTCCTATTTTCTATATTAACCAATTAAAGTTTAAACACGTCTAGAAACCAATATCTCCCGTACTTGTAGTATTTGTCAGATTTGCTTTTAAATATATTATTATAGTTTTAATGCTGTGATTATTTAGGATTTGTTTGGAAAACTTCGAGTCTCTTGCCTTTTAGATAGAACTAAAATATATAAAAATAAATTTCACAAACGCAAAGCACAAATGTTGGTTCAGCAAAAAAAGTGCTCAACAGATAAACTACAAAAGCCTTCAAGCCATTGTTATACAATACTTTTATAGGTTCTAAACATTCCACTTTTAGATAATTTCGAATAAAAACAAAAGCGGCCGTTCTTTTTCTTTTTTCAAAATTTTTATGTTAAAAAACCTATAAAAGTATTCTATGAAAATAGCTTGAAGGCTTTTGTAGTTTATCTGTTGAGCACTTTTTTAATTTAGGCTTTCTTTATTGGTAAATCTTTATTATTGTGTCGAGGGCGCCACTGGACTCCGATAGTCCGCTTAAAGACTTTTACTTTAATTACTAGTAAATGTTCAAATTAGGACGGGACTTCGTTTTGTATGGAGCGGCGGACGATAGTCCATGATACCTACTTAGATAAATTTTGATATAGAAATTAAACCCGAAAACAGCAATATTGTGTTTATGTAAACACTAAATATTTCTACGTATACCTATTGCATCTCCGTCTTGTATAAATATATGTATTATCTCACAGGTACAAGATTGAGATGTAATTATGCCAATACATTAGCTTCCTAGAACCTAGATTATAATCTACTTGGCATATAAAGTCTAATAATTACATTTTATCTATTTTGCAGATGGTGGAAAGATATGGAGTTCAAGTAAAGAAAATAAAGAGGTTTAGAAGCGCATTCACAACAGAGCAAGTAAACTATCTAGAAAAGGAGTTCCATAAATATCCCTACATAGGAAATGCTCGACGCAAAGACGTATCTAATGTGCTAAACATTCCCGAACGAGCTGTGAAAATTTGGTTCCAGAATCGTAGGATGAAGGAAAAGAAGGAGGTCACACCGAAAGAAACACAAGAAATTAAAACTATTGATGTTGGAGATGAACAATTAAACACTGGACGAGCCTTATCAACTAATGACCCGTATTCATTACCGCTACTCACTGCAAACGATGATGATTTTAAACCAAAATGTGATAAAACTGCGTTAGCTAATGACAGACAGCATATTCTTGTATCTAATGAAAGTCGTGACAAAGATAGACTAATTAAAAAAGCAAAGATTCAACCAACTATTTTGAAAAACGTCCAATCTCCATCTACATCTCCTAAAGACCCAGAAGAGACAAATAAACGCAGCGACGAAAACTTCAAAGTAAAACCAGTTCCTGAAACTGTTAAACTGAATCAAGAAACTAGATATTCACCATTAGACAGAATTTCCCCTAAAGCTGAACAAATACGATTTAATCCTTATATGCGAGTTACTGCACCAAACAATGTTGCATCGCATACCAAGACAGCAACGATATTGCCTCAGCCTGCCGCTCCACAAATAAAGCCTGAAAACAGTCATATTTACCTCAAAGGTTTTTATCAACCTTATCTACCAGCAGAAAATGTGATATGGAAACCTGTCAACGTAGCACCTGTTATGCCAACAGGGGTACCACCAGTGACGATTTCGAATGGATTTCCAATGCAACAAAATGTTCCAAGGAGAAATTGTAACTGTGATTGTCATTCTAAGCCTTATGCTGCTCCTATGCAGTTTCCACCAAATCCGAATCCTCATCTTCAGTATGTCATAACAGCTGTACCTTTTCAGAATCCTCCTAAGTTCTAATGACCAGGTTGATGTGATACCGGCCTGCAAAACCAAAGGTCCCGGGTTCTGCCGTTTGATGTGATCTCGTTCCCATAATAAAAGTCTTGTATAAGTTTAGAGTTAGAAAGGGATATTATTATTATGTTAGCAAAATGTTGTACATAGATTTATATTAATGTTAATAAAGTACGTGAATACAATTTTGAATTTTACACTTTACAACCAATTTTAGACTGAACTAATTAAAACAATAATTAAATAATAATTAAATAATAAACCAAATTTTATACATTCTTTATTACAATTAAATTAATTAACTGGATTTCACATAAATCTTGTTAATACATAGTTTATAAGTATAAGCAAAAGAGAAAAGAGTTAGTAAATTGAAGAAAATAATTAATAGTCACTGAAACATTTGAAATTATTATAATTCTTAAAGAAAATTGTTATTCTTAACTTAGGTTTCCAAATACGAAATATAGGTAATTTAATTCTTTATTCATTGCTTTCTTAACTAACTTACAACCTAGATCCCTTAAGTTACTAAAGGTAAAATAAATTAAGAATAAATTAATAACTCTGTCACAATTCAAGAATAAATTAATATAAAAAAATATGTACGGTTTTATGATACCGTAATCTAATAAATTTATCGAATCTAATTGATATCTAACATGATAACTAACTTAAAGGAAAACTGTTGTCATTTTAATAAAACCATCTTCCACATTTTAATTGATATTTTATCATTATGACTGTAGAACATTGGCAAATGTGCATTAGCTTAGAACTGGTGTCATTTGCAAGTAATAAATAATTTCAGAACTTAGTAATCCTACAATAAATTACAAAAAAAAACAATTTTTAAACAAACTAAAAGTAGCCCATATCAAAGGTATTAGCCGACCAAAAGTTTTCACTGCCATACTGATTGCCTTCAGTGGAATAGAAAGTCCCAGCATTGGGATAATACTGTGTTGGATAAATATTTCTATCACAATCGAATATCACATTTGTTGCCATGTTACACTGGCTTTGATAATCTGATTCGAATGCGTTGTAATTTAAGTTTGGTAATTGGTATTGTGTACCCGGTATCTCAGAATGAACAGCATTGGTTGAGATTTCCTTTGGATAGAATTCAGAGCAGTTTATTTGAGGTGAGACAGCATTTGTAAAACTTTCTGTCGACGAGTCGCAGCTCGATTCTGAGTCTCTCTTCTCCTTCATTCTTCTGTTCTGGAACCAGATCTTAATGGACTTCTCGCTGATTTGAAGCATATCAGACAGTTCTCTGCGACTCTCTGTATCGATGTATCTGCATCGGGCGAATGTTTTTTCAAGGCTTTTCAGTTGCTCCGTGGTGTATGCTGTCCGTACACGCTTGGCTTTCTTCTTGATTGTTTTAGTTATTTGTTCACCTAGAATGGAATAGACATTATGTTTGATTAATGTAATCATATTATTGTTTTTGAGTATACATAGTTAGTAACACAAAAAGTAAAAAAAAATTTAATGGGGTGTAAAATTAAATTGGACACTAACTTAAAGGAGTGCTTTAGGTTTAGAACATCAAACTAAACAACTTTCAGTATGGGACCAATATCGAAATCGCGAAAAAAAAACTGTTGACCCATACATTTCAGTCGAGTTATGTTTGCAGTTTTATATGAAACAGCGGAATTTTTTATTGCGATTTTAGTGTTGGTCCCACAATAAAAGTTGTTCAGTTTGATGGTCTGAAGCACCCCTTTAAGTAAGAGTCTCATTTAAACAACCTGTATATAGGGTCCTTCTTAATATGCTGACACTTTTTTAAGGGGATGATCAGACCGTCAAACTGAACAACTGTTTCTATGGCACCAAAATTGAAAACGCGAAAAAAGAATCAGCTGTTCTACAGGTAGTAACAGAACTCAGGACCATTTTGATATTCTTAATTTTATTGACAAATTCGTTACCATTAAGACTAGATTACTCGTGATTTTGATTTGAAGTTGTATAAAACAACGAAAATTAATGAAAAATGTGTTGCTCACCTTTTGAATTGTGTCTTTGAGGCTCTGGCCATACTGTAGTGAAAGGTCTGTTTTGCCAACTATTGATCTGCAAGGAAATATTATAAGGTTACCTATTCAGTAGGTAAGTAAATTTTTTTCTAACGTGATTTGTTAGAATTTTGGCACAGAAGACCCGACTAATATAACATAATATCTTGACTATTATAAAACTGTAAATTTGTGTTTGTTTGTTTGGGTGTTTGTTTGTTCGAGTATCACGCAAAAACTACTGAACCGATTTTGATGAAACTTTTTTGTTTGGTAGCGTAACATCTGACTTAAAATCTGGTATATAATTTATGCGGACGAAGTCGCGGGTAAAAGCTCGTAACTAATATAATTTAACAGTCTAATATCCTATGAGTAGGCAATTACAGGCATAAAACACTGCTATCTACTAAACGTAAAGAAGTTTGGCGGACGGCCATGTATTTTGAGACCCAGACTTAGAGGTCCCATACATGAATGAAACTTAGTAATATGTGTAGAGTGAAACAAAACTAGCAAAAAAGTAAATTGTAGAAGTTGGGGGAAATGTATTTCTCCTTATATGTATAGAATTAGATACCTTTTGGTCAAGTGTGTGAAAGTCGTAATCTTTCTTATAAGATAGTCCACTCAATCTTCTACGCATTCATTGTGTTTATTTTAATGAACACGATAACCGTACAATATTATGATAATGGAAGAAAACGAAATCACACACACTATCAGTTCAACCAAGCCAAATAAATACGTTCCGTAACGACCAAAAAATACTTCAGTGGTAATGTTAGATGAAAATAGCTATCGTGGTTGCGTTTTGCTACTGCTTTTTGGATGATTTGTCTATTTTACTAGTAATTTCTACTTTTGAATCCGGACTTCTGGAGATGTGGAAGTGTTTTTTAAAAAATGCCTAAATTTTTTCTGTTTATAATAATTATGACCGCCGTCCTCGACGTCGCTTTTAGTTTTCGTAAAAATGTCTGGGTTCAGATCTGCCAATCTTCTTTTACAAGAGATAAAGATTATCAGCAATGTTAAGCATTTCCTTCTGCTCCATAATTTAGCAGTTATTCGTATACTTAATTAGGTATAATATTTAAAATAAAAAAAATCGTTATTTATGATTTTACCAAAGTGTAGCAACGTAGTGGATCTATATATTAAAGCCTAAAAACCCCTGAAATGTATTAGATGGCAGTATTTGGTACGTTACCATCGGTATGCAACTTGGAAAATAAAAACGGCTTTATATCAGTACATTCTTAAAAGAAATACATACCTCATCGGTTTTACACAAGGGCGTCAGTCCCGTCATCAGAAGTGATTGCATCATTTTCACAAATTAATAGATTCAATCAAACAAAAATTATCTGTAACATTCACGTTCACGGCAGATGGCAGTGTGAAGCGGTTGGTCCAGTCGTTTGGGATCACGGTAGATTTATTTTATTTTTTAAATTTTTGCGGCTACCTCCTACTTGATAATAATATCCTTCTATTATAAAAAGTCACGCAATTCTCACGCTTAAGCAAACTTCGGATTAGACGAAATTATGAGTAACATACAAACACGAATAAATTCACGACCATAATCCTTTTCGGGGTGGTTGGAAACATTTCTAGGTACTTAAGTGTGAAAGTAGCAAGGTTTCACTCTTGACATTTTATTAAATTATAGCGAATACATACAGAATGTAAACTTAAACTTACGGGGGTGCATAAAATGAACAACTATGGGACCAAAACTGAAATCGCGAAAAAAAGTCAGCCATACAAAATGTCAATGGTGACTAGTCCCAAATGTATGGAACAGCTAATTATTTTTTCGCGATTTCGATATTGGTCCTCTCGTGAAAGTTGTTCAGGTTGACGGTCTGGAGTGCGATTTTAGGAACTCATTCGTTGAACTCAGCAGTTGTAAATCTCAAAATTACTATGGAGATACGCATCTTTCTAGTTTTGATTTGACATTCAAAAAACATACGGGTACGGGCATAAGGGTGCGATTTTTGAAAGTCAAATCAGCAGTAGAAAGATGCATATCTCCATACATTTTCAACTGCTGAGTTCAACGTATGAGATTCAAAAATCGCACTCCTGAACTTCACACCGCTTTGATTTTGTTTTTTGTTTTGTTTCAGAGTCTGAAGCACTCCTAAGACGTAACGCATTTAAGTTTACACCCTGTATAATAAGTACATACCTACTAATAATTTATGATATAGAGTAGACGGTGGTGTTAAGAAATAAACGCAAAACATGAAAACAGTTTCTTCAGAATTGTAAACTGATCATTATTGTTAGATGTGATGGATATTCAAATAAAAAATAAGTTAATTTTTTATGAAAGTTTTGGAAATTGGAAAAGACAGTTAAACATAACATTATGATCTGTTATTTCTGTACCAAGCTGTTTTTTTTTTCATCTATTAACACCAATAACTAATGTAACTAATCTAATTGTTGTGGTAATAAGTTGGAATAAAAGAAGTAGATTTTTACAGTAATTATATTTAATTTTGAAGTATTTTGGAACTAAATATATTAATTCTTAAACTTAATTTATTTATGTATTATAAATAAAATTAGAAATACTGGAAATGTTTCAATATAAGTCACTAAAATAAATATTATCTTATTTTGCAATAAATTACCTAAACCTACTTACTTACTACTAAAATGAATATAAAATTTATAATAAATAAATTGTTTAAATATGTTTTAGCAGAAATGTAAGTTAAAAAGTCGCTGCAGTGATTTGTCAGCTGTAACCGGTTGCCATCTTGGAGCTTCTTCATCGATATTTTCAGGTAAAGCTGGAGAAATTGGTTCATAGATGCTACCTGCATACGTGCTGCCCTCGCTGTCCACGGTTGATTCCTCTACTTCAGTTGAACTGGTCTCTAGGGGCACATTCGGAGAAACATCTTCAGGTTCAACGACGAGCAAACTGATTGAAGATTTAACTTCATCGTTGCAATCCGTCTGGACATTATTATTTTGAGAGAGTCCCAGATCAATCTTGTCAGTCAGTACAATATCTATAACATTGACTATTTCTTTCATTGCTGTGTCGTCCAGAGTTACATAGCCCAATTCATCAGTATTTTGATTAATTTTAGATTGCAAATAATCCAAATGAGCCGAAGAACTCGACGACTCTTCGCTTATCGATGAAAATGACTGGGCCTCTTCGTTTTCCTTTTTCTCTCGAATGCGACGGTTCTGGAACCAGACTTTGACGACGTTGTCGCTGACTTGCAGTTGGTCAGCTAAGACCTGGCGGTCTTCTCGACCGATGTAAGGTTTCTTCGCAAAAACAGCCTCCAAAGTTTCAATCTGTTCAGTCTTGAACATAGTCCTCTTGCGTTTGCGTTTGACTATGGTTTTGAAGCTGCCGTTGGAAGTAGGAACAACTGAAAAGACAGAGAATTACCATTAAACTTTGAAAAAAGAAAATAAATTTGAAAAGTCTTAGTACGACGGAAGGGCGCGGAAGGGTGCGGAGGGTGCAATGTAAAATATAACCTATTTCAATACCGATTCTTCTTCTTCTTAAGAAGAAGAATACTGATAGAGTAAACACTCCGCGCCTGTCCACCCCCGTCCGACGTAATGTGAATAGATCTTTAAAAGAGATCTTCAATGTGTTAAAAGTTAGCTTTGCTACAACTGCATGCTCATTTAGTTGGTATATTGTAGCAAAGCTTTTGATTAATCCAAAAGGGATTATATTTGTGAGATAATGTATGTATGTGAACTTACGAGTAATTCGTGCATGGTGCGATCTTGCCGTTGCACTGAAACGACTGGTGCTGGGACTGGTATAAAATTTTGCCTCAGAGATATCACTAGGTTGTGGTAGCGCTTCGTTTCTCTGAAAATAAAGAAAACACTCGTATTTAGAAGCCTCTAAAAAAAATAACGCCCACAAGCACATAGCTACATTGTAAATATTGTAGGCTTTTTGTCATGGAAACCATACAACAACGGCACACACAAATAACACCCACGACCGAACCGGGATTCGAACCCATGACCCCGGCTTGGCAGTCGGGCGTGGTAACCATTACACCACACGGGTCTAAGTATAGAATATGAAAATGAAACAATTCACGACAGTAAACACGTTGTTATAAAAGTATGGCTAATTACCTGGTTAAAGTTATCAGCAGGGTTGATAGTGGCAGTTTCCAGATATGACAAACAATGATCGATGGAAGGGTTTTGTCTCCAATTTTGACAAGCTCCAGTTTGCAGGCTAAAGTCACTGTGCTGATGTTGCGTATTCTGTTGAAATAAAATAATTAATTAGTATTAAAAGTAAGACTACATTCATCCATCACATACAAACCCTGGTAGTTTAAGTGGTGTTATAAATCTATGTACTGCATTTGTATTATTGATAATAAAAAAATAAAGTTTACCATAATTTTATAACCAGCTAAATTGTAATGTTTAAGATTAGTTGACTTACCAAGGAAGATTCATAATTTTGATTGGAGATTGTGCCCTCACTTGCTGATTGAGATTGATTTACTTGATAAAGTAGACTTTGTTGAGGCCATTGCTGAAATAAGCAAAAAATAATCTTATTAGTAAAATGCAATCATTTCCGTGCTGTAACAAAAAAAGGTAACTAACAAAATTCAAAAAGTTTTCGTCCGCTAAACTAAAAAAAACATCGAAATAAAGACAAAAGTTTTTAAAATTATTCTGAGATTTACAGGAAAAATTAAGTAGCACAATCGTCATGCCCGTCAGAAACATTGCTAAAACAATCATCTTTCTGAAAAATGTAGTACCTGATAATAGTTATGAACGGGGACTGTGCTTGGAGCCCAATGAGCTTGGTTATCGGTTCCCCAGAACATAGTGTGTTCTTTGAAGGACATATCAACGTTGACATTAGCACCTTGCTGATTGAAGGACAACATCGCGCTAAATGTTCTACAGGCAAGTGATTTATAATTACTAAACTCATTTCCCTTATATACCAAGTGATTAGCGACTTTACTCTCTCCATGTCCATCCCTTTTGTTGATTGGTAGAACCAGTTAATTAGCTGGTGAAGTAAACACCTATCCTTAATAATAATAATTGTTGTTTACTTTCAAATTTGCTTATCTGTTGGCGGATTTGAGGATTAGTTGTGATTAGCAACTTTTTTTACTCAAAGTACCTAGTGATTTTTATTTTTAAGGGTGTGTTTACGCCGATTTTTTTATCTATAAGTATAGATAACTTAACTTAACTTATAAGGTAAAATAAAAATTTATTTATAACTTTTGCATTAAACGGTAGATCAAAAACGACGCAAGCCTGAAACGCGAGGTCTACGATTGGTTATCCTTTATAATAAACAAATAATTAATTATAAAACAGTAAAAAATAAAACAGTTCCTTGACTGTCTGACAAACAACGCACAGCCTAAACCACTGAAGATAGGAACATTGTGTTTTAGAGTATTAAAATGGGAATTCAAATTATTACATGCCGAACAGTAATATTATAATCATAGAATGTAACAAATAACGTTTATTTTCGAAATTGTTAAGAAGTAGGTACAAATGATAAGGCTGTATGGTCAATATGTCATGACCCCCAAAAGGTAATTAAGAAAAAAAGTAGAAATGTCATGGTGGTGTTCGCGCGGCATTTTAAAAGTTTTATCTGTTTTACATCGGAGAAAAGGATTTGTAAAATGACTGTAAAATGATGTAAAAGCTCAAAAACGAGAGGAATACATTGATGTTCAGTATTTACTAAGAGTTTTCTTGTAGTTGGATTTAGTCCATCACATGAAACTCGGAATATACAGGGTGTAAACTTAAATGAGTTTAAAGGTGGACTTCCGATGCTAGCGGCCGACGCGTCTGACGCGCGCGGCTCGCGGCCGACGGCCGATGCGACAGTACTAGTTACTATGAAAACGTATGGCGCCGCTTCCGATGCCAGCGACTGACGCGCGCGTCAGACGCGCGCGGCCGATGTCTACTGCATCGGCCGCGGCCGCGCGCGGCTATGCTCTGACGTCACGCAGAACAAGAATGTTTGCCAGAAATATTACCGAGTTTTTACCGAAAATTTGCTTAATTTTTTACCATTTTATTTGTATTTTATTATCTGCAAGGTCGCTTCAACACCATCTATCGTGCCACTTGAAACAACTTTTTCTTTTTTTAATGACTTTCGGAAAATTCCTCTTGCCTTCGTAATTATTAGTTAGACAGCGATCCATATACAGGTTAAAAAGCCAAGGGGACGCAACGCATCCCTGTGTAATTAAATTACTCCTAAAAATTTATTTTATAAAAAATCTGGTAAAAAATAGCATTCAAAAATTCTCTAAACCTATCAATCAGTCAAATATTCTTTATTAAAATTTATATTGGTTTTTTTGTTTGTATTTTTATGTTTTTGTGTAAACACCAAAACATAAAAACATACCCAAACCGGGAAAATACCCCGAAGTGATAACACTGTGTACAATAGGCACGCGTCAGTCGCTGACCTCGGAAGTGAGGTCTGTCGTCGGCCGCGCGCGTCTGACGCGAGGTTCTGTCACATATGACAGAACCTGGCGTCAGACGCGCGCGTTAGTCGCATCGGCCGCTGGCATCGGAAGTCCACCTTAATACTTTATGGGGTGTACTAGGACCAAGTATGTCTCTATGTCTGAAGAGACATAGAGACATACTTGGTCCTAGCTTCAGACCATCAATCTGAACAACTTTTACTATGAACTATAATAATAACTTTGAATTCACTAAAAAAAAACATTTGTTTCATTCGATTTTGGCTCCAAATTGTTCAGTTTGATGGTCTGAAGCACCCTCTTAAGTATGTAGCGCTTTTAATTCTACACCCTGTTTACCTGTTTAGGTATATTCTGTAGATGACGTAAGGTAGGGGTGCACTAAGAAACAGTTTTGCGAAAATCGGCCCCTAAAGTAGTTCCAAACACCACGCGAAACAAGTCGCGGCCAATGAAGCTAGTTCAATCACACAAACGTTTGTAAATAAAAACTTTATTAAAACTAAACGAACTAAGTATAATAAACATAATTATCTTGAACTTATTAAGTAGGTCGATAAGTATATTTTATTCGAAATATAATTTTCAAACATTGAAAATACTATCAAAAATAAAACAACATAAACAAAACAAAAAAACACTTTTGATCATAAAGAAATGTATGAAGAATACTTGCTGGTAGCCGAAGATTGATGTTGATTGGAAGCGTCTGAAGAAGAAAGATAAGGGAAGTATGGATCTTGACTCAAACCAGTCCTGGCGTGAATGCTATTGTCATCATAAGTTGGGGCGGCCAATGGAGGCATGGTTGTACTAAACCCGTAAGCATCGGTTGTTGGCGGATGCATGACCACACCACTTGAAAGGTGATTATAATACGGTGATCCAGAAGCATATCGTGCTACATCATCGCTTAGTTTTAAGTTGACTCCGTTTGGAACGTAGCTATCGGGCGGTATCGTAGACAAAGTATTCGAATTCGAAGGCAATGATTCATCGTTTGAGTACCGATAAACCTCGGGCATAGGTGAGTAACTGGCTCTACTCGATCCTGCAGTGTAGTACGATGAATATGAAAGGTTCGGTGTATAAGACGGGAGTTCGATAGTGCTTGTTGGTCCTTTAATGACGGTTTTCAAAGGGTTGACTGAGGAGTATTCTGGAGGTCTGGATATAGCGTCGTTGGATGTTATAAACACTTTGTGCGCTGTGTGGTTGTCGTTGTGAAGACGTCGGTGCCGGTCGTGTCCACCGCAGCTCCTGCCGTGATGACTCATCTTATGATCCTGGCTGGGTGAGAGATCTTTAGAACTCGTTGACGGATGGCTGTCGTCGACTGATGACGATGGTTTGCTGTGTTTAGCGTCCTTCTTATACTTCATTCTTCTATTCTGGAACCATATTTTTATCTGGCGCTCAGAAAGTTGTAAATAGTTTGCGAGTTCGATGCGTCTTGGTCGGCAAAGGTAGCGGTTCTGATGAAATTCATTTTCTAATTCGACTAGTTGTGAGCTAGTGTAGGCGGTGCGTGCTCGCTTAGTAAAACCTTTTTGATATGACGATTCGGTGGACATTTCTGAAAGAAAACAAAAGACAACTATAACCAACTGTTATAATAACGAAAGTACTAGGCAGGCTAGGGCTGGGGTGGAGTTTTCTTTGGAAGCTTTCGTAGGCTGTTTCTTTACAGAAAATAATTATAATATTCATTCAATAGCTAATAAGTTATTTTCACAAATTCTAATAGGTTTTGAATGAGAAAGCTTACACTGTAATCTCCAACCCTCCTATCAAATGTAAGATATATTGTATGCGAAGCGACTCCAAAAATGACGACACTACTGTAAAAATATTCAAAACTAACCGTTTCCCGACAGCGAAGATGCAGTTCTGATAATAGGATTGCTGATAATTGACGAGGCTTTACTACTCCAAGCAGGATTCTGGAACAATGTTTCTGATTAAAAATCAAAACAAAAACAAATACGTCTCGCTTTGCCTATGATCGATGTTAAAATAAGGTGCATTCGACCTATTTCTTAATTGCTACTATCTACAACTAAATTAATTTGTCATTACAGATCCGGTTCGTTTGTGGTAAGCAACAATCGTCACCAAATTCTAGACGTCATTTTGAAATCAAGTTTGAAGGTTAATGTCTTAGTATTAAGGTTTAAATTGGATTGTATTTTATTTACCTGACTTGGAAAACTAGATTCGTGTAAGTCGTCAATGTCTCTTCCAGGATTCTTCGCAACATCGGCGCCTAATCCGCCTCTTTGGTGGCATTGGACAAGTTCATTAGTTGAATAATTTCTGCTGTACATAACTTGATTGCTAATTTGTGCATTTGCGAACAAGTTTTCGCTTTTGTCGATGCAGTCTTCCGAAACTAATTCCTCAGTACCTGATCCGTAATTGTTGTTAGGGCTATTGCTAATAGTCTCATAGTTCGGTATTTGATAATCATATCTTGGTTCAATTTCTTCTTGAGAACTGTTAGGATTATATGCTTGTGGAAGACCAAGGATGTCATGAATGCTGAAACCAGTTGAGTCTCTTGAGTTATAATCTTGTACGAAAGAATGTGGAATAGATGGAAGAACTTCTGTTTTGCATTCCGAGAACGAATTATCTTGAGTGTTGTAATTTGCGCCTTCTGATAGAATATCTTCGACACCGTGAGATGTTACCGTATTAACTTTACCGAAACCTTTCTTCATTGCATCGATTTGGTTTAAATATTTCGGAACTGTTGTGGAAAATTGTGATGAACTGGAATCTCTGGAGTCTTCTTGCTCAGAGTTCAAGCTTTGTGGTGTGGTTGTTGAGGTTGACATGATTAGCTCTCACTTTTGGATCACTGAACACTGTTAGATCACTTTAGAAATTAATGTCACATAAAGCACCTAGTCGACCGTTCAGAAAGAGGTTTGTTTACTAAATGCTTTTTTCCTCACCTGACTCGTTAATTTGGTAATGACTTTGTTCGTTAGTGTACCTGGTCTCCACAAGGCTGGTTGCTTGTGTAGTTGTGTGCTTGCGATAAGAGCATACCGTGTCTCCGATAGTGAACGGTCAAGAGATAATGCCTTAAAATCGGTTTCGGTAGCCAAAGTGCCTGTCACTATTATTTACTGCATGACTTATTTGAAGTGAAAAGATAATTTAAAATGACTATT
This sequence comes from Agonopterix subpropinquella, assembly GCA_922987775.1. Classification (NCBI taxonomy): domain Eukaryota; kingdom Metazoa; phylum Arthropoda; class Insecta; order Lepidoptera; family Depressariidae; genus Agonopterix; species Agonopterix subpropinquella. Next base: position 16,336,162 of record OV277704.1, on the reverse strand, counting down.
ATCTCTTAATGTGGCAATGTACACATGTAACATAAAACTTATAATAAAGACTTATTTTTTCCCAAAATGTTGAGTATACTTTATCAACAATGTACCGTGAAGTATTTTGCGACCAATCAGAATCAGAAACTAATCAAGATTGAGTTCTAAAGATAAGACACAAATTTAATGTGCAACGTCTAACTTACCTATTCAAAATAAAGGAATTTTCCATTATTCCTTTAACCTGTGTAGTTTTTGTTGTATTATGTCGCAATATACAGACGTAAAGTAACATTCTGCAACAAATTGCATTTCTGCATATTATATGAGGCATCATTTTATTTAAGAGGATATAAGTAACTACAAGAGCGCGTGAGCGCGCTGCAGACAAATGAAGTTTTGTCCTATTTTCAATATTAACAAATGAAAGTCAGTGATTTTTTTTAACACGATCTAGAAATTAATCTCTGTGTCTGTATTTTGTCAGATTTACGTTAAGATTTATAGTTTCAATGCTAGGATTAATTAAAGACTTGTAAGGAAATCTTTGAGCCACTGTTACTTTATAACATCTACATTTTAATGAAAATCTGACAAAATATACAGGTTGTAACAAAACACCCTAGTAATACTAAAGGGGGTGCTTCAGACCATCAAACTGAACAACTTTCACTATAGGGCCAACATTGAGAAAACATAAAAATAATCTGCTGTCCCATACATTTTAGTCGTTCAGTTTGATGGTCTGAAGCACCCCCTTAAGTATTACAAGGGTGTTTTGTTACACCCTGTACACACCCTGTAGACACCCTGTAGACACAGATATTAATTTCTAGATCGAGTTTAAAAAATGTAATTGAAAATAGGACGAAACTACGTTTGTATGGTACGATATAACACCAATGTTTTTCACCTGTAATGTGTATCAAAAACCAGTATACACATACATAATTATTAGGTATACCCAAAAAAATAATTTTCCTAAATTCCAACTCCAGATTACTATTAACCTACTTCGTTCTAATCGCTTGGAAACTTGATTTGTCTTTGACGTGTTCAAGAGTATTTTTAGCAGGTAGATAAGTAAGTACGTGATAAAAACCTAAACCACAGGTTTCTACGTCTTCTGTAGGCTCATTAAGGTAAAGGTAAAACCTAAAAACGTAAATAATGTAAAAAAATTACGCAGGACATGATTTCTTTTTACTACAATGCTGCTGCTGTATGCTGTATGTAGATACAAAAGTTGAGAATAATCTTGAATATATCATTGTCTTTTTAGGATTCCGTAGTCAAACAAGGAACCCATTCGCCTGTCTGTATGCCTCGCCTGCATTACTAACTCATTTTTGTATCTATTTCATCGAAATATGAAATGAAAAAAAAAATTGGTTATCTGTAAAGTCGGTTCACGGACGATAGTTTGACGTGATAACGTCATAAAGAAACATTAATGAATATTCGAATTGCTAGCTCTGACGTCACGCGAGAAAGGGAGATTTGTTCCGCGCTCTCGCTTGCACGCTCAGGCTCAGGCGGAACGTGACACTTTTTCGTGCGTGCAGCCGGTTTTCATCGATTTATAAGACGTTATCACGTCAAAAATAGATAACAGTAACTTCATGGCATTTCACTAAATTAAATTGCGCCAAATTTTTGCTTCATCAAAATGTTCTATAAGGTAAGATAATAGTTATTTGTTATGCAAGGCTGCAAAGTTGTTTTTTGGCGTGAGTACTTGTATTGAAACCTGAGCAAGCGAAGGTTTCAAAAGTACGAGACGCAGAATAACTTTGCTGCCGAGCGAAATACACAACTTTTCACCTCACTACAGCGAGGAAAATTTCAATGCGCCAACCTCATTTTTAGAATAATCGCACTGGCCAGCACATAAACAGCATGAAAAAAAACTTGTTTAGGCTGTTTTTCTTTATTGAATAGAAAGATTCAAATTTTAAAAACTCTTTCCACGCTAGCGGATAAAATGCACTTTTGCACTCAGATTTTGAATGATAAACAGAATCTTTCCGAGCTTGTGAGCTGAAAACAATTTTACTACTATTCTTCTTATTGCACTTATACAATGACTACGGAACCCTGTCATGGTCGAGCCCGACACGCTTTTGGCCGGGTTTTACGGAATAGATTCTATTTGGCGAAGAAAAGGGTAATAATGGCTCTGACTATTACCTAATACGGTAGGTAGTATAATAATGTCTATGCTATTACCATAGCTATTACTATAACGCGCTAAGTAATATAGTATATTATTAGTGTTAGTGTTTTAGCGATAAAAACATCATAAACCTATTCTAAAGGAGTTTATCACAGCACGTGCTAAAGACATAAGCAATATTACAGATTTTACTTAATTTAGCACCGGAACCATTCAATTTATAGGTTTTTGTAATGTTATCATTATGGATAGACGGATGGCATGCCATGTACCAATGAGTTTTTCTTACTTATGTAAGTATTACCAACTGCTTTCTAACGGTGAAAGAAAACATCGCGAGGAGACCTGCATAGAGTGAAGAAGAAATTCTGATGCGTATGTGAAGTCCACCAATCCGTATTGGGCGCACTGAGCACCCTTCGTAAGGATAGGCTTTTGCCCTGCAGTTGCAGTGGGATGTTTGTAGGCTGATGATGATGATGATTATGGCCACAACATGGATTGCTTGTTGATTGAAGGAAGGGAATTTAGTCCTAGATTAATAAAATGACAACAACATACTATAACAACCTATAACCTACATACCTATATGTAGTATGAAATATCTAGCAATTTAGCAATTTTTTTAAGACTGAGTGTTGACATTGGTGAAAGCGCTGAATATTCAAAATTTCTTCTAGCAAACCCAAAACAGTTTTACCTGATAGGCATCCAATAGAGCTTCTGACGCATCTATACTTCATTCCAAATAGCAACGACATTTTTGAATTACAGAATCAGAGATTTGCAACACTTAGGTACTCTCACTTATTCTTAATCATTGTATTTTTAGAACAGCTTTAGTTGTAATAATAATGGTCCATGATATCTCCTATATATTTCTGTTAAATAAATTATATTTACTAAAAATAATTGGTTAGAAAGCTTCCTTTAAGAATTGGAAATTCTTTTCGTTCTTATATGGAATTAAGTACCTATAGGCAGTAACATTTACCATATTAAAAAGCCAAATCCTTATTAAGAGTCAAAATACTAACAAAATTACCTTTAAAAGCCCAATTGTTTTCCAAATGGTTTTGTTATTTTGAAAACAATTTCGACAGCAGCCAAATTAGCAGCAGTTATTTGGAAGTCAGCTGCTGCGCCTGCTGCCAATCTCGCAGGGACGTTCATTGTTTGTTTGATAGATGACTTCGGCCCGTGAGAGAGCGACTCTTGCGCGGCTTATGCCAGTTTATAGCCGATCAGTTGTGAATGCGGTCCCGGGCTCTATTCGAGTTATAGTTTGATATTATTGTTAGGGTTCATTGATTATAAGGGATAGAGTTTGGATTACGCGGACGAAGAAACATATTGTGGATACCTCTTTCTTTAAGGAAATTTTTTTCGGACTGTGGCCTTCCCCACTTCTGTTACGTTTGTATTACCAGGAATAAATCATCTTTTTAAACCCTATTTGGCATATCTGTTATACTTTGGAAAAAATTACAAAAAATATAAGAGGATAAGTGATAGAATTAGGATTATTTTCTGAATTTTTGTCAGTTTGTCTGTAAGTCTGTTTGTGAACACATCATATTTCAAACAACTGAACTGATTTGGTTGGAGTTTTCAAAAAAACCTAGGGTACCTAATACTTCGCTACCAGCGCATGCAATCAGAAAATAATTAGATAGGTATGCGTATTCATGTTCAGTGGTCTGCACCCGGGTTCAGCTAGATAATTCCACCATTTGAGGTTTTTCACTATCGAGGGTGCACAAGCAAGAAGTAGTGGTTACCAATACCAACCATCACGCTAATCCAAAGAAAGAAGTTATTCACTGATACTGTTGTTTGTATCTATATATGTATTCTATATCGTTGTCTAGTCATCATAATACAAGTCCAGGCTAGATTCTGGTACTTTAAATGTGATTAGATAATTTGTGTGACATTGTCCAAGATATTTATTTATTTATTCAGGATACGATACAATATTATAGGTCTATCCGGCGCACCCTGGGTAATCAAATCAACAAGCCAATAATGCTGATTGGCAAAGACAAAGTCAATGATATATATGCTGTCCACGCGACCATAATAAGCAAAAGGGTTTTTTATACAAGTTGTCCCGGACCAAAAAATATCCTTCCTCATATTTAAAAATCTTTTGTAATTTTTGCAACCGTTACTCCAATAAATTTTACTGCCCTTGGACAAAAGCGAACTATCCCGGCCTTATCCCGGCCGAAGACCCCAAGCTCATAACGTCAAAGCGATGATATATGACGATTTGCTTAAAGGGGACCCTTTTTTGTTCTCAGCGTAATGGTTTTACTTTAATCGACACTCGTGAGATAGATAGATTTGTAGTGAGGTTAGTGTGAAAGGGATGCGAGACAAGAGTATCTGTTCCCGCCAAACAGAGGAAAGCGATGCAGACATTGAGTCGGAGTTTGGTTACTCTTTGTCAACAGTTTGTTGTGAGCTCTCTTCTCTAGTGGTTACGTTTGTTGTGGATTGTGCCTTCGTTTTTGATTCTCATAGTGTATTTCCGTGGCTGGATATAACTTTTTTTGGGAAACAAATGAAAACCGAGGTGCATTGGAATCATTTCAAAGTTGGCGACTACTGGATTCTATATACTTTGCTGTCGTTGGATGGTCAATTAGGGATACGCATAAAATTAATAACAAGGTAATTATAAACGTTCATTTAATTTTAATGTAATAAAAATAGTGACATCTGTTAAACGAATAGCAAACTTCTCGTAGGCTGTAATAACGTTAGGAAACTGCTTCGAACGGGAAAGCTGGCGGAGGCTTTTATGGTAAATAGATACACCGGTTTTCCTACAGATGGCGCTGGTTGAACCAAGTTTCATTTAGTAACAAGGCTTTTATTTTCGCCGAGTCAAGACCTTGAAATACATGAAGTGTTAGCATGGTTTAACACAATTTGTGGCTCAAAGCGAGAAACGATAGTATGCATAAATTTTTATATGGCAAACCGAGCAGCCCCGTTTTTGTCTGTTTTATTAAATGTTTTAGTTTTTCAACTTAGGTGACCTAGTTCCTATAAGTGTTTAGGGTAGGGTTATATACTATTACCTATTCTGTGGTAGGGTGTAGTTATATCTTTCAAAATGTAGGTAAAGGGTGTTAGGGTAGACAGTTGCATTACTTTAATGGGTGATTGTCCTCATGATACTGAACCACATTCCCAAAGGAATAAGGTGAAGCGGGGCTATTCCGGCAGCGGGGCTATTCCGGCATTTGGCTATAACTTTTGTTCTATAAGCTTTTGGTTAGTCGCTACACCTGGTACAGATAGAGAAAAAGCATATTTCTTCGATAAAATATAGATGGGGCGGCTAACGCGTGAATTGTTTGATTGGGAAGCCAATATGATGGGACACCATTTTTTACACTTGCGGTGACAAAAACGCTCCGCAAATTTATTTATTTTTTTAGTGGTTTTTGTATTTTATTCGAAGATTATTCAAGTTAAGTAATATGAATAAGAACTGTAGATTCTTTTCTGCTTATTTGTTTTGCCCTACGCTTATTTATTACTGTGTTATTGAGTCTGACATAATAACCCCCCAAAACTATGATGGAGGGGCAATTCCGGCAGAAAACACTGGCGTAATAGCCCCACTGTTTTTGTATGAAGTTGCAAAATGCTAGTGATGTCCACAGTATCGGCATAAACATCGATATTAATTTCAGTACTTTTAATCCTAACAGATCTCGCATGTATATTTTTAAGTCAAATCAAGACAAAACATGTTTTTTCCTGTTTAATATAATTAGATTATCATACGAGAATATATCTTGTATTATTATTATGATGTAAAATTTAAAGATTAAAAGAAAAAGCATATTTAGTCAGAAATCAAACTTCGAAATGCTGTTGAAGGCGTGAAAAATAACTGCATTGAGCGGCACAGATATGCAGGATAGATACCCAGAACTACAATAAATACCTACACTAATCTTTATTAGAAATTTAGAAGATTTTATAGGAAATCAATTTTAATGCGACGTTGTTTTATCATAAACTTTTAATTACTCGTACTCAAAACTTGTTTTATTTAATTAAACACTAATTTAGTTACTTTAATCACTCTCATTCAATTTTTAAGTAATTTTTGCTAGGTTCCGCTTATCGACATTCACGTGTCCCAGCCCTAGCATGTATGGAGAGCTGACAGAATAGCCCCACAATTTTTTAAAACTGTTTTTACTCAAAAATGAAGCGTCCCAGCTTGTCATAAAGTTCATTCTTGCATACGTCGTATCTTCAATATTGTATTGCTTTGAGTTTCAACGTCGTAGCTCCATAGATGGCGGAGATATTGGCGACTGCCGGAATTACCCCGCTGCGGGGTAATTATGGCCACATGGTATTTTTTCGAGAATTTCGCATCTTTTGCCAGTGTAAATATGCGTTTTTAACACAAAAATTAAGGGGAAATCATAACAGATAAAATTCCCTTTAATATGCATTAGTCAACTTTGCTGTAACTTTATAACAAAGGGAAATAATGAGGTTTAAACTTTTAGCTTTGATTTTATGTGTCAGAATAGCCCCGCCTCACCTTATAAGGGAAATTAAAAAAGAAGTATTTCAACTTTTCATACAAACGATAGTCAGCGGATTGCATTTAGTATGGAAAGTAAAAAAATCAATTTCCTATTGGTTTCTTATGGAAAGTCATATTCAGTATCATGAGTACAATTAACCCTATTAGAGTAATGATATTGTACCCTATAGGAAATTCACAAAAAACTAAAGACTTTTCAAACAAACGTTCGATCAGCTGATTAGTATGCAATGCGTAATTTTTTTTTAATTAACCTCTGTTTCTTTCATGGGTAGTGATGCAACTGTTTACCCTAACACCCCTTAATTTAACAGATTTCATCATACAAATATCCCACAAAACCCATATTATCTTATACATAGAATGATAAAGTGGACATCGCGGAGGTTTGACACGGCTCGTTGGGATCGCGTATGGCACAAACTTCCTTATTGCGTCCTCCCCATTAAACGAAACTACCCCTAGTTTTCCATGTGTTGCTTTGAACTCCCAACGAATTTTCCTAAAACTTTGAAATTGCTGTAATTAAAACTTTTTAAAACTGCTGCGAAGCTAGACTAGGTTTTATCTTGATGCTGCGATAATAAAAAGGTCGCTTCGGGTCTTAAATAATGGAGACTTTCAGTGTCCCACTGATGGGCAAAGGTCTCCCTTTCCAATCTCTCTATTCTATGCGTCTATTCGACCAACATCAACAGAAATCTCCAAAAAGGTAGCCACAGTAAACTAATTTTATGTTCCTATATCTTTAGCATACAATATCAAGACCTTGAATGGAAAGCACAGGCGGGCGATTGCGCTATTTTAAAACATCCAAGTTCACTCCTACTTCAATTTTAGTTCTAATCACATTGCAATCCAATTACTATTTAACTGTGCTGAATTCCGTATCGCGCTAAACTTGACCTATTTGCTATGTGACTGCAAACCCAACTGGCACAGCAAACTCGAATTTTACTTGCCGTACATGCGGCCGTACCTATCGATCTCGTATCGGGCTTTTTAGTCACGAGCGTAAGTGCCGCCAAGACGCTGCTTAAATTATCTTTTATAGATGGAAAGGCCAGTGATGATGATGATTGTATTTAACGTCTGAGCGATGTGTCAAAACGGTTCTAACGGCGGTCAAATGAATAGCGGAATACCGAATGTGTTAAAAGTTGTAGTTTGCACGCGGTCCAATCATGGTTCAATTGCGACTTATTTAGTGCGATTGCTCTCCAGAAGGGTTACGTATTTATTTTCAAATAACATCCTAAAGAGTGTAACAGAACAATTAGGTATTTATGCGAATCGATGATAATGATAAGTTATTCTATCACGAAAATAATAAAAGAGAACATTCTTAGAACACTTAAAAAATATAGTTACAGTTGTGAGATCATTTATTTAAGTAATGTAATGTAATGTAAAAATGTTGTAAAACATTACATTTCTGTTCTACCACATGTTTAACTTAAACCTCACGTAACTAAAAAACTACGTATATAAATTAGGTACAAAAGAAATTTCAGACGGCAAGTCTAAACCATAAGACCGGGCGTCTAAATTAATTTCGTTCTTGCAAATTTACAGGCAGTGTTAAGTTGTTCTGCTTTAGTTTCGTGCCAGAATCTGCAGCGGGACTTGTGAATGTGAGAAACTTTCGTCCCGTCTCTCAGATTCGCTTAAGTGACCTGTGGTTTAAGTTATAAACGTGAAGCCGTCAAGTACGTACTGTTTTCTTACTTACTTACACGTAGATAAGGTTATCAATGATTGAGTCCTATAATAGTACCTAGTTACTCTAGTTTAGTTCGTTCCACACTGAAAAAAATGCGAGCCAACTAAGAAGTATTTTCTCTTAATTACCACCAAAATAATTAAAATGATGTTATTATTGTTGACTAAAAACAAAAAATGGTAGTTGTAACAACAAGCCGAATTCGTTTAACAAAGTTCTCTTTGTCAGAGAAGTCATGATGTTGACAGGCTCATATGGATTCATGATGTATGATTATCATAAACAAGATCGTGGTTGAAGTAAACAATTTTTTTTTTCAGTGCAGAATCAGACACATGAGTAGTTACAGGAAGATGTTGTAATTGCGGTTTACAAATCAGGCTCAGTTATCATCAATTAGATTGGCTGTGGACATGGTACTGAGTGAAGTGACATGTTATTTAAATTGCATTGTTCAAGGAGAGAATGAGAATGAAGGCGACTATTGTGAATAGTTCCTTGATTACAACTTATATGTTCGTTATTGCAAAATAATAAATAATAAATAAATAAATAACGCTCACAGGCACATACATTGTAATGATCCCAAGAAAGCACTATTGATAGGCTGTTTAGTATGGAAACCATACAACAACGGCACAAACATATAAACATCCATGACCGAACCGGGATTCGAACCCAGGACCCTGGTTTGGCAGTCCGGCGTGGTAACCATTACACCAACCGGGTCGTCAATAATAGATATCTATGATGTATCCACACCACAATACTCAATAACCCGGGAGCCTAATTCTACGTAGCATTGTTATCAATTTTTTTTTTCATTGTAATACCATCAAATTCAAACAAATTGTCTGATCAATCAAGGTCTAAATAAACTGCTTTCACCAAAAAGTATGATGCTGTCACAGTCATAATTATAAGCAGTTAAAGAGACAGAGTGTTCACTAAATAAAAGCCTAAATACTTGTCGGTACAAGTCAGGCTTATGGAGGAGTCGCTTCCTCAAAAGCTTCCTCGACTAAACTCGAGTTAGCAATATAAAACTGCCTGTTTCTTTTGACTTAAACAAGTCACACCACAGCAATAGCTCTTTCTGCATTAAGACAATACAAAGGCAGACTTTTATGTTAGTTTTGGAAAAATGTAAGTTAGAAATGTTGTTATAGTTGTTATTTTATCTTCAGAATAGGGTAAAAGTTGAACAATATCAAACTGAAAACTGAGGTCAGTGAAAGTAAAAAGCTTAAAATTACGTTACATTTCGATACATCTAAAATACTTCAATAGTTTTTCAAGCAGTCCAGTCGTTTCCGTAATAGATGAAAAAGCTATCAGGAGAAACGAAGTTTAATGTATTCTGCTTCGCTTTCCATTTTGCCTTGTTTACCTAATGCCTAAAACAAGTTAGCGAAGTTTGCGGACACGTGACGCTTGATCTTGCTAAGTTAGGTTGACTGACACTTTTTGTACTACCTAACAAAACATGACGACGTTGGCAGTCCAAACAAAATACTTTTTATTTGGCTATCAGGTAGGTGTATGCTGAAGTAAATGGACAAATTGAGGTCATTTGGACATAACTATGATTGAAATTTACTTATTTATAATTTCGCCTCAAAACTCCTTATTTTCCTCATAGGTAAGTAAAGTCATCGACAGTTGATATTGGAAAGGAATTTATCGAAATGGCGTCAAAATTCTATAGGGCTTATGAGGCTAAAAGTCTTGTTTTAATGTTTAGGGTCTTAGTGTACTGTAAAAATTGATTTTACACCAGAAAATTGTAGAGAAGAAATGTTATGGGGCCTGAAGTACCGTAGTAAGGTAAAAAAATAATTTTAAGGGCAACTTTCTACGGGTTTTAAAAAAAAAATAACAGGGTTGGAGTTCTTCTGATTTTTTTAAAACATCCCCAGTCCATACCCTTTCTAACGATATGCTAAAAGTGTTATTATCACTTGTAGTTCCGAAGTTATTAGTTAATATCCGCAACTAGGGCACTTTAAGCAAAAATTTCAACTAATGTAAATTAAATGTGTCTGATCGTAAAAGGATAGCAAATGAAACGCAAATTTGTTCAATGACTAATTTAATTACAAAATTTGTTCAAATTGGTGACCATTAACTTGTAAACATGCTCGGCACCTCTTCCTCATCTCCACGGTCACCGTGGCAAGCAGCATTTCGTCGCGCATCGTATTGAAAGCGGCGTGGATCTTGGTTATCAAAACCTCCCTTGTTGGTACTTCCTCTGTGTACACCAACTCTTTCGCCCTTCCCCAGACGTAGAAGTCAAGCGGGGTAAGGTCAGGCGACCTTGGAGGCCAGGGAATTGGCCCGCCACGACCAATCCAAGCATCAGGGAAGGAGTTATTTAAAAACTCCCTCACTGCTAGGCTCCAATGGGCAGGACAGCCGTCGTGCTGAAAGACTATGGGCCGATCTTCGTCAAACACATCTTCCACTAAAACGGGCAGTTCATTTTCGAGGAAATGTAGGTAATTTTCCCCGTTTAAGTTGTCTGGCAAGAAGTGCGGCCCTATCAAGCGATTGCCGATGACGCCTGCCCATACGTTCACGGAGAACCTTCTTTGAAATCCTCTGTGCCTCTTCACTCTTGGGTTTTGCTCTCTGGGTGCCCAGTAATGGAGATTGTGGTAGTTCACAATTCCCTCCCTGTCAAACTTTGACTCATCGGTCCAGAGTATACTCCGCAAAAAATGTATGTCCTCCACGTCCGTATGGAGCAAGTGGCGGCAAAACTGCATCCTTCGTGTGTAATCGCTTTCCTCTAAGCCTAAAACAATAAAAAATTCAATGTTAGCGTTTTCCCTATGAATTGGTAGCGATGTAACATTGATTGATATCTCTGTCTTTCCATTTCTCTCTCTCTCTCTCACACACATGCTCACGTTCATTTTAAAATTGCCTAATTTACGTGCTAGTTCATTACATGAGAGCTAAAAACAAAAACTTAATGTAAAAAAAAATACCTTGTACAGGGGTGTAGTGGAAAGGATGACTTCGATTTTCCCGGAGAACAGACCAGACTTTCCAAAAGCTTAACCCAAGTGCCCGGGCTACGGTTCTGATGCTTCTGGTAGGATCTTCCATAAATTGGGCCAATATCCGTTCGTCATCAGTCACATTTGGTTCAAATCTGTTGACACTTGGTTCTCGGAAATTTAAATTTCCGGTTTGTCGTAGACGCCGATAAGTAGAGCTAAACGTCTGGTGGTTGGGTACTCGTCGGTCAGGATACCGCTCTTGATAAATCCTCCGTGCCTCGCGCCCATTGCAATTAGCCATTCCATACACCAACAGCATGTCGGCATACTCTTCGTTAGTAAATCCAGGCATTTTACCAACAATAAACGTAACCGTAGGTAAAAAACAACAAAACTTAACAAAAACGAAGTAATAACAAACTCAACAACGAAGTAATAACAAACTCAACAAAATTAACGAAAACAGTGGAGCGTCGTAACGGCAAGTACGTAAGTTAGCTAAGATGGGTAAATCTCGACTGACAAAGAGCCCAACACAGAGCCCAACGAGTTACCTGTCCCCGTCGACACGAGAGTGAAAGAGACAGAATACCTGTTGCTCTCGTGTAAGAGTGAGACAACAAATTTTACCTGCCAACTGTGGGCCAAACTGGTTTAAATTCCGGGAATTACAATTGTCTTACAAAGGTAGATTCGTGGTGGTAAAAGTGCCCTAGTTGCAGAAATTAGTTAATAACTTCGGAACTAAAAGTGATAATAACACTTTTAGCATATCGTTAGAAAGCGTATGGACTGGGGATGTTTTAAAAAAATCAGAAGAACTCCAACCCTGTTATTTTTTTTTTAAACCACCTAGAAAGTTCCCCTTGAAATTTTTTTTTTACCTTACTACGGTACTTCAGGCCCCATAACATTTCTTCTCTACAATTTTCTGGTGTAAAATCAATTTTTACAGTACACTAAGACCCTAAACATTAAAACAAGACTTTTAGCAGACCTTTCCTATGGATAGATTTTGAGCTACAGGTAGTTTTAGTAAAAAAAATCGAATTTTTCAAAAAACAGAAAAAAAAATCTTTAGAATAAAACCTTGAGGCCAAGGTCAATATAATGGGCGGGGGTAGGTAGCAGACCCTCCCTAGTTCCTACCCTAGGCGTATGTACAGCTCCCTACCAAACACCCTGTATAGTGTACCCCTTTTGTATTCATCGTATTTTTTTTAAATCGACATATCGATTGTACTTGTATTCTTAAAGGAATACTCTCAGGGTCAAACAATGTTCTGACCTAAACTGAGGCTCCAGCAGTGACAGAACCAGATCACAAAACATAATATAACGGCCATGACCAAAATCTGATTAGAACCTTTAGGTTGGCAGTTTTTGTTCGTGTATTTACGTTACAATCTGGACAAGGATTAAAGGCAAATGGAGATCCATTGTCTATGCTATGCTATGCCTACAATAGTCATGAGTCTATGTAATTAGCATAGCGTAAAATTTTAGTTTTACGAAGTCTTTGATTTTGATTCAAGATGAAGCCGTATTTGGTAGACAGGCACCTATTAGCAACATTAGAGATAGCAAAATAGGGAAACTCTTCTTCTTTCGAGTCTATAGAATTATAATAATAGTAGAGAAAATCTTCTGTAGGTACAACATAACTGTTCTTTTAATATGCTTGTTTGATCTTCTATACTTTATTATTAGAGTACCTAAGTACCGAATACATATTTGTCCGATGCAAGTTTTCATTCATCGTATGTATATATTTTTTTGTTGAAAACATGTTTTGTTACAGTATTATATTATTATCTATTGATACATCGGTAATTCATATTCCCAAGGAAACCAATACCGATTTTCTTAGCTTATTCCGAAACATATTTGAAAAGTTTTCAATCTTCCACATGCCGTCTTCCAAATTCCGAACGCGAACCGATCTGCATTTCATATACGGAAAAGTGGAAAAGTCTAGATTGGTATGTGTAGAGTAGACTATAAACGTATAGTAGGTAGGGTGTGTAGGAAAGCTTTATATTAAAAACGTTTCGGTGCTCGGCTCGCAGGCAGACAGATGCCGTGAATGTCCGTGTTAACGCCAGTTCTGAACTCATGCCAGAACTTGATACGAACCGAACTGCCATATTGACTTCTGCTACTATAATCACGTGTTATTATAAAGCGTCTACGAGTAACTAAAACTCTCAATACAATACATTACAATGATTTCAGATTCGCGCTTGATTTTTGGATTTATGATGTCCTGAATGTAACGTGTATTACATAATCATCATTGTCTTATTTTAAGAACTACGCTTTTGTCGCTGGAGTATTCGCCATCAAGTATCTTTTCCGCTAGTGTCTTAAGTTTTTGGTACGACAGACATCAACCTTTTCCTTCACTTGTGCTAGATAACTCTGTCTAGGTATTCTTCTCTTCCCCTCTTTTTTCCCTTCCTATACACTGACAAAAAGAGAGAGCCAACTAAGAAGTATTTTCTCTTAATTAGCACCAAAATAATTGAAATGACGTTATTATTGTTTACTAAAAACAAAAGATGGTACCTAGTTGTAACAACAAGCCGAATTCGTTTAACAAAGTTCTCTTAGTCAGAGAAGTCATGATGTTGACAGGCTCATCTTGATTCATGATGTATGATTATCATAAACAAGATCGTGGTTAAAGTAAACAATTTTTTTCAGTGTATGAAACATCAAATACACAATATCAGATTTCTTGCCATATTAATTTCAGTCCTTTTTCACAAGACAATGCAAACATTGCATCGGCAAATATTCGACACAAACGTTGATTTGAAAAGCTATTTGCAGTGTTTCATGGTAATTTTATGACCGCTATAAAATTTACCATCCAATTATAGACGGGATAATTTATTTTTTATGTCACGGACAGTAATCTGGGTCTGGAGAAAAATAAAACAGCAAGCAATTATTCTTCCATTTTACTATTAGAAAATTTGTTCAGTTCCTTTTTGTAGATATGTAGGTTCACTTATATCTTTGAGATTTTTTTATAGACATTTCGGTCATCAAGGCAGTGTAGCTAACTATCTATTTAGCCAGATCAGAAACCTATAAAGAAGGCTTGAAAATTTTCTGGCGGCAAGTTGACCACTAAACTGCCTCTACCATTCCGAACTGGGCCCACGTGGTGGAGTATAATCCACTCCCTCGTCATGCATTTATGAAAAGAGGCCTTTGTCTTGTAGTGAGATCTTATACAAGCTATAATTTATTCACTTGAAATCATACCAATATGTTACTGATAGAGATGATAGAGCAAAGATAGGTCACCCAGGTGCTAATCAATTCGCAAAAATTTGATTTAGTGTCATGAAACTTAAAAACTTTAGCTATAGCCAGTAAGATCCCATTGTAGGACACAAGCCTCCTAATTCTAGAATGAGTGAAAGTCATTATTCCTACTTCAATAATACGCTGCTGTGTTGTCGGTGTATTTTGAAACCGTCGACAAGTAACTTTAAAACTATACATTTTAACAAAAATCTGACTTCATACAAACAGAGATTAGTGTCTAGATTGATTCTGAAAAATTTCGTTGACTTTAATTGGTTAGTATTAATAATATCGTCAGACTTCGTTTTTATGGAGCGCGCTCCGAATTATATTCCCTTAATGTTTGTCTGCAAAGCACGTATAGCAAAAAACCGTAGATTTTGCAGAAGTTTTACACCTATATCTACCGTTCAGGGCAGAACAGGAATTTCCCACTAGAATTCCCTCGTCCAAATACCAACACCGCTAGTTATGAGTTCACAATGTGCCGGCAAAGTACCCTAGGAGTAATGTTTTCAGTTCATTGCCCCCACGAGTGACAATTATCCGGGGGCTTATCCCTTCGCTAGCCACTCTGGCATCTACCTATCCAGTCTAACAGGACCTCCCCTTCTAACTACTTCTTTACTTAACACCCTGTTGAAGTTAAATAATACTAACATTCACAGATCAGTGTTTAGTGGTCATTGTTTTAGTAAAGCGTTAACTATATACGTTGATGCTTGTTTTACTGTTTTACCCTGAACTAAAAAACGGGTTACGATGTCTTCGTTTCTATCTTTTTAAACAAAAACACCAGCAAGCCCACCATCTCTTTTTATCCAGAATAAAATTAAAAACGATGTCAAAAAACATTGCTTTATATATTAGGGTTCCGTAACCAAAGGGTGTCAACGGGGCCCTGAAAAAAAAAATGTTTACTTCAACCAACATCATGACTCCATATGAGCCTGTCAACATCATGACTTCTCCGACTAAGAGAACTTTGTTAAACGAATTCGGCTTGTTGTTACAACTAACCATCTTTTGTTTTTAGTAAACAATCATAACGTCATTTCAATTATTTTGGTGCTAATTAATTAATTAAGGCTCCGTCCGCCTGTCCATCCTTCTGTCCGTCTGTCCTACCTGTATCTTTTGAACCGTATAATAGCTACTTGTATACGATTGCAATTTTTAAATTACGACATGCGTTATTACGACAGATTTACCGACAAATGATAAAAAAAAAACAAAAAGTATAAAATTTATCCCCATACAAGAAACGTGTTTTTTTTCAACATTCGGAACGGAACCCTCCGTGCGAGAGGCCGAGAGTCCGACTCGCACTTGACCCGCTTTTTCATATTTCGGCAAGGGGCACTAAAATATCAACTAGGTACGTATAGGGTAACAGGTAAAACTAATTGTGCTATAAATAGGACAAAGTGGGTAGTTTTCATTTGTGTCACGCAATGTTCTATTGCAGCCGAAAGTAGGCAGTAAAAACCGATCTAAATCAAGACTAATTGTCCTAACAGCTTGGACAACGAATTTTGCTGAATTTACTGTGTTTTGTTTGTTACAGTCTAATAGGACTTGGGTTCCGATAATTTTTTTACAACTATAGTAATTTGCAGTTAAAAATAATTCGCGTTATGAGTTAAATAACAGCTCGATTGAATATAAATTGGTTTTTTTTAATTTTTCTTTTCTTTTTTTTAAATTCAGTTCCTAAAAAATTCGACAGGTGGCATGTTTATCGCACCATAGAGACGTTTGCGATAACATGTTGTTATCGTTGTCAAAATCATGTCAAGACTGTGCCTGCTTTTTTTTAAAGGCCAAGAGATCGAGCCCATACAACCATGTCAGACGAAAACAATTTATAATCTCTACTACTATAAAACTGTAAATTTAAAAAAATATTTTTTTTGCTTTGTGTGTTTGAACGAGCATCACGCGAAAACTACTGAACCGATTTTGATGAAACTTTTTTTTTTGATAGCTTATGACCTGAATTAAAATCTGGTATATAATTTGTGCGGACGAAGTCGCGGGTTAACGCTAGTTTTAGATAAAAATTATTCGTTAATAATGAAATATTCATATTAATCACGCAGACTGTAGAGCCATCTATCCATCCCCTAGAAAACCAAAAGAAAAAACACTCATTGATTGAATAATTTTTTTCATTATTTCGGTCCTAAGCACTAGCAGAGTATTTAAATACCCTATAATGTAAATATGTAGTTTGACTTTTGTTTGGTGAAGTTTTGTTTTTTGTTTGTTTTGGGCCCGGTTGCTTCAACGTGGGTTAGCTATTACCACTGGGTTAAATGGGTAACTCAATATTTTTATGTACCCAAAATCATGGATTACCAATTTAACTACCGCCTATTATAAAAAACTGTGCAGAATTTTTTATGTCACCTAAAAATCTCTTTTGGTTTATGTCATGTATTATTTAAGTTGTGTCAATTCATGTGTCTAAACAAGCGGAGCTGACCGTTGGAGACGTGATCTCAAATGCACCACTGGACAGAGCTACTGGACGTGTCTTCATTCGTGAATCCCTAACTCATCATACCAAAGCCCTACTGTACCAGGCCAAGCAACAGCTGGGTTCCTCGCACGAGTACGTGTGGTGCAAAGCCGGTAGGATATATGCTAGGAAAACTAAAGATACTAAGGCAATAGTAATACGATCGCCGTTGGATATTGACACTCTCAAAAATTAAAAAAATGTTTGGTTTTTTGTTTAATACCTACTCTTGTCACACCTAATGGATAGTTCAATCCCAAAAATTAAAGAATATCTAGATTGTAATAACATTAATTCGTTTCTAGCAAATGTACCTATAAAATCCATCGATCTAATGTGTATCCACATAAACATTCGTTCAATGATTAAAAAATTTTGTTTACTAACCCAAGTTATTGAGTCATGTGTGTACCTACCAGATGTAATCATTATAACAGAGGCAAATATATCTGATCTCCTTACTAGTATGTACCAAATTACAGGTTATGGAATGCACACACAGCTACGAAAACAACGAAAAGGGGGTGGTATAATTGTCTATATTAAAAATCACCTGAAATTCACTCCCCATTCCACTAAAACATACAATTTTGAGAACATCATAGGTATTATTAAAACCATAAGTAATGAAACCGTAGCTCTGTGTGCAATCTATAGGCCTCCGTCCACTAACAAAACATTTTTTATCCGAGAACTGTCTATGTTCATTAGTACTATGAGCACTATACATTCCAATAATAACTTACTGTTATTGGGAGACACAAATATAGACATACGCACATCATCCACCTATAGCGACTCATATCTAGACATACTAGCGGGGCACGGTCTTATGTGTGGTATTTCAGACTATACGCGAATCGAAAAACGATTAAATAATGTAACTAAGTCGTGTATTGAACACATTTTTGTGCGTTTAAAAACACTGGACCCGTGCACCGCTGCAGTCGACACCGTTTTGGCGGATCATCGTGCTATAGCAATCGCTTGCATTAAAACCAGTCGCCCGACTATACAGGCTGCTCCTACGAGAAAAAAAGTAACGTATAATTACCGAACATTATTTGAGGATTTGTGTAAGTCGGATTGGTCGCGCACAAATAATATGCATTGTCCTGTGCAGATCTATGATGCAATTGAAAATAATTTTAACACAGCATACAAAAAATCTGTTGTAAGCCATAGCAATAAACTTAATAAAAAACGTATGACTTCACCGTGGATATCGGATAACGTTATAAAACTTTGTAATATGAGAGATGAGTTATTTAGTAAATGGAAAAAAGATGTCAACAACCATACTTTGAGACTAGAGTATATTAGACTACGTAGTACAGCTCGAAAAGTTATTGAATTTAGTCGGAATTCATATTATCAGAAAGAAATAAAAAATAATTACACTAATTCTAGGAAAATATGGCAAATTATTAATAATATTTGTGGTAGAGTGTCACAGTCAATTGATCAAGCGATTGCTAGGGCGTTTATATCTCGTAACCTAACTAGCAAAGACATAGCTAATAAGTTTGCTGACGAGTTTGATACTGCAGTGAAAAAAATCTTGCCCAATTGTAAAGCTAAATTGTTAAACTCTAACTGTAACATCGCAGATACAAGCATGTTTTTTAAGAAAGCGACCACTGATAGTGTACAAAAAATTATAGGAAAGCTTAACACGAACAAGGCACCAGGATTAGATAATATTAGAATACCTCCATTTTTATTAAAGACGAAAAAAAGAAGATCACAGAAGCAGGGCTACGAAAACTTTTCAGACCGTGATCATTTTATAAAAAATTCGAAACACTTAAATGTCAGTGTTTGATGACTGATGAATATAAAAATTAGGGGTAGCGAGTGAAACAGTCAATAGTCTGTAGCGCACTGGAATTTATTCGAACTAAAACGCTGTCACCGGGTATACTCACATACTTAGGCACATTTTAGTTCACACTATCGGAGTTGATGGAAAAATAAGAAAACATCTGTTATGTATGTGCTCTCTAGTAGCATAGCGAGGGGGGGCAAATGCATGGGGGGGCACCGGGCGGCACTTTACCAGAGGTATCAAAAATATTAATTGATTGAGCTCTGACTGAACCACAGGGTGTTAGGGTAAACCGTTGCATTACTTTAAGGTGTGATTGTACCCATGACACTGAAATACGTTTCTGAAGAAACCTATAGGAAATCCGCAAAATTCAGTCAGCTGATCTAACGTTTGTATGAAAATTTCAACTTTTCATAAAAATGTTGGATTAGCTGCTTGCATTTACTTATAGGAAGACCAAAAAATTTTTTATGAATTTTATTTAGGTTTCTTAGGTAAAATTGTTAAGTATCATGAGTATAATCACCCCTTTAAGTAATGCAACTACTAACAACTATAAAGATAAGGAGGCAGCAAAATCGGTCTGTGCTCCGGGGGATAGACACCCACGCTACGCCACTGGTGCTCACTAATGTCCGTTATTCCGTATTAATAAACCGCGCTGACAATCGATTTTGAAGACGTATTAAACGAGTACTTCTTAAGCCTTAAAAGACATCTTAAAATAGATCAAGTCGGTATCAGCTAATATCACTTAAAATGTCTCAAGCAAACTCAAAAGCCTATGCCTAAAAATGGCGCCTATTTCCTTTTTTTAGCGCGGCCATCAATCAAACTTGAATATTATAGTTCAGAATAAAGTTAAAAACAACACTTGTTAACACAAATACGGAATTGGAAATGGCAAAAACCCCCAGATATCGATTTTGGAACCAATCGGTCGAAAAGCAAAAAAGTTCAAGATGGCGGCCAGTTTTCCGAATTTCTGACTTTAGATTCGTGTTCGGAGATCGCAGAAACCCCCAGATATCGATTTTGGAAGTAATAGATTGAAAAACAAAAAAAGTTCAATATGGCGGCCACTTTTTTGAATTTTTGACTTCATAGTCGTGTTTGGTGATGGCAAAAACCCCCAGATATCGATTTTGGAACCAATCGGTTGAAAAACAAAAAAGTTCGAGATGGCGGCCACTTTTTTGAATTTCTGACTTTAGATTCGCGTTCGGAGATCGCAGAAACCCCCAGATATCGATTGGAGGTAATTGGGAGTAATAGATTGAAAAACAAAAAAGTTCAATATGGCGGCCTTTTTTTTTGAATTTTTGTCTTCATAGTCGTGTTCGGAGAAGGCAAAATTCCCCAGATATCGATTTTGAAACCAATCGGTTGAAAAACAAAAAAGTTCGAGATGGCGGCCACTTTTCCGAATTTCTGACTTTAGATTCGTGTTCGGAGATCGCAGAAATCCCCAGATATCGATTTTGGAAGTAATAGATTGAAAAACAAAAAAGTTCAATATGGCGGCCACTTTTTTGAATTTTT
This sequence comes from Agonopterix subpropinquella, assembly GCA_922987775.1. Classification (NCBI taxonomy): domain Eukaryota; kingdom Metazoa; phylum Arthropoda; class Insecta; order Lepidoptera; family Depressariidae; genus Agonopterix; species Agonopterix subpropinquella. Next base: position 16,315,461 of record OV277704.1, on the reverse strand, counting down.
GACTTCATAGTCGTGTTCGGAGATCGCAGAAACCCCCAGATATCGATTTTAGAAGCAATCGGTTGAAGAACAAAAAAGTTCAAGATGGCGGCCACTTTTCTGAATTTCTGACTTTAGATTCGTGTTCAAAGATCGGAGAAACAATACATTTTTCTAATAGGTATATTTAAATTTGCGATTGGTCAGAAACTACATTATTTATTTTCCTTTTGCAGCAATTAGTTTACAATATGTTACAATGTTTCATAATTTTAATCGAAAATGCAGAGCTTCAGAAGTGCGATTTTTGAAAATCATACGAGCGACTTGGCAGTAGAAAATGTCAAAATTACTATGGAGATTATGCATCTTTCTACTGCCAAGTCGCTCGTATTATTTTCAGAAATCGCACTTCAGGTCATTTTATGGTTTATCTGCTGGCAACATTACGCACGTCACTGCATCACCCGTGTGCCATTGCCATACCATGCGACGTCGCCGCGGTTACGGCTGCTGAATTGACGCAGTGGCAATGCGTCACCGTGTATGCTCCTACGTGCGGTTTCATACAACTCCTTGCTTCACAAATGAGACGGGCTGCTGTATGACACTCCGTCTTGCGTCCAGCGTGTGTGAATAAAAACCTATTAGTCTTCTGTAGTCTGTCGCTTAACTGTCATCATTATCTCGTGACGATTATATCCACAGAACATTATAAGAGAAGTTAGAAGGAAATTAGGCATGGAACGCCACACGGTTATGCAATGATTTGCATAAGGTGCGCGGCGTGGTGCGAGCGAGAGGGCATAACTAGTTGTAGCAGCGTGAGTGGAAAGATACGTGGTGACAGTCGTCTCCTAAGCAAAAGCGCTACTTTGCATTTCTAAACCCCCTTATAATGTTCTTTGATAATATCAAAGAGGCGTTTCGGTAAATAAATTTTTTTTACAAAAAAAGTAAAAACCGACTTCAAAAGTAAAAAATAAAACAAATTAATTTCCTTATAGATTTGAACAAGATTTGAACGTAAAAGTCATAGGCTGAAATATTATTTCTTACTTTTTTACTTTTGAAGTCCGTTTTTACTTTTTTTTAGGGATGCAATGATTCGGCCAATACGATTACGATTACGATTACGATTACGATATTAATCGTTATTTATTACGATAACCGATGCATTACGATTATTTAAACAAATTTAGTGGAGATTATCCTCAGAATGAGTTCTCATAGTGTTTCTTTGCATTCCAATGAAAGTTAAATCATTAAAAAAAATTGTTTTTAAATTCCAAGATTTTGTAACTTTTAACTACTAATTTGAGCTCGAAGTCAAAAGGCTCACTTGTTGATGCGTGGCGTGGAGGCTAATTTGCTTTGAAAAACATAACATTGAACATGATTCTGAGGTATAATCTCGTTAATAAATCTATATGTCGTCCGATTTACGTGGGAGATTAATCTTTTGAAATGAATGTGGATGAGATATCGCGAGAACGAAAATGTATGTAATACTTCAAACCGAAAATCAAATCAAAGACATCAGTAGAATAAAAAAAAAGAGAGTCGAATCTGACCAAAAAGAAGTCATATTTTGCTCCAAATGAGCTAAAATGGCAGCGAAAGACCCGATTTTTCTAAAGTTGTTTTTCGGCTCTGGAATCTAGTATTCAGGTCTGGTATTTGTGAACAAATGCAATCTGAATGACGTTTTTAATTCATTTTAATAATCGTACGATTCTTACTACGGTGCATTGCATCGTTATTAATCGTGATTATTACGATTACAGATGCAAAACGATGCACCGCTTCGTAATCGTTGCATCCCTACTTTTTTTGTAAAAAAATTTTTATTTCATAGCATTCAGTGATTAAATATGTTCGTTCGATTAAAATATCAGTTATATACGCAAAAAGTACATTGAAACGAGGCAAATGGTTCAATCGCAGACGATTTGCTGTCAACTTTTGAGGAGATCTATTGTGTAGCTTCGAAGCGCGTCATCAGATCTTCACAAAATTAAAATGGGACCACCTCGGCGAAAATATCGGTGAACATACGTAAAAAAATACATACAGCCGAACATAGAACCTCCTCCTTTTTATGAAGTCGGTTAAAAAAAATGGGACCACCTCGGAAGTTATACCCTTTCAAACAAAAATAGAATTTTTTAAATTGGTTCACAATTGACGAAAATATCGGTGAACATACAAAAAAAAAATACATACAGCCGAACATAGAACCTCCTCCTTTTTATGAAGTCGGTTAAAAAAAATGGGACCACCTCGGAAGTATACCCTTTCAAACAAAAAAAGATTTTTTTAAAATTGGTTCACAATTGACGAAAATATCGGTGAACATACATAAAAAAAATCTTTACAGCTACACAGCTGAACATAGAACCTCCTCCTTTTTTTGAAGTCAGTTAAAAAAAATTGCCACAGTAATAAACTAATGCTTGCCAAACGTATTTTCCTAGATTTCCAAGTTTAGAGACAAATTTATTCATACATTAATAATACGATGACGATCATAACGATTTAAATGAAGTCGTAATAATTTTAGTACAATTTTTTAGAATTTTTAAAGATGTTTTATTCGAATTGTCAATATGGCTACTACTAGCGCCACCTGACGGATATTTTTCATAACAGTCTTTAAAAAAGCTTCATTGAAACAAAGGCGAACCACATGTGCGCACCACTGCTTCTTTACGTCTTTCAACATCGCCATTTTGTTGTTTGATACAATATTCATAATTTCTTTAAAGTGTGTACTATAAAGAATCTTTTTTACCTTCTTTTCGCCCCTATCTGGAATGGAGTAGACATAAAAAGGGTGGGTGAAAAATTAGCCACATCAGTAGCCAATCTTATAAACACCAGTATCAAAATAGGCAATTATCCTACAGCTCTGAAAAAGGGATGTGTGCGTCCTGTCTTTAAAAAGGGTAAGCACGATGACGTCGCCAACTACCGTCCGATAACGCTACTATCATCCATAGATAAAATTATCGAAAAATTTGTCTGTGAGCAAATACATGCTTTCTATAAAACCAACAGCATAATTAACAGGTCTCAGTTTGGTTTTCAACCTGGCAAAAGTACTACATCCTTGCTCTCTGACTTCACTGATACAGTAAACAGCAATCTTAACGAAAGAAAACACGTTCTCGCCTTGTTTATAGATTTCTCTCGCGCTTTTGACACTTTGAACCATGAGCTACTAATAGAAAAACTAAATAATAGTGGGATTCGAGGACCTCTTTTAAAATGGTGCCAAAGCTATCTTCAGAATCGGTCTTACTGTGTAAAAATTGACACCGACACAAGTGACACTAAGCGCGTAACAGAGGGAACGGCTCAAGGTTCAGTACTCGGGCCACTCCACTTCCTGGCTTATGTAAACGATATTGGTAATGCTGCGAAATACTGCACTTTGTACCAGTTTGCAGATGATACCTGTATACTCATTGCTGATAATGATGTCGAAAAAGCAATGATCCAACTGCAGGTTGACTTTGACAACTTAAATAAATGGTGTCATGACGCTGGGTTAGTACTCAATGCCCAAAAAACTAAGTTAGTTTATATTCGATCGCCCTACATGAAGAGTAAATTAACCTCTAATCTTGTCGCGCATGAACATGCCTGCTTACATGATCAACCTCTTACCTGCAAATGTCCTCCCATTGAAATTGTTGATAAGCATACGTACCTAGGGCTTATCATCGATTCTAAGTTCAATTGGTTTCCTCATGTCAATCGTGTATGTGAGAAGTTACGTGCATTTCTAGCTAATATCTATATAATTAAAAATCGTATTCCGTTTAAAACTAAACTAATGTTGTACAATGCGCTTGCCGACTCCATAATCTCGTACGGATTGAGTAGCTATGGTCGTACATACCGTACTTACCTCGAGTCAATTCTTCGTTTGCAAATTAGAATACTCAAGGAGATAGTGTCTCCCCAAATTAAAATACAATGTGCTGATGATTCTAACAAGATATTTAAACACTGCAACGTCATTCCAGTACATATGAAAGTTCACCTAAATCTATTAAAAGAAAACTTTTTCAACAGAAACTTCCAAATTGAAATCAACCACACGAAACTAACACGATCAGTCACAAATAAGAAACTAGTCACCATTGGAGCTAAAAATACCTACGGGGAACGCACCTGCTCCTACATAGTTCCTCGACTCCTTAACGACCTTGATCCGATTGTCAAAAGCGGTGTCACTAGTTCTAATCTCAAATTTAAATTAAAATCACACTGTATATCAAAACTTTAACAACAAAAATGTACCGAGTAACTGTGGGTGGATGTGAATAACTTTGTTCAAACTAACCCTAAATAATAAACTTGTTTCGGAATTTATTATTTGTTATGTTCACTGTGTAGTGATGTACCTACCTACCTTTTAAGATTTATATCATATTAATATTCTATTTGTATTCTATCAAATCACTTTTTTATGTACCTACCAACTAACGAAGTAAATCTTTGTATTGAATGTAAATGTAACTAACTACCTATACTGTATCTACTTAGTAGTACCTACAAAATTGTGATCTGATTTATGTAACTGTACTGTTTATGTTGCACTTCCGGATAAACATCCGATGGTTTTTGGAAGTTCAATTGTCAAATCGTTTGTAATTTTTCATACAATAAATAAATAAAAAAAAAAAAAAAAATGTATCTGGTAAATAAATAAATACAAAAATACTTGGAGTTAACTGCTGACCCAGGTTGACACAAGTGGGGCTTAAAACAGGCACAGTACTACTTGGTTTAGTATAGCCGTATAGGTAGATGCTTAGATAAAGTATATGTCTAGACTCTAGATAGAGCCTCAAGTTTCTACCGTATAAAACAAAAGTGGCCTTTCTTAGGTTGGTGAGCGTGAGGCATCATACAACGTATCCCTGTGTGCGTGTATAACGACACGGTTTATCAACCCACAGTTTGTTGATTTTTTTTCGACGCGTTCGTAGTTTGGACCGTCTATCTTGACATATAACTTATCAAAGGGTATAATGAAACTGAACCAGTCAGCAGCGGTTTCGTAGCGTTCGTTAAACAGGGTTCAGTAAACACGTATCCCATCCGATATTCATAAACAAAGCAGCTTAGATCCATGTTTCGGTTATTAAAAATTATAATATACATATTTCACAATGCCAACACAAACTTTACCCATATTCGTATAATTACAAACATCCATGTCAAAATACCCGTACAAGGTTCACGAGGTCCCCTGGGACCCGATCTGCTGTGTTGCCAGTTTAATATTGACATTATTTTTTATTAGCTCCAGTTTATTCGGGCCCTTCCGATACGAGCATTAAAATACGGATAACTCTTCCCTTTTTGGATATTACTCGAAATTGGTATTCGATGAAAATTTGAAGAATTATTCTAAAGAAATAAAAGTTATGTTACAGAATTGAGATTTTCAAGATCGTATAGAGGGTAAAATTGATATCATTGGCATCCAGGCTGGCTTGCACCAAAGAGTATTTAAGCTTAAACATGTTTAAATATGATGCTGTCACTGTCATTAGTATGAGCAGTGTGAGAGACAGAGCTATCACTAAATACGTTTAAGCCTAAATACGTGTTGGTGCAAGCCAGGCTAAGGGTCTACCCATCAAACTGAACAAATTTTACTATGGCAGCACCGAAATAGCAAACCGATGGGAGCAAAAAAAAAACTGCTGTTGCATACATTTGAGTCAAGTAGGCATTGCACTTTAGTATGGGTAAGATAGGTAGACTCCTAGTTTAAAAGGATGCTAATGATATCAATTTCACCCTGTATAAATAGACGTATTCTAAATACGGTTTAAGCCTTTTCGTATACGAATTTGAAAGTTTAAATAAAAAAACAGCTTCCGTGGCTTATTTAAATTCTTTAGTACTCCACGAAGGCTTAATTCTCACCGCATCAAAAATTTTAATTCACATCAAGTTTCTACCTCCAGCCTCGTTTCTACTGAAATATTTCATTAAAACACAAAATGACAAGCGAATAAAAGGATTTCTCTTTTTTCAGCGGCCGCTCGAGCCTATACATGTGACGCCTGAAGCGAAAATGGCACAGGCCAAAATGGCGGGTGAAAGATCAATATGACCTACCAAAACGTAGCGCTGGCTCTTTCTAACATATTCAATTGTAGAACTATCTCGTTCTCGCGCAATGTCACAGATTCGATATGTCGTATGAAGATGGAGATTTCAGTTGGGATTTTTTGTGGAATCCTTAGAGGTCTGAATGCGTTAGGGTTGGAGATTTGTGTACGTTTGTACAGCGATTAGCGATTTGCGGTGAATGTCATTACGAAGGGACTAAAGATAATGCTTGATTATGAAAATTTTGATGTTTTAAATAATTTTATGCAGTGTAAACATTTAATTGACAATTTTGGTAATTGAACTTCTTTTATGACTTAGCGGTTTATTCTAATTAGTTTTGTTTACCATAGGAAAGAAGATACAGGGTGTAAACTTAAATGCGTTACATCTAAAATATTATAAAACTGTAACAGAAGTGTGTCTGTACATTGAAGATATTGACAAAAAAAGATTACGATATGATTTTTAGATGTCCCTGATTCCAAATCACCAATTTTTGGATTTCTTGTCTGTCTGTTTGTTCGTTTGTTTGTTTGTTTGTTTGGGTGTTTGTTTGTTCGAGTATCACGCAAAAACTACTGAACCGATTTTGATGAAACTTTTTTTGTTTGATAGCTTATCATCTGACTTAAAATCTGGTATATAATTTATGCGGACGAAGTCGCGGGTAAAAGCTCGTAATTAATATAAACAACTTTTACTATGGGACCAACTTTAAAATCGTCTGTTCCATACACTCTGTATAGTCGGTTCTATTCTTTACCTAAATAGCAATTTAACCAACACAAGAAAACTGTGCAAAAAATATTACTTTCGTATAAAAATTAGTCAAACGTGAACGTTATTGCGCAATGGATCGAGTGTTCTGTTTACCGCTCAATTCACGTATAGTAGGCTACATTTTGTTTAAAACGCTTTTATAAAGGTGACGCGACCTTAAAATAATGTAGGTAGGTATTTTACTCGTTCCTGTATAAGGGTGTCCTAAAAAATTGTGTCAAGCGGTAGATTTCTAAAACAATACAGAGTGAGACTAAATTTGTGTCATTCATCTTCTGACATTCCATTGAGTGTGACCTGACAAGCCATTGACTTACCAACTACTGGACGTAGGGTCTGTGCTCAAAAGTGCCGTGAAAAAGAGCACCAAAATGTAAACAGAGAACCAATTATGTGATAGTTGCCATGGGGGAGTGGGATGGAAAAGAATTTCAGCATTTTCAATGTAAATACATTACCAACTAAATAGTTGGTTTATATTACTATACGTATTTAGGATTGTGTAGTTTGGTCTCGGCCACGTTTTTTGTGAATTTGGTACTAGACCCGGCGCCCTTAGTATTCTACGTCAATGCATAAAGCCACGAGATTTGAATTTTCCCACAATACTTATATAAATAAAATAAAATAAATATCTTGGACAATGTCACACAAATTATCTAGTCACATTTAAAGTACCAGAATCTAGCCTGGACTTGTATTACGATGACTAGACAACGATATAGAATACATATATAGATACAAACATCCATGACTCGGGTACAAATATTCATATTCATCATACAAATATTTGTCCCTTACGGGATTCGAACCCGCGACCCTCGGCACAGCAGGCAGGTTCATTACCGACTGTGCTACCGGGCCGTCAAGTCACAGTATACGACAGTAATCCATCTTCATACAATGGTACCAAACGCGGCTTGTATGTGTGCTCGCCAGCACGTACGCCTCGTAGCACGCACACGCTGACAATATCTCAGCATGTACGGGGCTACGCGGAAATATTGTCAGTGTGTGCGTGCTACGAGGCGTACGCCGTGTTTGGCAGAATTGTATGAAGATGGATTACTGTCTTATGCTGTTATATATGAAACAAAAGACTGAGGCCAACAATGTCAAGCCATGGCATAAACCAAAACAAACGTAAAAACTTTACGTTAAAAAGGTCACTGGGCCTAACCTTAGTATGAAACCTATACCTACCCACGACCTACAGAAAAAAAAAGTATAGGTTGTTTAGATAAACATCTCTAGTTCATGAATATATTATGTCGCATTAATGTAGACCATGGGATTCAGGCCAAAAACTAATAAAGAAAAATTTAATATTTTGGTACATTTTTTACATTTTCGTACCTACATTTAATACATTTTAGTACATTTTAGTACAATTAGTACATTTTAGTACAATTAGTACATTTTAGTACAATTAGTACATTTTAGTACATTTTCTTAATTTTGAACATTTTCGTACATTTTGTATATTTTTGGACATTTAGTACATTTTAATATTATAGTAGGTACATTTAGTACATTTTCCCATGGTTTAAAAAATAAATAACGACAGAAAATTGAATATGGGTTAATACTAAACATTTTAAAACCAATTTGGTTTTTGTAGGAAAAATTTAGTTAGCTGGGTCAGATTTCGCCCAATGACCTTTTATAGATTTAGATTCATAAGACAAATTAATACAGGCCGAGAGTCGAAGTCGGTTCCCATACAACCATTTCGGTCGACGTGTAGTAATTTTACTAGCCTTATGTTACTACACTGGTAACATATTCAGTCGTTGTTACTACTTAGAGTAGTCTTGTCGACCGAAAGTGGGGAAGTTTAGTAACAAAAATCGTTATATTTCTATTCGTGTCATGACATGACTGTGTGTCACACACACACGGAGACACATGTGTCTACATTTTGTTTAAAAGTGTAAGACAAAAGTAGACAAAATGTTTCCAGATGTTTCCAAATATGACAAATCCAAGTGAGCGGTGAATGAATGATTGAATGAAAAGATGAACCGAGTTGTCCATTTCTTTCTAAAACTTCATTTTCGCCGCAGCCATTTATTATTTCATTGTTTGATATTATAAGTGTTATTACCAATCATTGTAAGCTGTTGACAAGTTATTTAAGTGTTTCACAAAGTGCGCAAGATAATTTATCGACGAATGTGGAAAGAAAGTATCGAAAAATAAGAGCGCTTGCGAAATATTACGAGGTAAGGCAAATCATATGTTTTATTTGTTGATTTTTCGTGAACAAAAACATGCTATTAATAGGTATTTTGTTTCAAAATTGGAAAGTGTAGAGTGTTTGGATCTAGTTTTATTATATTATACAGCAAATAGCTGCAAATTTGGTTTATTTCTTTGTTATGAAATCTACGGCCTTGAATTCAAGAGGCCGCCATGTTTATGTGTATGGTGTAGTCACAAGTAGACTCAATTTGACCTTATTTTTCAATTCTTATTGATGGCTGCCGTGTTAATCCGATGTCAGTGGCTCCAAACATTTATTGATAAACCTATGGAATTACCACGTAAAGCTACTAGCAAAGATTTTCTTTTTGTCTATACGAGTAGATTCCGCCCTTCCTAAGAAAAGGGCTCCTAAAGCGCTTTATTCACAGTCCAGCCCCGCTGTACGTCCCGCCAAGGTCATGCAGGATGCACGATGCAAAAGCGCCGTGAGTAGGCTTGACGTACGTCGACTGAGCTGACGTACAGCGGGGATGGACCGTGAATAGAGCGCTTTTGCGTCGTGCATCGTGCATGACTTTGGCGGGACGTACAACTGGGCCTCGATTGCGCTGTTTTATACGGTTTTACCGTTCGGACGGAACGTGGCTTTGACTTTGGTTTTGGTTTTGGCTTTGGTTTAGTTTTGCTTTAGATTTGGTTTAGCTGATGTAAAAATGCTATCGCGCTATTTTTTTCTGAACGGTTGAATCGTTGACATCACCAAAGCAAAACCAAACGATCGATTGTGTGTGCACCTCCATACACCTCCATACACCTCTCCATAGACCCATACACCTCTCCATACACCTCCATACACCTCTCCATAGCTCCATACACCTCTCCATACACCTCCGTACACCTGTCCATACACCTCCATACACCTCTCCATACACATCCATACACCTCTCCATACACCTCTCCATACGCCTCTCCATACACCTCTCCATACACCTCTCCATACTCCTCTCCATACAACTCCATACACCTGTCCATACACCTCCATACACCTCTCCATACACCTCCATACACCTCTCCATACACCTCCATACACCTCCATACACCTCTCCATACACCTCTCCATACACCTCCATACACCTCTCCATACACCTCCATACACCTCTCCATACACCCCTCCATACACCTCTCCTTACATCTCTCCATACACCTCCATACACCTCTCCATACACCTCAATACACCTCTCCATACACCTCCATACACCTCCATACACCTCTCCATACAATATGGACAACTCTGATGGAGTATAAGGTATATAATTATATTAATAATATCCACATTTCACTAGCAGCACCTGAACTCTGTAATTGTCTTTAAACCAGATTATAATACGGTGTCGTGGTGGTCTAGAGGCGAGTAACCTTGCCTGCCATGCAGGAGCCGATGGTTCGATCCCCATCATGATATGATATCATCATCGTTGTGGGGCAAATCTATTTTAATGGTAACTATTCTTTTATGTGAGATAACTTAACAAATAACATAAACTCAAGACCCTAGTCCCGCTCGGGGTGGTGAGAACTATTGCCTATAAGTAGTTATTTGTTCCTGGCATAAAGTTCACCCTCACACCTATTTCCCAGCAGTGGGATGTGCAGACTAGGGTGTGACACTGCCCCACTACCCCTTTCACCTCATTTGGATCCAAATACCTAACTTTTCATACTGTACTTTTACCTACAGTGCAGTGGTTTCGAGTACTCCGCCCGCACCTAATTTATCTGTAGGATGTAACCGAGTAACTATCCGAGTAGGTTCCTACATCTGCTGCATTGCTTATTTATCCTTAGCATCCTCTCCACTTGTTCAAACCAAAGAACTACTACATCACTTACATAAGTGTACTAAGCAATGACAATAAAAATTAACAATTGTTTTTTGTTGTAGGTTTTGGGCGCATTAACAATCTATGGAACTGAGTTCAATCAGATAATAATTGGGACAGGTGGAAATATTGTCTTCTACAAGCCAGTGTACCTATCCGAAGCAGTCCAGCAAGATATTATAAGTGCATGTTCACTGTTCGCTCAAGTCATGGGGAATGGACAGCCTCTGACAGAGTATTATAGTATTATAGTACGTATATAATATATTCATAATATCTACATTTCACTAGCAGCACCTGAACTCTCATTGTCTTTAAACAAGATTATAATACAGTGCTGTGGTCGTCTAGTGGCGAGTAACTTCCCCATCCATGCCGACTCATACCAATGAGTTTTGTTGTTGAATGTTGTTTGAGATGTTGTTTGGCTTTTCGGTGAAGGAAAACATTGTGAGGAAACATGCATGCTTCAATTTCGAGGCATGTATTGTACCCCTGACCCTTACAAGTGGCAACGGGCTCACTCCCACACACACTGGACAGAGTTTCGGTACTACTAGTGAAACGCGGATGTTATGAGGTTTCAGAATATATCTGACTACCCCCTCGGGAAACATAGTCGTGAGCATTATACTATGCTATAATGCAGTGTGTGGCGTGACCTCCTTGTCCTTATCTTTTGCTTCATTCATTTTCTTACAGAGTTTGTGGGAAATGAAATAAAAAAACTCATAAATTAAAAGAAATTGTTTTATTTTTATATATTTTATAAAAAAATAATAAAAGAAATAGCCTTTATTCACTGATCAATTGAACCTAATCTAAATCTTAGATAAATCACCCATATACAGGGTGTAACAAAACACCAAAGTAATACTTAAGGGGGTGCTTCAGACGTCATCAATCATAAAGAAAAAAAAATCTGCTGTCCCATACATTAGAGTCGAGCCGTATTGCAGTTGTGTATGAAACAGCTGATTTTTATTTCGCGATTTATAAGTTGACTCAATAGTGAAAGTTGTTCAGTTTGATGGTCTGAAGCTATTACTAGGGTGTTTTGTTACACCATGTACATTTTACAGGGTGAAATCCACCAATCCGCACCAATTGGATAAACATGGGATTATAGATAAGAATAGAACTTCGATGTTTTAACTTAGCGCAATCGGCCTCCAGTCCGTAAACCAAAACTCATCTATAAATGCACGATTCATTAATTTCACTACAAAATGTTGAATGCCACTGACGTTTTTTGACAGGAATCGAATGTCAAACTGAATCTCAAACTGCTTGTGACTTATTACGAAACATGTAGTACTAACGTGAACACTTTCGGACCTTTTTTTACCACAATTTTGTCCGACACAATTTAGACGCATAATGTGTAAAGTATAATGTGTACGTAAAGAGTAGTAAAAAGTTGACTCAACGGCCAGAATTTGAGTACACTTGTAACCACAATTTTGTCTGACACATTTAGACGCATAATGTGAACTATACCTACTACTTTTTGTGTTTATAGAGAAAAGAGTAGTAATAAAGACGACTGACCGACCAGAATTTAAGTGCAGATTATTTTGTTACCGAAATTTCAGTCGCCACGACCGGATTTGGTTGTATGGGTTTATATCTTCATTAAAGCTTAACATTAGGGTCGATATCGCGGGTCACTTGTGATCGAAGAATTAGTGCGGCACCGAGCGAGGTACCCGATTTATTGCCATACTGGCTCTCTCCCATCGATTCTGATACACATATTTTTGGGGACCCCTTCGTAAAAAAATGCTATTTTATAAAGTGATTGAGAATTGATCGAAATATCAACTTTAGGATCTTTCATTATAATGTAGTCGTCTTATACAGGGTGTTTCTTAATAAGCTATTATATTGACACATAATAAATAATAAATGTGGGCGTCCACGCAAGAAGGGTCCAGTTGTCGGGTTTTGAGTTAAAGTTAGATTCGGCATCTATATCAGTCACATAATCATATGGAATAATAAAAAAGGGGTGTTAAAATGCCGACAACTGGACCCTTCTTGCTTGGACGCCCACAAATATTTTTAAACTTGGAGTAAGGTTCCGTACAAAACTTTTTAAATATTAAGTGTTAATAAATATTAAGGTCTGGCCTTTTTTTTGCCATTTTGTACGGTACTAAAATCTGCAAACTTGAATAGATAAGAGTTTAATTTTTACAAATACATTTAACTACAGGCACGATAGAGAAAATATAGGGTTGTTCTTAATATGCTGACAGTTTTTGGTTTTTTCTGAAGGATGTTTTTGCAGACTACCATCCTGAAAATCTTAAAAACCAACCTTAACCTAAAAAATGCTAAAGTGAACCTATAGTTCGTAGTTGTAGAAGAGCTTCTGACAACCACGAAAAAAAAGAAAATTTGTAATATTTTTTTTTTAATTAACATTTTTTAATAATTTAATTTAATTACTTATTATTTAAATGCTGAATTATGGTAACTTTTGTATTAGACTGTAGGTAATTTTTTATGACTTTATATCGAGTTTCAAGTCAGTCCACATGAAAATCTGACCACGTGAATTTTTGGAAAATCTGGACCCTGAAAATAATGGTATTTATTTACAGTCTAGTTGATTTAATAACACTACTGTCAGTCACAATATTGACTGGAGCAATGTTACATCCAGAACACATTAAAATCGACACAAAAAGTAACTAAATCATCATTGAATAACTAAGCTCCTATTCTGCATAGCAAACGCGGCAAGATAAATTCAAATAAAAACTTCAACACTTTTTTCGAACGACATTCAACGGAGCTTCGAAATTTTCTCATTCCGTCATTCTGAACAGGCTGAACACTTAACAAAAGCTCTTCAAATCCCACCGCAGGAGTAAAAACAAGAAATCTGTACTCGTCACTCTTTACACATATCTTTCTCTCGATTTATTTTAGATTGTCAACCTTCGAGCAAGGACACAAGAATAGGAATTCGTTCGTCACAGACTTAATGGTTACGTCATTTCAACTGAGACAAAAGGATCATCCCGGGAGGAGGTAAAAAACTGAATAATTCGCGTACATATCTCGCGACATGGTAGACGTCTTGGGATCGGCAACATTTCCTATTTGGTCGAAACGCCAGAGCCCGCTATAAAAATAAGCTATTTGCCAGAACGAATATGCGGTGACATGATCGCGGCAACACGAAGATTTGCGATGATAAACCACTTTATCCTATTGAAATAGCTGTTACGAGTATAGTTATCTGATACATAGCTCTGAATATATTGTGCTTTTAGTTGTATTAAACAGAAACTGTTTTTTCATTGCAATCTAAATGTAGAGTAAATCGAATCGAACACAACTTAGTAGAATAGATGGATCTTGGCAATTACTTTCCACTGAAGTTATGAAGACACACTTTCGGAGGTAGCTTTGGCTTTTTTCCCAGCAATATTGCAGATTTATCTATCGCTTCGAAGTTTGTGAAAAATGGAAAGGTTGGAACACGGAACTCCTCGACGGACGTATAAATTGTGATTTATTCGATTGTATGATCGGATTTGAGTTGGAAATGAAAATTGAAATGGTTTTCCTCGCTGCTGTATTCACCTTTCTGGTGCAATTGAGTTATGTTGAATTAGTAAGTGTTTACTTCGATTGGACTTTTGCTCTCCTATATTTATGTAACGCGTTGGGTATCGGGTTATCTTTGGAAATATTATGTAAGTAACAATATTAAAGGGTGGGATCGGAGCGATGATTCCTAAGAAAGTTTGTGAGGGTCGGATGGGTCCAGATAAAAAGGGTGCGTTGGGAGTGGGGGGCAATATCGTGGAGACGATGACAGGGTGTTCTCTAGCGGTGCCACTTTGAGGACCTTTTGATCAGGCGCCGTGATATAAATAATTTCGGAAATATTTTGCCAAGAAATTCTAACCCTTATTTTACCCACTACGATGTTGAACCCTTTTTATTATCAAATACAGAAATTTTCGAAATTGTGTCAGTTATATTATACATTATTAATTTTTATTACCTACATTACATTATAGTATACAGAAAATAATTATTATGCACATACAACGTGTTAATAAATTAGCGCAAAACCTCATACACCCCAACAGATTTATAGTTCCAAGGTTAGTTTTTTGGATGTTCTGAAGTTTCAGAATATCTCTGACTACCCCTCGGGGAATATAGTCGTGAGCATATGCTTATGCCAAGATTAGTTTTACGTTTTTAATATTAGTGTAAATATTGTTTGTTTAAGTAAAACCTACTTAAATAATAATAATTTTAAAAGTAATCATATAAAATATCAAAATTCACATCAAACTATCGTTGTTATTTATTACACATTCCATAATTCCGCATTCAAAAACAGACCCTCAGAACATTACCTATGTTAAGTCGGTGTCTCTTGTACAGAATATGAAAGGACAACGAATCCCGATGTTATTTACATGAGCATTCCGATAAATGTAAGGAAGGACGCACGCTATTTACCTACGGTTCATTCCACATGAAATGTTACTTGACAGAACTCTTATGACCAAGTTTATAAGTACCGAAATGGTTTGATTTGTAGGACTTTATGTTTAGAATTAAGTATACGCTGGGCTATGATATGCGTAATCTCTCGGAAAAGGGTTCCCAGGCCAAAATCGCGTTCTATGACGTAGCGACACCTTATTCTGTAGGATCACGACATCCCGAAAGTGATGTTTGTGATTCGACAAGCTTCTAGTTGCAGGGTTTTAAGAGACTTGATGCGAGATTGAAGGTCTCACTTCTTTACCTTTAAGGAAACTTCAACTTTTTTTTCTAAATAATTTCTGTACTTATCTAACTTCAAACATTTTTTTTAAATATTTGATTTAGCTTATTTGGAAATAACTTGCGAATGCTTGCCATTGTCACTTTAATGTACTTTTTGTCTGAAATAAATTGATTTTATTCATAAATTATATACCAGATTTTAAGTCAGATCATAATTAAGCTATCAAACAAAAAAAGTTTCATCAAAATCGGTTCAGTAGTTTTGCGTGATGCTCGAACAAACAAACACCCAAACAAACAAACAGACAGACAAAAAATCCAAAAATTAGTGATTTCGAATCAGGGACATCTAAAAACAATATTATCTTTTTTTTGTAAATCTCTTCAATGTACACACTTCTGTTACAGTTTTATAATAGTCTTAGATTATGGTTTATTATTATTATTTAAGTACAGTGTTAGTTAGCTACGCAAAACCAAAATAAACTGGCCGCGCGACGTTATACGTTATTCACCCTACGCGCGGCCAGCTTATTTTGGTTTTGCGTAGTTTGATGTATCGCCGTGTGTACATTCCATAGCTTCAGGATGGATTATTATATTCTATTGTAGTCACAGAACACTGAAAAATATACCGTATAGCAGAATGAATGAACAACACATTTGTGTGCATACACATACACATGCTACACTTTAAATTATATAGTTGATCATTTGATCAACTATATAATTTAAAGTGTAGCATTATCACACATTCCATAACTCTCACATGACTGCAACACTGTATCGACTTCCAGTATAAATAACGTTGTTGACTGGAAAGAAAAATTGCAAGAGAAAAGTTTACTTCGCAGAGTTTTAAATCGGTGTCAGAATAAGGCGCTCGTTGAAAAGAGTTTTCTTTGCGAATAAGTGGATCGCGGTATTGTGTAGATGTTCATCGTTGTTTATTGTATTTTGATTTGCATATTTTTAAAAGGAATGTGGCTCCTTTTGTCCATTCCAGGTGTGTCTGGGTGGAAGTTGTTTTCGAAACTTTTATGTGAATGTGGTTTTCGTAAAGTGTGACCCTGTCTGGTTTTGAACTTTTGAGCAAATTGAACTTCATATCAACTGTTGAAGTGAAAATATGGAATGCAGAGCTGGCAACAAACATAATGATACTAAGTGCGATTCTTTGATGTATTCGTTATTAATTTTGTTTTTAAAACGGTTCAAACCAAATATTTGATGGACTCGGATCGGAGGCTAAAATATGCAACGTGTTAATGAATTAACGCAAAATTAGAAAGTAGTTTGTTTAGAATCGAGAGCTGAATCGAATTATCATGGTTTCAACATAGGTAATTTTTTTCAAAATATTAAATAATTTGTTAGCAAAATTTAAAATTTTCTGAACCCGATGTCAACCCACCGCACTGGCACACTCACCCTACTTACTACCAAAACAAGATTATAAAAATGTATCCATGAGTACATTAGCGCTTTCTTTCAGTGCTGAAAAGATAACAAATCATTTTTGCCTCAAAACTTAAAATGCGAATAACTTTAAATTTTAAGTATCAAAATAATGAAATTATTGTTTCAATCTAATTATTTTATTATAAATCAGTTGGGGTGTATGAGGTTTTGCGCTAATTCATTAACACGTTGTATATAGGGTCCTTCTTAATATGCTGATACTTTTTTAAGGGGATGATCAGACCATCAAACTGAACAACTTTCTCTATGGAACCAACATTGAAATCAATAAATAAAAATCAGCTGTCCCATACATTTGACTCGAGTCGGTTCGTAGTTTTGTATGGGGCAGCAGATTTTTTTTTCGCGATATCAATGTTGGTCCCATAGAGAAAGTTGTCCAGTTTGATGGTCTGATCATCGCCTTAAAAAAGTGTCAGCATATTAAGAAGGACCCTGTATAATCGACAAGCCTGCCTGCCTGATCCAATATGAAAAGAAATTATTTTTGATTTAAAAATATAACACAAAATAAATGACAATAACAGTCTGATCAGCTCAGGAATCGTAATAAAAAATGCATGTATTTTTTTCTCGCTCCTGATGCGTACTATAAGCAAAACAAAAGTTAAGTAAGTAACTACTTGCCTTCTTCTTCTTATCATGTGGGCAGAGCCCTAGTGTCAGAGTTTTTTCAGACCGCCTTTCGGCCTCTGACGTGGTTTTTATGTAACGACTACTACCACCACAGATAGTAGCCGGGACCAACGGTTTAACGTGCCATCCGAAGCACGGAATCATTTTTCTTTTCGCACGTAGCTCGAAAGAGGTCAAACTCACATTATTCAGAGCCTACTGCACATCATTCTATACGTGCAGCTTGTGGGTAAATTATACTCAAAAACAGTACAGCGCTCTTCGCGTTCAATATAACAATGCATTCAGGGTGCTGATGAGGCTGCCCCGCTTTTGTAGCGCATCCACTATGTTCGCGGAGGCGCGCACGGATTGTTTTTATGCCACGATTCGCAAAAGATGTGGCTCCTTAATCCGCAGAGTGCGGGACAGCACCAACAGCATCCTGATGATGATTGCCGACAGACTAGACGGGCCGTACTTGGGTCATTGTTGTAGGATGCACTTGTCGCGCAACTAATGATCGCTTGACTGACATATTGAATTGCAATTGTAATTGAATTGAATATAATTGAAATGAATGGAATGTAATTTAATTGTATTTAGTTTAATTTAATTGTATTGTGTAAATTTATGTGACATTGAACATTTGTAATTTGAATATTAAGTACCTACTAACATAGTTTACATAAGTGTGTTACTAACAAAATGAATCATGGTTATTTGAATAAATACATTTATTTTTCAGACAATCAGGTGATTCAGCCTACAATGTCCTAATCAACTGGGGAAAAATGCACAAAGTGACATATCACTAGGCGTCCCCCGTGGGAATCGAACCCACGACCTCCGTGTCGAGAGCCAAAGCTCCTTAACCATTAGACCACGGAGGCAGTTAGGTTAAGTAGGAAGTATGTTATGTACTCAAGACAAATATTTAACTTAAGGGTCGGCACTAGGTACGGCCCGTTTGACATAATCTGTCAAAAAAATTGACCGGTGGCCGACAACCACTAAACCCTATCTTATAAGATTAATGAACAAATCCATTTTTTAGCTAAGTTAGGCCAAGTTTTTTAAAAGTTACTTTTAGTAACTTTTAAAAAACTTGGCTGGCGGTGATAAGACCGCCATTTGTACCCTTACGTTCTTTTATTATGTTTTTGATGCTGTATGTTTTTGGTATGCAAATAAAGAATAATAGCAATATGCAAGTAAACAAACGAGAGTGATGGTAGACAGATTTGTCTGCTCTTAAAAATCTACCTGCAGTTCCTCAGTCATCCCGTGATCATGGCAGTTGTAACACTGCCGAAATATCGGGAACTTATACATACCAAAACGCGGTAAGAACCCGTTAAAGTGTTTACTTCTAGATTAAATAAAGAATATTTATGTTAACAGACATTTTCAGTATAATAATTAGTATTAGTATGACTATCACGTAGATAAAAACTACTGGACCGATTTTGATTAAAGTTGTTGTATTTTAAAGCCTAAAATTAGACTTAAAAATCGGTATATCTTTTATCTTGCTACAATGACGGGAACCGGTGCGGACGAAGTCGCGGGCAAAATCTAGTTTTCTACGCTATTATAAAAACTAGGTGTCTGTGTTTGTTTGAGCATCGCGTAAAAACTACTGAACTATTTTGATGAAATTTTTTGCATCTAAATGCTTGTAATTTGGCTTATAAACTAGATAATATTTTATTTTGCTACAATAACGGGAACTGGGCGAACGAAGATCGCGAGCAAAATCTAGTTTTTTTATAAAAACCTACAATTTCATAGCTGGTAGCGACCCCTAGAATTTTTTTTTAATTTAAAATGTACTATATATTTTAATTTGAGAAACACAAAAGTTTGAAATGTTGTCCCGTACAAAATTCGAATGTTCATGTTTTAAGAAGCACCCTATTATGTGTAAGATAAAATTTTAAAAAAATGTGCTGTCCCAGACATATCAGTCGAGTTGTGTATATTGCGAAGATAAGGTTGAACTCGCTTCGCACGCTCTAAATTTCTGTTTTGGCTTGAATTAACCGGAACACCGAAAGAGTTCAGTTTCTGACTACAATCCAAAATATCAGAATGCTGTGCTACAAAATTTTGAGCTCGCTTCGCTCGCTTCATAATTTTGTGTTGAACAATTTGAAAGGGACAAATTCAGACCTTGCCCTGGGGCGACAGAAATCTGCGCTACTTGCCACTGCTTAGTAACACAATAATATAATAAGTACGGCCCGGCCCGGCCTTTGCTTCACTTTCCCACTATGTGGCCCTTGACCTCCAAAAGGTTGCCGATCTCTGGTTAAAGCCGGTAGGACGAAATACCTTGGAGGCATCTCTTATTTATAACGAACACTGTAGCACAAGCAGTGTTGGAGAAATCACATAAAAAGTCGATGGCGGCGTCTGTCAATAGATGGCGCTGAACGAAATTAAATCGCTCTATTGTTTGCTTTTGAAAATTTCTTATGTTATTTATGCTATACCATGTAAAGCTTTTCATGTAAGTTTACGGAACCCTATCTTGGGCGAGCCCGACACGCTCTTAGCCGGTTTTATAAATTACTCTTTAACTACTCTAGCTACAAAATGGATTTGGTCATTAATCTTACAAGGCTGGGTTGGGTGTTTGTGGTCACCGGTCTATATGCAAAGATATCGAACGATTGACAGCCCATAGAAATTTGTATGAAGAAATTGTGCAAAAAAATATGTGATTTTTGGTAACAAATTGCAAAAAAACTAGAAGTTTTATCGAAAAACCGATTTGTTCATATTGTTCTTTGATATTTTTGCCATTGATTTCAAATATTTTTTAAGGTTTTATTTTGTTTAACTAACTCACAAGACTCGGAACGCGGCAGTGCTATTCTACAGTTTTTCATGAAATTCTTGATTATTTTCTGCTGTAACTATAACATTTTAAAGAAATTTTTTTTGTTCATCTTGTACTTCATCTTCTTAAGTCGCGATGGTATTAATTTTGTTTCAAAATTTAGCTGTTAACTATCCTCAAAAGTCGGAACGCCAAACCCTGTTTTTCCTGATTTGCATAGTGCCGACCCTTAAACAACATTTTCTAAAATTAGTCTAAAAAGTTTATCTCGCTCATGGGGACCAAAACCATTATTTTTCAAGCTCATGAGACAATAAACTAAAAAATACCTACCAATCAAAATAAATAAATAAAATAGCGTTTTCGGTGAAAAACAACGCGTATCAACGCTGCAGGGATCAGTGCAGCAATTAAATGAAATGAAAACAGATTAAAATCTTGTTTGTCAACGCATCAATAAACGATTATACGTTGAAACGAAAATCAAATACCGGAATTATTTCAGTGCAGTGAAAAAGAGGGTTAAAACTCGAGTACACGGTCTCTATCGAAGCGTTAATGTATCAAATGCATCGAAACAAATGACTGTTTGATGCACTGTTTGTAAGTTTTAGTCATAAAGGTATCATATAGAGGAACTGACAGCTGAGAGAGCGAGATGTACCTAGCGGCGCCACTGTATAATAGAAAGAGATACGTGACGCGAGGCAATAGAACCGTTTTTGGGAACTTGTCAGCACAATCGACTGGGTAAATATTCATGCTCTGTGAATAATTAGTGAATCTAAAGTGAAGTCGTAGATTATTTTGTGAAATATACTAACACTATTTCATTAAATTACCTACGATTTCACGTTAGATTCACAATTATACACAGAACTCGAAGTTTTAGGGTGCCGATAAGTGCCGACAAATGCACAAAAAACGGTTTCATTTGACAACTCATGTCAGTTACTCTATTCCGACAGGTATAATAACTTTATGGTTTTAGTTTTATTTACGGACAATGGTAGCGCTACTCATATTCACATAACCATATATGTACCTACAATAAGCTAACTAATCTTATAAAGTGACAGTGAATCACTTTCAAATGTCTTTTTAGTGTTCCGTACCAAAATTGGCAAAACGGAACACTTATGGAATCAGCTCGGTGTCTGTCCGTCCGTCTCCGTCCGTCTGTCACAGGCATTTTTCTCAAAGGCCGTAAGACATAATGTGAAGCTGAAACTTAGCACAGACATAGCAATTGCTAGTCCAATATCATAAATGAAGTAAAAAAAGCTTAATTTCTATATTGGGGGGCAATTTGGTGAGGTAGAAAGGGTAAATAACAAAAAAAAATGTTGCTACCCTGTGGTGTGGGATATCAATTGAAAGCTTATGAAAATATGAGTGTAAAAATATGTTTTTCAAATTTTTAATTAAAACTTTGTTTAACAAAATTTTCAATTATATCCGAGAAATTGCTGTCCTCACCTCTATTTCCAGGAAAGACCAGGATGCCAGGCAGGGTATTTTCCCCACGATGCTGGTAGCAAAGTAACACCTTCAACACGCCGCGGCACCTAATCTGTAAATTGAAACATTGTTTACACTAACAGTAATTATTGTTTCTACACTACACGCAATAGTTACGAAAGCGACCAGGAGTGCGATTTTTGAAACTCATACTTTGAACTCAGCAGTTGAAAATGTCAATATTACTATGGAGACGTGCATCTTTCTACTGCTGATTTGACATTAAAAAATCATATCTACTCCAGGAGTGCGATTTTTGAAAATCAAATCAGCGATAGAAAGATGCGTATTTCCATACATTTTCTACTGCCGAGTTCAACGTATGAGATTAAAAAATCGCACTTACGAACGGATGGTTTCATAGTAATAGTTAAAACCGGACTTACCGCCAAAATTATGGGGTTACGGAACGTAGAAGAAAAGTTAAATATTACAAACGTTAAACATTCAAGTGGTGAGATTAGATACGAGTGGTTTGGGGCACTCGTTACACGTAATAGAATGTGGTTTTCAAAAATGGCAAATCATTGATTTTACGTCACTTTCTACTGCTGATTTGAACGAGTGATGTTAAAAAATCGTACTCCAGTCATGCGATTTTTGAACATCACAAGTTTTAATCAGCAGTAGAAAGATGCATAATCAGCAGATTAATAATAAGTATAATCTCCATCGTAATTTTGATATTTTCTACTGCTTATATCAATCAATAAAACTGGCCAAGTGCGTGTCGGACCACGCGCAGTGTAGGGTTCCGTAGTTGCCCGTTACAATATAATATGGACTTAGAAGGAGGCTTTTATTTATACTACGGTTTAACGGCTAATAAAGTTTAAAAAAAGTACTTTTTATTAATAAAATAATAATAATAAATAATAAATAACGCTCACAGGCACATACATTGTAATGATCCCAAGTAAGCCTCAGGCTTTTTGTTATGGGAATCATACAACAACGGCACAAACATACAACATCCATGACCGAACCGGGATTCGAACCCAGGACCCTGGTTTGGTAGTCCGGCGTGGTAACCATTACACCAACCGGGTCGTCTATTATTTTATACATTTTGATATTTGGCTAACTGATCCCTAAATCGAAAAATGGTTTTCCCAAACCCATAATATTTTTAAAAGACCTATCCAACGATACCCCACAACATGAGATAGACGAGAAAAAAAAATCATCCCCGCACTTTAAGAGTAGGGGAGGTACCGTAAAAAAATATTTTTCAAGATTTTATTTTACCACTTTGTTGGCGTGATGAATATGTACACATATGCCAAATTACAGATTTCTGCTAAGCCGCGGACAGACGGACGGACAGACAGACGGACGGACAGACGGACGGACATGGCGAAACTATCAGGCTTCCTTTTTGACTTCGGAACCCTAAAAATCGCACTCCAGTAAGGAAATGCGTAGTTCGGTCTACGGTCACCTTGCGTCGCCCTCTATCAGACACCTATGTTTGTCCTCCCTTACGGCTACAAATGGTAGCTATAATTATTATCGTACTGATTTATAGCACACGTACCGTCCGCAGAATATAAACGGTAACATTACGAGGTCCTTCATTGTGTTGTTAGCTAGGAATCAAGACAATCTTTGCCAAGACGTTTTTAGACCTTAAGTTGTGGACGTAATGATCATATTCGTTGTTAGTAAAATATTCAGAAGGAATGTAAGTAGGTAATCTGTTTTTGTGAAGGTTGTGGTTTAACTTGTCAGTTTTTTTTAGTTTATCCTTAGATGAAAGTAAAAATATGTTTACCTTAGAGTTTATTAAATCTTCACACAAATGTAGGGTGTTAGGGTAAACAGTTGCATTACTTTAAGAGGTAATTGTACCCATGATACTGAACAACATTCCCTTAGAAACCAATAGAGAATTCGCACAAAATAAATCAAATTTTCATACAAACGTCTGATCAGCTGATTGCATGGAAAGTCAATTTTTTGTGAATTTCCTATTGGTCTCTATTAAATTCTTATGGATATCTAAAATAATAAAATTTATTATAATAAAATTATGTTTCTTTTAAGGAGTCTCCACAATCGTTTTGTACAAGTATAATTTGTGAATAACGTTTATGCAATTCTTAACTTTGATTCACTTGAGGCAATAATATCTACCATTAGAAGTATGTACTCTATCACTATCACATGCACTAGAAATATACTAGAAAATGTCAAATGTCTTTTATTTACCATAGGTACCTACATTCAAAAGCAACAAATAGCTCTGCTGACGCTACTCGACGTTTGCCACTGCACTATTTCTGCATCAATTTAATGACGTCATAAATTCTCAATTAAATTCAGGCTGCAACCTTCGCTAGACTTATCTCTGGTCATATCCATTAATAGTATAAATAATTAAGAGATATCCCATTACATCGCAATAAAAGCTGGGTAATTATTGTTTCATTAATGACCTGCATTGTGTTTTGCATTTCAGGTTCATAATAACCGTTATACGTGAGAAGTGCATAGCGTTGCCTCGGGCAGGAGAAACAGGTAATTTCAAACATTCGTTTAACTTTTATCTGTAAATGGTTATCTTCATTTTTGTTTTGCCAACAAATTAATTGCATTTCTCAATAGAATCTAAACTATTATAAAACTGTAACAGAAGTGTGTCTGTACATTGAAGATATTTACAAAAAAAGATTACGATATGGTCTTTAGGTGTCCCTGATTCCAAATCACCAATTTTTGGATTTTTTGTCTGTCTGTTTGTTTTTGTTTGTTTGTGTGTTTGTTTGTTTGTTTGAACGAGCATCACCCAAAAACTACTGAACCGATTTTGATGAAACTGTTTTGTTTGATAGCTTCTGATCTGGTATACAGGGTGTAACAAAACACCCTAGTAATACTTAAGGGGGTGCTACAGACCATCACACTGAACAACTTTCACTATGGAGCCAACATACAAATCGCGAAAAAAAAATCAGCTCTTTCATACAAAACTGCAATACTGTCTCGACTCAAATGTATGGGACGGCAGATTTTTTTATTTTTTCTCGACGTTGTCTCCATAGTGAAAGTTGTTCAGATTGATGGTCTGAAGCACCCCCTTAAGTATTACTAGGGTGTTTTGTTACACCCTGTATAATTTGTGCGGACGAAGTCGCAAGTTAACACTAGTATAATATAAAATTTTGAAAAAGCTTTCTAATTCCGTCAGTTTGTATTCAGTAAACTTCACATAGGCATCAGAATTTATTTTACAGCGTGCAGGCAAATTGCATGATTACCTATAATTTTTTGTATGTGTTTCGAGACAAAATTCTATTTCAGTGTAGTCCTTAATTTCTAGGACAGATTTTAGAACAATTTTAGGTAGTGATTCTCTGAATGTTTTAGGACAGCCAAGGCCTGTTCACAGATGGAAATTGCAGCAGAGGGAGCTGACCACAGAGATAGGATGATTGGAAACTCTGGCTGTGATTGGACATTGTAAATTTTGACTGAAGCGGTTTAATATCCAAGTGCTGGACCCAGATATTGAAGTTGGTAAGATATAACGAACACTATTTCATTCTAGGTTAAAAATGTAGATGTTGAAACTACAAAGTACGTGAGAAAAACCAATTAAATATTCTACCAAATTTAGAAGAGGTTACTGAAATGTTGGTCATACAAACTCTCAAGCATAATCCCCCTTTGGAAGGTCAGATACATTGCCACTACTTCCTACTATTTGAACAAATCACGATCATTTACGATAATTTGTAGGTCACCCTTTTTTTTGTATTTCATACCAGTACATATTTTTATATATAGGGTCCTTCTTAATATGGTGACACTTTTTTAAGGGGATGATCAAACCCTCAAACTGAACAACTTTCTCTATGGCACCAACATCGAAATTACGAAAAAAAAATCTGCTCGTCCATACAAAACTGCAAACCTACTCGAGCTAAATGTATGGGACAGGATAGCAGATATTTTTTTCGCGATTTCGGTGTTGGTCCCATAGAGAAAGTTGTTCAGTTTTGGTGGTCTAATCATCCCCTTTAAAAAGTGTCAGCATAATTAAGAAGGACCCTGTATACAGGGTAAAATAAAATTTTGAATTTATTTATCAAATATACAGGTGTACAATAAAATGGGACAGCTACTTAAAGGGGTGCTTCAGACCATCAAACTGAACAACTTTCTCTATGGGACCAATATCGAAATCGCGAAAAAAAAACCGCTCTCCCATACAAAACTGCAAACATAACTCGACTGAAATGTATGGGACAGCAGATTTTTTTTTCGTGATTTCGATATTGGTCCCATAGAGAAAGTTGTTCAGTTTGATGGTCTGAAGCACCCCTTTAAGTAGCTGTCCCATTTTATTGTACACCTGTATATTTGATAAATAAATTCAAAATTTTTCGGGGTGATAAAAGAGTACCATTACAAACACAAGCCTTCAAAACAGTAGTACAGCCTTCAGTAGTAAGTTTTGGCGTATTAAGTGGATATACCCGCGAAGGCGCTCCATATAAACGATATTTAAATCAACCAATTTAATTGTGTTTTTTATGTCTTCTATTTTTGTTATCTTACAAATAAACAAATAAAATTCCATGACATTTTTTAAACACGATCTTGACACTAATATTTGAATATAGTTTGTCAGATCGTCCGTCCGCCATTAGGCTGCCTGTCCATTGACGCGAGCTGGCTGTGCGAGCTGTGTAGCTGTATAAATATTAACCAATCAGAGATCCGACCGAGATCGGCCGAGCTCCTGATTGGTTAATATTTACAGCCGGCAGCCTTAAGTTGCAGAATGACACGTCCGATGGGTTTACGCTCTACGGCATCCAAGCATTATCACAATCATCACCTTAAAAAACTCTACCTAATACCAAAGACTTCACAAATATTCACAAACTCTTCGGAGACGTTACTCCGCTGTCCCAGTCTTCCCGTTGCACTTGCAGTTACGTAATATGGCACCGACCAAGTTTCCAAGCGTACGGTATTGGCAAGATTTGCCGTTGAAATATGTGGACCATTCCCCCTGTACCTATTCACCTACTTATTGCCGTAGAATGTAGATAGAGTACGCGTTTCGCTCCGTTGCTTAGAGACATTTACCCCATTCCGTTCGTGCTTCGTTCCTGGTTGTTCCCAGCCAGGAATGCAATCTGCGGTTCTGCAGTACAAATGAAAGACGATTCGCAATCTTCGCGTTAACTTTTATTGTTAAAGTTTGTTGTAAATGTTGATCTTGTTCTTTTATTTTAGGTGAATAAACTAAATAACGCTTTCCTTTTTCTAAAACCTTAAAGATGAAAAAGCATAATTTTTCAATCATTACAACATATTATTAGGGTATGCTGACACTATTTTAACGGAATGAGCAACATCAAAATCGCGAAAAAAATCAGCTCTTCCATACAAAACTGTAAAACTCCTCGAGCCACATGTATGGGACGGCTGATTTTTTCTATGTTGGTCCCATAGAGAAAGTTGTTCAGTTTGATGGTCTGATCTTCCCCTTAAAAAAGTGTCAGCATATTAAGAAGGACCCTGTATAACTTAATCATATAAAAGGGTGTACCAAAAGTAGGTATGTAATATTTAAAGTAGTTTAGATTAGACCCTCAAACTGACAAACTTTTACTATGGAGCCAAGTACAAAACCGCAAAAAAAAAATCATCTCTACCCGATTCAAATGTATAAATCAGCTGATTCTATGTCGCGTTTTCGTTCAATTTGATGGTCAAAACCTGCACCCCTAAAAATATAACTACCCACTTTCTGTTACATCAGGTTACATACGTATTCAAATTCTAAAATTATTTGAAATTGTTAAAATATTCCATAAATACAAACGCGTCCCATGCCACTATTGTAAATTAAAGAGATAGTTTCAAGCCCGCCGATACCATTCTAAATTGTTTCTATAAAGGCAGTTTAATGTAAATTTTAAGTGAACCTTATGTAGCAAGTAGTTGTTAAAAGGCCGTAAAAGTCTTATTTTATGAACAGCATGCTCGTATAAATAGTTATGGCATATGATAATAGGAGTAAAATTACCTGCTAGGTAAAATTATCAGCATGCGAACATCCCTGCTTCCTTATTCTGAACATCTTCTAAGTCATAAAGGGTAAGCTGAAATAAACATAGAATAAACCCAGAGAAAATCCATATACTTACACTTAAAATGACATCGTCCAAAGACTGCACTAAACTTTCCTAGCATTTAGGCAGGAACAGATAATAAATCGCAGAGGAAATAATCATCATAAAATTTAGAACGAGCTTCGGGCAGCAAGAAGCTCCGGCGCCGAGGAAATTAGTTTTAAAAGAGGTGCTTTAAACACAGCTCAGGGCTGTCCTCTCTAAGCGTTATTCCATACTCTTCCGACATCAGCTGTCTGCCGCAGATCACATAGTTATCGAACATTATATAATATCAAACCATTTAAAAGCTGAAATCTGCTCCAACTTCCATTGACAGTGGTGACCCCATTCACCACCATCGACGTACGTATTCTGGCATCAAATTAAACGGTCTAAAATGGTTCTTACTTGTACAAAAGAAATTATAAAAAGTACAAAGACAATAATGACACTCTTAAACTAAGCTAGGAAGATAAAACGGTTTCGTTGTTTTGGCCAAATTATACAGCATGGAAACGGCACAAATGTTCAAGAAAACACTAGAGTTGTGTTTTTAACGTCGCAGTTTTGTGAATTTTTGCATATTCCAAGTCTATTTTACTTTTAGAATAGGGATACGCGGCCACCCATTTGGACCTGCACCAAGTAAATGCCTTCGGGTCCAATTAACATGTTGATAATAAAACTAACGTCTGCCCGTTTTATTCTTTTTTTGCACTCGATGCGTAGTTTCGTTGCCAAGTCTAGGTGTCCGGGTAAAATAGAGATGCACTTCTTGCCTCTATTATTAAGTAAGATTGCAATCTTCTTGCCATACTTCGTAACGTTATTAGGTCTTGTATAATAATATCTATCGACCTACAGTGGAAGCAATATTCTATACTAAGATTTTTCCAACTTCTGAATCACACTTTTTAATTATGAACAACTAATTAAGAGCGGGCATATTGTTATAAATAATGTATGAGATTATATACGAGAATCTAAATCGCGAAAAATGAAATCAACTATCCCATACATTTGGATCGAGTAGGTTTATAGTTTTGTATGTAATGGAACTGCAGTTTTTTTTTCTATTTCGATGTTAGTCCCATAGAGAAAGTTGTTCAGTTTGATGGTCCGATTATATCCCCTTAAAAACTGTCAGCTTTTAAGAAAGACTCTGTATAAACCCTAAAATTGAGCTGGGAAAAGGTTACTACGAAAGTAAGTTACTAAAAAAAATCGAGAACCGAATTTATGTTAGCGTAAACCTCACGAGGCGTCTTCAACAATATCATAATCGATCTTTGGCCCGCTTGTTGTATTCACGGCGTATTCAAAGGATGCTATTGCAACTGCGGTTTACATCCATAATTTCTATTCAACGTTTGGATTACGAAGCTCGGGTCGTGCCAAGCAATACATTAAATTGGCCCAGGCCCAAGCGAGCATCGCATTTGTGCTCAATTAATGGGGGTTTACGGACCGAATCTGTGTTTAAGTTGGCTTATTTTTGCACAGAAACCTTCTTTAACATTGTTTGAGTAACTCCGGATCTCTGCCAAAGAGATCTTCAGTATGACTTTAAAGTTTCTTGGTGGTATTTCTCGTCTGGTTTTTGGTTTCTTTTCCTTCAACATCATATTCATTTTTACTTAGTTTTCTTCTGTGAGGTTCCTTATATCATGGCTGTCGCTCTTTTTATCCAACCTTTTCTCCTTAATGGCCTCTTTTCAGAGTGCTTTTGCTTCGTTAAATATGAAAGGTATGTGAAGGACGAAACTGTATAACTAATAGCCGTTACTGAAATAGATTTTTACAAAGCTCCGGATGTAGCAAGTATCTATTATATCTACAGGTAAGTAAAGCATCATACTTTTAGCTGTGAGCCAAAAGTAAAAGAGTACTCATTTCAGTATTTTATAAGCCGATTTTTTTCCGGAAAAAGATGGCAGTTGTTTTCTGAATCGCATGTTGTATCCCTAAATCACCATCATTTATAATACTCAAAGACATATTTCAAGATCTTAAGCTGGCAATAAAACACTGAAAAGTGGTTTCCGTGTAGGTTGGCAGTCTCCCAGTATGTTATGAGGTAAACTCTAGGTGTTGTGAGTTATCGTAGGATTCCGCTCGAGCTGCTGCAAGACAACCTAGGATTTAGTGACGTAGATTTAGAGCTAGATGACCTAACAATATGTTATTATGATAGGACCAGTACACATGTCAGGGCAATTAATCGTATATGTCAAGATTGTGTTTAACAATCACATAATCTCAGGGCGGCGGATGTATCATTGTGATGGATATTATTACTGTAGTACAATATCGAAGCTGGAATCTCAAATTAGTGGTGTTGGTGTGAAGACTGATGACAAACTTGTGTTGTCGACGGTGTAACGTGAATGTGTAACAATACTTTTACAACTTTTACGAGTTGCACGAATGCAGTCGAGCTACAATAAGTTCTCAGATATTTTTTTAAGTATGAATACTCAAAATTTTTGCTTGTCTGATATTGTAGTCTGAATCAAGTCTGAATGGCCGAGAAATACATTGTATTTTTGTTAGTGAACAGTTGGAATACCTTCATTTTTTTTTACATTTCCGCATTTACCCACATAATTATGATAGTATCTTAGGGTTCTTACGTTCTTTTAGAAAATTAAACTCTTCGTTTTTATTTTCCTGAGTAACCTCATGAAAAGCACAGATTTCCCTTTTACTTTTGCATGTAAAGCAAAAAAATACGGCTAAGAAAGTCTTGCTCCACAAATAATGTAATGAGGGTAGATTCAATTACGTGCTCTCCTTTGTTTTTTCTCACGAGAAGCAGCCGAGGCCCGTGATAAAAACCGTGATGGAAACTGCACATTTGTTGCGCACTGTACATTGCCGATTTGTACCGTGGACGTGGAGCGTGCTTCCGACACAACAGCGGCCGACCCTCCCGCGCCCCAAGCCTCACCCCCTCGACGGCCGCGGGAAAGAGCCGGCGAGGTCTATTCAAATATCCCCTGTCTGTTCACACCCCTCCCCACCCGCCAGCGCCTCGCAGTCTCGTTCATATTTCGTGCTCCTATTTTGCGCAGCATCCCCGGGTACCCAAATGCAGTCGGCAGACATCGTAAGGTCTTATACGCCTTCGTTTTCCTTCGAAATTCAACCTTATTCTGATACCTTAAGAATCAATTTGAATTGATAACAAGATTCAGTTTTAAGCTCTAAAGAATTAGAATAGAGCCGCCTCCCGAAGCCCGGAATAGGGGTAGAGATTCAGTACAAGTAGCGTGTAGGGGCGCGGCTCGCCGCAAAGTTAGACGCGACTGAGCTCCTGCCGATAACGACACTTCATGTTGATTGAGTTTAGAAATTCAAAATTAAATTTCAAAAATCGAGAATTGCTGAGACGCCGCTGTTTCTGATAAGGTACGTTATATTCTGTGATTGGCTGACCGTGTTGTGTTTGCCGGATCTTGGAGAGGCGAGGGTAAAGTTTTCGTATAATTTGATTGCGTCAAACGTTCCCTAACGCGATCCCTGCCCTCACCTTTCCCGGCGCGGCGTGACGTGCACAAGTGTTGTTGACTTGTTGTTTCTATTTTGTTTTGACTCTTCTTCTCACGTCGACTTTTATTGTATCTGAAATGTTCCTTGTTCTTTGAATTTTCTCGTGCTTTTAGTGACCTTTTCTCTTATTATTTCAGATGCCGTGCGGTCCCTTGTTCTCAATTGTCTGTGATCTTTCAACTAGGTAATGTATATTTTTCTTATATTTTTTGCCTTTGTTTTGGATATGAACTCAATTATTTTATGTTTTTTCAAAAAGGTTCTTCTTAATTAGTTATCTCTTCTTAATTAAGTTCTCTTATTTAGTTTGTTAATATTTGTCTTCGTTGATCTAATGAATTTAATTTAACTTTGCTTAATCTATGGCAATTTATCTTGAAAGCACCCCAAAGGATAATGTTTAGAGTTGAAAAGCCTTGGCATGAGAGAAAGGATAATAACTTTTCTCATTCTTCAAATCTTAATAGCCCATAAAATTGTCTAGTAATTAAAAATACGAAAATAAGTCAAAGTTAATCAAGCTTAACTTCATTGCTCCTATGCAACATAAATAAAATATGTGTAAGCCAAGGGTAGGTAAATAATTATTTAAAAGATGACCTAAAACGGACTAATTAGAATTCTAAAAAATACAAACAGCTTTACCATAAAGGCAATTTTTTGTTTACTGTCGAAGGTTTTGCTCTTGACCTCAATCTAGTCCACAGGACAAAGATGGGGTCGAAGATGTAGCGAGCTTACCCAGAATGACACTGGCACTCCTGCACACTGACGGAACGCATCAAGCTGCATCGATTTATGCAGTGTACCCCAAAATGTTGTAATCTAAAATAGCATAGTCCTTTCTTAATATAACTCTACCTAGGTATATCCGACTCTATTCAAAATTGCACATTTCTAGAGTTATAGCTGGATGCTGACAAATCATAAGATTTGTTTTGCAAAACAGATTATAATTTTGAATTTCTGCTCATAACGGTCAAATTCAAAGCAAAATACCTTTCATTGTTCGAAGACTATTGTATCAAATATAAATATTTTGCCTTAATTATGAGTCGGTTTCGCCATTTGCATCTGTTACCTGCATCTGATTATCTTAAAAGTTCTTCGGTTGATATTTTCCTTCACTGTTTGGATACATTGCGATATTATACCGATTATACGTACACTGTAATGAGTCGCGTTGTAGGTCTGCTATTGGGTAGTCGCGTACACTGTAATCATCGTATACTAAACAATTCCTCAAACATCTAATTTGCTAGAGCATTCCTTTTTATTCTCAACTTAATAAATAACAAGCTTAAGGACGAGAATGCTTATACAGCGTGTAACAAATAGTTCTCGACACTATACAAAGCGGCCGTTTGGCCAGGATTGCCTTGGTCATTCATTATAGTGGTCCAGCGGGAGCACGGGATTAATACGCCTCTCAGTCGGTCTCTTTTACCCTCATATCTAACGAGGTTAAACCCGGCCCTCTCGCTCTATAAAGATAACACCAAACTCTTAATTCTCCGGTGGCCACTGATATGGCTGAAGCAATTTCGTATACGGCTGGTTATAAGACACAGCGGAGTCCTTTTGGTTATCGCGGGATAGGAGAAAAAAAATGGACTTTACAATAAGATCTGTCTTAACCAAATTAAAGATTGAAAAATTAAGTCTTGGGCGGGACTTGAACCCGCACCCTTCCAAACCGGGGAAGTGCGTTATCCAATTTTGCTAGGTACCGA
Source organism: Agonopterix subpropinquella (assembly GCA_922987775.1). Lineage (NCBI taxonomy): Eukaryota > Metazoa > Arthropoda > Insecta > Lepidoptera > Depressariidae > Agonopterix > Agonopterix subpropinquella. Next base: position 16,281,815 of record OV277704.1, on the reverse strand, counting down.
GTCCACGAGCCAGAGAACGAAATTTTCAATAAATTAAATCATCATCAACATCGACGACCCGGTTGGTGTGATGGTTACCACGCCGGACTGCCAAACCAGGGTCCTGGGTTCGAATCCCGGTTTGGTCATGGATGTTATATGTTTGTGCCGTCGTTGTGTGGTTCCCATAACAAAAAGCCTGAGACTTACTTGGGATCATTACAATGTATGTGCCTGTGAGCGTTATTTATTTATTTATTTATTTATCATCATTTTTTTTTCATTTTTTTTAATTTTTTTTTTTCTTTAATTTGATTCGAAATAGCACAACATGGCTGTAACATGTTAAAAAATCCATAATATTTGAAGATCTGTCTTATTGCTTATTTCCGTTTTTTTTAAAAGAAAATAAATTATTGATAAGATAGAATATTGGGTCAATCGTTTCGTACCTAATTATACAGGGTGTAACACCTTAGTAATATTTAAAAGGTTACCTGGTTTAGACCATAAAACTGAACAACATTTACTATGGAACCAAAATGGAAAAGAAAAATAAAAAAACAACTTTTTCATAGAAAACTGCAGTACTCGACTCAAATGTAATGTATTTTTAATTTTTCTGAAATCATAAAAAAATTAGAGCTGATTAGTTTTTTTTTCGACCTTTTTTCCATAGTGGAAGTTATGACAGTCTAAATATTCTTGGTAATTTTGTTATAAGTACATATACCTTGTATTACACAAAACATTTCATCAAGATCTTTGATTTTCATTCCTTTTTAATCGTTACTTCTTATGCCATCAATTATTTTAGTAGGTATGGTTATAATGTTATCCTGGTTATCTCTAACAAAAACGGAGAGATTACCTCTCACAATAAACCATCGTTACGTATCATACAAAAACTACAAAAACATACATATAAATAACGAATTAAATTTAGCAATTTTTCTGCAAAAATAAAAAAATAAAATTCACCAACCATAACAAAGAACAAAAACTTTTGACATTAATTCTGTACAAAGTACCTACCAGTTCCCGCTGAAATTTAGAGTTAACACGAACTGGAAGAATAAAGACTAAACAACAATCTAGATGACCCAGTTTCCTTACCCCTGAATGCCTAATCATCTTGAAAACAGCTGTCCTATATACCGACTAAAACAAATTTACAGTCACTCATATTAGGTACACTAAAACTTTATCTCTAACGTAAAACGCAAAGAGCATAAACTCAGTGCCATAACTAAGGAAATGAAAATGAATAACTAATGAGTATGCTCAACAAGTCTTAAAAAGGGATCTTTTATTGCCGGCCCTTCGTAAAATGTGTATTATCTCGCGCCATCCCCTACAGAATATCTTGCGACTTTAAATTTTAATCTGCAAATGTATCTTCCAATTTATAATTTTCTATCAAGTTTTTTTTACTTATTTAGGAGCTTTTTTCTAGAACGCTATTACAGATAGGTAATAATTTCAACAAATATTGCTCGTTTAATAAGAGTGGATTTTATAATAATGTTTCAAAAATTTTCTAACACGTGTACTTCTATAATTTTTTCACCTCGACTAAAAATATTGGGTAAAACAAAGTGATAACCGTAAAAATTATAGATTGCCTTTGAACTACATTTTCTACCACGGATCTTTGTTATAATAATATTTCCATGTTTTCAAGATAAACCTTGTCAAGGTTTAACGCATTCAATATCAAAGTTTAACCCTTCTCAGGTCAGTGACACTATACTTGCTTGCATAACTTAACTAAAGTTATTTGCTTACTGCGTGAGTTGAGATGTTATTTGGGTACTGCGAGGAGAGGGTTCTTATAAGATTAAAAAGAACTATTTATTAAACTAAAAATGTTGTAGTTTTCGCTTCTTACCATTATGAACGGATTATATAGGTACATGATAAACCTTATCAAGATGCCTATAAACGAAGCGAAGGTGTCAATCAGTGCTTTATTAACTACGGTGCGTTAACGTGGACCCTGACGATAGAGTTAAAGTCGCTCATCGAGCTATGGAGAGAGCTATGCTCGGTGTTTCTCTGAGAGATCACATAAGGAATGAAATGATACGTCAGAGGACTGAAGTGGTAACGGCTCTGAAAATTTGTGGCAATGGGTTGGTCATAACTACTGAAGAACTGACAACCGATGGGGATTCAGAGTTCTAGAGTGGAGACTACGAACTGGCAGGTGTAGTTTGGGACACCCTGCAGCCGCTTGACCGACTGGAAGGTTGCGGGGAATGACTGGTTGAGGAAACATGAGAAAAGAGTTTTGTGCTGATACGCCTCGAGAGAGACAGCAGCAGACGAACTGTTCACCAGTGGACGATGATAGGCTGATGATGATGATAGGTATACATATTCAAGATTATCTGGCCTCAATAGATTTGTTAAAATATTATACAGGGTCCTATTATAATACCTAGGGTCCTTCTTACTGACACTTTTTAAGGGGATGATCAGACCAACATCGAAATCGCGAAATAAAAATCTGCTGTTTCATACAAAACTGCACACCAAATCTCAACACTGCACACCAATCTCAAAAGCTACTCGAGCCAAATGTATGGGACAGCAAATATTTTTTTCGCGATTTCGATGTTGGTCCCATAGAAAAGAGGGTTTGATCATCCCCTTAAAAAAGTGTCAGCATATTAAGAAGGAACCTAGGTCAATGTCAACTTTTCAAATTTAAAAATTCAAATGTCAATTTTGAAAAATCTCTTACCCCAAAATGTTGATAAGATTTTTCAAATACCTGAATTTTTAGTAAAAAACCTTATAGATAAAGTTCCCTTTGTTCTTTATAATTTCGAAAATTTGGAGGCCAAGAAGATAAAATTCTTCTTTTCTGTCCATCTGGGGCGATGTATTCTTTTCTTTCCATAAAATATCCATTTGTTTTTTTTGCCATCATTGTGATAGAAGCTAATCTTTAAGACCTAACCTTTTCAAATGTTGGAAGCGATTCTGTTGAGCGTAAAAATAAATGAACCCTCGGTTTTCTGTGTCGTTTGCATTCCACGTTAATGACACCAATAATGTCATTCATTATGGAGTTTGATGATTGTCTGAGCAGAATAACAAGTAACTGGGTTATCCACAACGTTTTGATTTCACGTTGTGTGGCTACGAATTTGGAAGATGGAACTTGGTTGATAGGGTTTTAGAGAGTTCTTGGATCTTTTATGACAACGGTAGTTTGCTTTAATGTAATTTTCTTTATAAATTGTGAAGAAAGCCCAAAAATGGAGGGATAGGTATTTATATTTTCTCGATAAATTTTAATTACCTCTAGACCATAATTATATTTTCTAGTCTAGACTATCATTCTTACACTCGATCGTTGAACGATCATAAATAAATTAATAGTTACGGCAAAATAATTATAGGTACAATAGAGTTTACCCGCGACTTCGACCGCATAATATATACCAGATTTTATGTCAAATCATGAGCTATCAAACAAAAAGTTTCATCAATATCGGTTCAGTAGTTTTTGCGTGATGCTGCTTCAAACAAACAAACAAACATTTACTGGGTTATAATAGTATAAAGTATAAATAGGTAAGTTTTATGTATATGTATTTTGTTTCGGTGTGTTGGAAATAATTAGTTCGATTTAGGTATTCATAAGAACTTGTGCTCAAATAGTGGCTCATCCCCATTTCGTTCATTTATGTTTTTATAATTATACGAGCTTTTACCCGCGACTTCGTCCGCATAAATTATATACCAGATTTTAAGTCAGATGATAAGCTATCAAACAAAAAAAGTTTCATCAAAATCGGTTCAGCAGTTTTTGCGTGATACTCGAACAAACAAACACCCAAACAAACAAACAAACAAACATACAAACAAACAAACAAACAGACAGACAAAAAATCCAAAAATTGGTGATTTGGAATCAGGGACAGGTAAAAACCATGTCGTAATATTTTTTTTGTAAATATCTTCAATGTACAGACACACTTCTGTTACAGTTTTATAATAGTTTAGATTAATATCTTTAACCATAGCCATAACGTTACGTTACGGTAAGTTAGTTAGTTATTATAATCATCATCAGTATATAAACGTCCCACTGCAGGGCACACGGGCCCTCAAGGAAGGGTGTATGGGCGTTAGTCCACCACGCGTGCCCAATGCTGGTTAGTATACTGTTGGAAAGTAATTAGGTACTGATCTCGCAACGGTTTTGGTACTTATAATAGTATAATAATACGAGCTTTTACCCGCGACTTCGTCCGCATAAATTATATACCAGATTTTAAGTCAGATGATAAGCTATCAAACAAAAAAAGTTTCATCAAAATTGGTTCAGTAGTTTTTGCGTGATACTCGAACAAACAAACACCCAAACAAACAAACAAACACACAAACAAACAAACAAACAGACAGACAAAAAGTCAAAAATTTGTGATTCGGAATCAGGGGCACCTAAAAACCATATTGTAATCTTTTTTTGTAAATATCTTCAATGTACAAACACACTTCTGTTACAGTTTTATAATAGTTTAGATATTTTAGTTCAGATCCAAAAAATTGGTACCTACATATTATAATAAATATCTTGAATATTGTAACAGATTATCTAGATTATTCCCATTGAAAGTACCATAATCTAGCCAGGACTAGTGACTAGACAACGATATATACAATTATACATATTATGTTAATTACAAATATCGTGCCTCGGGTACAAATATTCATATTCATCATACAAATATGAATGTGAATCTGGATTTGAACCCGCGACCCTCAGATCAGCAGTTAGGTTCTCTATCATACCTACTGAGCTATCGGGCTGTCTTAATAATAAGTTTTGCTTTCGCCTTCGTAAACTTTTAAAATATTATCGAGCACAAATACCTAATTCTACTGTTCGAAAAGAAGTTATATTTCAGGTTATATTAGGTCTTTAAATAATTAGTTAACATGGTACCTCAATGATATAGGTATATCCTCCTCCTGTCCTTCATAATATACATATAAAAAATTTATGAAGTTTTGTAAATTCAATCCAGTCCAGCTTCAACGACACAGAGCACAAACAAAACAATGCAAAATGCAACACCGGACAAAGCAAACAGATTATTTTAATCCATACGAGCAGCAGTATCAACACAAAATCCGGCTTTTTCCTAATTACGCACTAATTTAGCAGATCACCCGGATTTGTGTCTACGTACAGTCGTGCACAAAATTTGTAGTCGGCCGCGGGTCGCGCAATCTAATACGTATGCTAATTTATGATAGCTCTCTGGAATTATAGATGTCGCCCCGGGCGCGAAATTACGACTCCCGCTTCCCCCCCTCTGCACGCTCGACGCCATCTTGGTATTTGATTCGCGCGGGCACAATTAAAATGCAGTAAACTACGTACCTAACACTAGAGTGCTAATGTCTTTTTTTGGAGGCACGGTAGTTGTAGCCTACAACTAATGGTTGGCTTTTGTCCTCGAAAAATACAGAATTTTTCGCGTGCATGTCGTTTGTTTGGATTGTTGCTGAATTTATTTCGTAGCTCTATTTTAAATGTTTGGATTTGAATATGGAGGGTATTGGTTTGGAATTCAGAAAAGTTTAATTGTGAAATTGTTGGTTCTCTTTTTGCGTCTATTTTCCTATGACTTTTAAACCTTTTGTTCCGTAAAAAGACCTAACAATTTTTGGTTTGACCCATCTTAAATATTGCTACTTACTTACTCACTTGCTTCTTTACAACTTGTGTTGTGTGAATATCTTTGGTCATCGTGTTAACATTTGGCGAGGTTTAGGTGGAAAATTCGAAGAGATAAATCTCTTGACGACGAGTTAAATGTATGCCCCAAAAACCAAATCTCTATTGTTGTGATAATGTTCTTTCTTTTGAAGTGAAATGAAAAAAACATTCGGTATTTCGATGTTAAAATCGTGCCTATGCCATACCTGACACCTTTATGAAATTTTACTTGGAAATCACACCACGAATTTTCGCCTAAACAAAAACTGCCTTCAGAATTCAGGGATTTACATGTAAATGAGAGTCATCCTTGAATTAACACCGTTACGACAACCCCACTCTTTTTGCCTTTCCGTTTTCACATTGTTTATTAAAGTTACCCCCTTTTGATGACGTCGGACGGGTTGCTTGTTTCACTTGTTTTGAATGTTAACTTTATATTCAAATCGTTGGTAACATGACTTCACGATTCTGTACTCATATTTATTGGAACCTTTTTGTATCCAGGTCATGACTTTCACTATAATATTATTTTGCGAAGTCACATTATTATCATCTGCTACGATAACCTTCATACATAATGTGACCAAAACGTCTCTAATATTGTAAATGGAATTAACTTTTCATAGATATTAGTCAATAGTGCTCTCATTCGATACGAAAAACGTGTATCCGCTCCTGAGCAAATTTGGAAAATGCTAGCAGTTCTTTGTCCCTTCCTTATCTGAATGTCGCTTTATTGCACATTTTTTTTATGTTTGCTTTTTTTTTGCTTTTGGTTTGCTTTTGCCCTACAAGAGGGCAAATTTGGCTGACTGTTAAATTAGCCCAGCTTGACAGTTACCGAGGTATTGTGGTTTCCCGCATGCCTGTACCTAGCTGAAGCATTTTACTAATGCGGCCGTTTGACCATTTTACGTAAAATAAATATATTCCGAGCTCCATTAAACTAACATGCCTAAACAAAATACGACCGAGTTAAATAAATTCAGGGTAAAATACGCAGTACTCGTATATTATTCTAGCTGAAGCCATATTATTTAACTATATATATATATGGTCGTCGCCCCGCATTAATTTCCTCGCTCGCTGAAACTTGCATAAATATGAATAACGACTTTTACAACTCGACTACTAATGTTTAATAATTTCTCGACTTCTGCTCGTGATAGTGGTAGAAATTTAGTTTTTAGCTTGGATTCTAATATTGTTCGTTTTTATAAAAGTTCAATATGAAACTAAGTTGGATTTAGACATTTTAACTTCGTATACATACCTACTTTCACGCACAGCAAAAGTGGAAATAAAAAATATCAAGCATTTACTTCATTTTCGATCAGGAGTGCGATTTTTGAATCTCATTCGCTGAGTTCAGCAGTTGTAAATGTCAAAATTACTGTGATATATACAATATATATATATATACAATATCATCTTTCTACTGTTGATTTGACTTTCAAAAATCCTACTTCAGACATTCTTTGACTACTTCTTTGACATTTTCAACAGCTGAACTCAGCGAATGAGATTCAAAAATCGCTCTCCAGGGGGTCTTTTTCGGTAACCACCCGATTCAATCGGTATCAAATTAACGTGGTGTTTTTTGTCAGTTCTCAAAGATTCTGCTTCTTCATATTTAGTTAATTAATTTCAGACAATGGATATGATGATCACAGAAACAAAAAAAAACCTGATATAGACATAATACGATACCGATATTGTAAACTATATAATCGGAACCTTACACATACATAATAGTCCTACGGGTCGGTAATACTCAAAGGCAATGTTACAGCCAGTTGATTACCAGGGTCTCAATCGCCCTAAGTTTGAACGATACTACCAAAACAAAACCACAACCAATAACGTTACGTTATGCACAATTCGTATCGCGCAAATTATATTAACTTAGCTTTATTTCGGAAGATACGTTGGCGTAACGTTTGATGTCCGTTCGATCGAATTTTCTGTATTGTGCGATTTAACCGTTCAGAAAAAAATATCGCGATAGTTTCTTTATTTCAGCTAAACCAAATCTAAACCAAAACTAAACCAAAACCAAACCAAAACCGTATAAAATTGCGCAATTGAGGCCCAGGTCTGTACTTGAGGATTCCATTATAGCTAGCTGAATGAATGCTGAATGAATGAATATATAATTCATACTCTACATTATAGCTAGCTTATGTATATTCATACTTTACATTACCTACCAATAGCTTTAGTATGTTTGAGATAACAAATCGCAGACATATTCTGCACTGTCCTCGTCTCACTATACTTAATTGGCGACTGCAGATCTACGGAGAAGTTTGTCAATAAAATTGATTATTTGTTAGTTTATTTCTCTATAAAATGGTAACATAAAACAATGAATAGCTCTACAACATACAACGACTGCACAATACAAAGATAATACTGCAGTTTCACTTAAATGCAAATTTTGTCTGAACCAGCGTTACAGTTGTACAATGCAAATTATAACAAGTACCCAAACAATTCCCATCATCTGAGACTTTAGTTTCTACTTCTCGCCTTCACCAGTACAAAGGAGCGAGTATACGATATGCAAATGTAATTTGAACTAACAGCACTCTGGTGAGCTTAATCTAGAGTCAGGTCGCCACTGCGAGCGGGTTGAAATGGCGACGATGATAATTGTAAAGATTATTCTCTTGTTTATAGTTGACGCGATAAATGTTCGCAATTTTAGTTTGCATTTTTAAACTGGCTACCAACATTGTGTATAGTTGTCGCATGTCATGAAGTTATTAGTGAATTAAGACTCTAATGGTTAATTTAAATTATAACTCATAATTATGACCTTCGATGGGCTAGTTGTTGGTCAGTGTAGGATTCTTGGTGTAATAATCACAGTAAACTAATAATCACATAAAATAATCACAGTGCCAGTCTTAAACGTTACCTAAAACCGTCCTATATCAGTATCGTCTAATGACCAGAAATATAATCTATGATTAATAGAAAACTATTAAAATATGATGTATATCGAAAATAAAGACAGAAAACGTATGCGATGTAAATAAATATAGCTAACGGTTAGATTCCCAAGTGGTAACTAGTCAGAAATATTTTAAACATTCAGAAATATTCAGAACATAGGCCAGGCACCAGGGCATATAGGCATGGTACAATAATATACTGCGCCTGGTATTCTCTTCCGATCACGTGACTGACCACGAGACTGACACAAGCCTACGTCATCATACCCTTTTACCATGTTTAGCGGCCATTTTTTTGTGACGTAGGCTTGTGTCACTCTGGGAATAGAAGACCTTGTTTTTTAGACTATGCATATAGGTGAGTCTATGGCCACTTTAGACAAACATAGGCTTCGAAATTGAAGCATATAGGTTTAGGCATAGGGTTTAGGTTCTTATAATGTCATATTTCATTGCACATCCTCTATTTTGTATACAAACGAATCCTCAGATAAGTTGATAAAGTTATGAAAGAATAAAATAATATACATTTTAAACTTTTTCCAAACATTTATTAAAAACGAAATAGACAGATTTTCTCCCCTACCATTTGTTCTTTTTTACTTTTCAATAACGCAAACAGTGCATACAACAAAAATAGAGAAAAATAAGCATTGAAACAATACAGTTATTGAAGAAGGTTCGATTTTGCTGACAGTGAGAATAAAACGGTCAATTGTAGCGAAAATTGTTTTCTAAATGCACTGTTCTATGCCATTTCCAGCCAAGTCTCAGCTGTGTGTACCTACGCAGTAACTTGTATTAAGTTACATAGGTAACATATTTTTATGTGTACACCAAAATTGTTAAATTATACATGAATGAGATGGGTACAGAAGCAGTTAATGTTAAGCATATAATTTTTATCCAATCCGTAAATCATTATCATAAAAATGTTTACCGGTCAAGTGCGAGTCGGATTACTCGCGCTCCGAGGGTTCAGTACCACACCACCACACAACATAATATTAACTAACAGAAAAGTTTTGTTTTCTCCGGGACCTTTAGCGCAAGACCGACTCACACTTGGCCAGTTTTTATTATTTGTTTTAATACTGTAGAGTTTGCTCTATAATAATTATTAATAGCACAAAGTTTGACGCTTATACGTATTACCGTTTTTACGATAGAGCAAGAAGAAAAAACGTTGATAAAAACTAGTCTCTTGTATATGAGGATTGAGGACCAACATTAATTTTTAACATTTTGACATTTTTATTTGTTATCAAATCCGTCATAATAACGAACATTCTGGGAAAATTTCAACTATCTAGCTATTACGGTTCAAAAGTTTAAGCCCTAATAGGCAGGACGGACGTACGGACGGACAACGTAGGCTTACGAATAGGGTCCCGTTTCCACCCAATAGGGTTATTATGGGTACGGAAGTACGGAACCCTAAAAAGTATGTGACATTACGTGATTTTAAATCAACAACTTTTTACTCGTGTCGTGTTGGTTTACCGTAAGGATCTTTAAGGCTTTATAGCCTTTATAGCCTTTTTCTTACTTTTGTTTTCATCGTCTACTCTGCACTATAATAATAATAATCTACACTAAAATATTATAAATAGAAAAGATTTTATTTTTTGTTTGTTTCTATTGAATAGGCTCCAAAACTTCGGGATCGATCTGAATAATTCTTACACCATTAGAATGCTACATTATCCATACTGAACATAGGCTATAAAAAAACGGCTAAATGTGTGTCGGGAAAAAAGGGACATTGCAACGCATGCCACGCAACAGCTAGTAGTGTAATAAATTTAGAATTTCCTCTTTTTATTCTGGTAAAAAATGTCTAAAAGCAAGCATTAAAAATGCATTATGCGGCTTTAAATTCCACCAGTTCGGTAGGTTGTCGATTTCCAATAGCGTAAGCAACATACTAAATTTTAGCCTCGCTCGCAACAGCCACCCAACTTAACGCAGTGTATACCCAGCACTAGTTTATGGCTGTGCAAATGTGAACCTAGCTTAACTAGGTTAGTTCCGTATGCAGATAAAGCGGGTGCAGTTAGAACTAAATTAAGTTCTAGCAATTGTCTCGGATGCTATGCTGGCTTTACGTACCTACACACATACTTACATTGCTTTATGTATCCGTCTAATGGCTTTGTTTACACAGGCGTTTGGTAAAATCAATTTTATTGTAATTGTTTACGCTAAAGATATTATTGATGTGATTCACGTCATGTATCAGAAGTCAACGAGCATTGTATGAAAAGACTGATAAATGGGAAGCGAGAGAGGTATTGTCAGGATCGTAGCTGGTAACGTTCTAATGTCATCAACTTCATTTTTAAACGTGTATTTGTAGTAAAATTAACTTATTGTATATTTAAGGTTTGAGGATGAATGTTGTCCTTTCGTCAACTAAAACGCTGAATAGGATTACCTACTATAAAATTTAGACTGTGATTGTCAAAAAGTGTTTGTAGATGGTATGGGGATGGAAAGGTTAGTATCGTGTCGACCATAGATTGGATTGGTGAATACTCTACCGACACAAGAGCATTAGTTCTTAAATAAAATGATAATGATTTCATATATAAATAAATAAATATATCTTGGACAATGTCACACAAATCATCTAGTCACGTTTAAAGTACCAGAATCTAGCCTGGACTTGTATTATGATGACTAGACAACGATATAGAATACATAATATACATAGGGTGTAACAAAACACCCTAGTAATACTTAAAGGGGTGCTTCAGACCACGAAACTGAACAACTTTCACTATGGAGCCAACTTCGAAATCACGAAAAAAAAATTTGCTGTCTCATACAAAACTGCAGTACCGACTCGACTAAAATGTATGGGATAGCAAATTTTTATTCACGATTTCGAAGTTGACTCTATAGTGAAAGTTGTTCAGTTTCATGGTCTGAAGCACCTCCTTAAATATTACTAGGGTGTTTTGTTATACCCTGTAGATACAAACATCCATGTCTCGGGTACAAATATTCATGTGAGGTAGTGCCTGTAGTGCCTGTGTTAGGGTGACTTTAACTTACCTGTTAAATAAAACAAAAGCTTATGTACCTACCTAATCAAAATTACTTTATCCGGGCCAACAAGTATAAATAAAGATAAAGCTGATATTGTATTGGTACAAAAAGGCCTTATAGTGTAAAAACGATTTCTTCGAGACAAAACATCCCTGCTTCAAAGTAAAGCAAGAAGGTTTTGATTAATTAAACCTCTGCCTTTAAGAACAAGACTTCATTTTCATTTATTCTTTGAGTTTGGCCTAAAAACCACACAAAATAAAAGTCCGGCTCCGGACTCTAAATTTCGAAAGATGTTTCTCTACAAAAACCACCAATAAGAGACTTTTATTTTCTTTTATTTGACGTCAAGTTTAATTTCCTCGCAGTCGGCAACCGACTTCTTTCTTCCTTTGTTTGTACTTTAGAGAAAAACAATTTTGAAACCTTACGTTTTCACCATCTCCGCTTCCTTTTGGATTGAAATTTGTTGTTTGCTTTTTGAAACTCATGTAAAGGCAAGTTTTATAGTCTATTGTTCTACTTGGTTTGAAAAAAAAAACGCTTTTCATAACTAACCATTTCAGTTCTGTCAAAAGTCGTATTTAAAACATAATATATCACACATTTTTACGAGTTCCTGAAGAATGTTAGGTTTTGGAGTTTACGTAGACTGTTTTATTTTAATGAAATAACTTTTTTGATACTCATACATTTCTACTTTCTTCTCAATTTGGTGCGATGCTATACAGAAAGAAGTAATTTTTAAATAGTGTCGGAGCACCTTTCGTATTGCCACGTGTATTGCATAGATTATTTTGGCGGAGGCAAGATAGTGGTCAAATTGCTGTCAAGAGTATTACAAGTCAATAAAAATCAATACATGGTAACAAAAATGTAACTCATACTTCTGCTTACTACAAAAATCAGGCGTAACTTCATATTTTACGAGTGAACACATCACGTTCCGTATTTGTGGTCTATAAAGCGTTCTGGAATCTTTGCGACTAGTAAAATATTCAACTATAAAAATATGAGCGACGAAGCTCTGAGCCAACCATGTGATAGAGGCATATTGATCGTGCATGTAATATGGAAATACGAAAATATAAATCTGGTATGGTAGCTGGCGTACAGCCAAACCCCTATCACGGCCTAGCCTAGGGGTCCCCGAATAAACGTTTATCAAAATTTTAATTTAGGTACGTAATTAAAATGAGTTGGTAGCCATTAACACAATAACGTGCCGTTTCATTGCTCTCATGAATTCCGTTAAGAATTGATGAAAATTATCACGTTTATAACTTGATTGCTTATTGTGTTTTGAATAGGTTCTGAAAGATTAATTTGCAGAACATTTCAACTTCTGAATGTTTACGTTACTTAAGTTACGTAACACAACAGACTATCAAATTGAACAATTTTCCAATAAGACCAAAATCGCGAAAAATAAATTGTTGTTCCATAAAAAACGTCAACGGCTGCTCAACCCAAATGTATGGGATGGTGATTTTCTTTTTGCGAATATCTATGTTGGTCCCATAGAGCAAGTTATTCAATTTGATGGCCTTACCTTTAGACTCAAAAGTACCCCTTAAACTCTAAAAGCAAAGATTTAAAAAAAAAAATCTATGTCTAAAAGCAAAGATTTTTTTTATAGACCAAAAAAAATCTTTGTCTAAAAGTATGTAAAGTATGTAACGAATTTAAGTGTCCTGAATACCAGTAAGTAGAGTGTTACCATCTTGTGATGGTTGACTATTATTAAGATTTTGATAAATCTTTCTAAATCTTAGTTGAAGATACAAAATAACTTCTAAGTACATGGATCACATTCGTGTCAACATTTTAATTATCTTTACAAAAATAGGTAGGTAATCTCTATAGAGCATATGTCCGAAGTTAACTCGTTAGCTGAATTATTAAGAGGAAAGTTTTTGTTTAATGGTACTAAGTTTAATGTAGGCAGGATTTGTGGGCTTCCTCTGTGAGGGCGACGTAATAGATTGTTCACTTTCGCTTCTTTAATTCGTAATTGCTTTCGTTTCTAGATCAAACTGTATTGATTGATTGATCGCTCTCTTTCGTTCGGTTGAAGTTTAGGATTGATGTCGAATCGAAAAGAGAGGAAACTTTTTTTGATAGAATATTGTTTTTTTATGGCCTTAATATTTGGTACTTATACGCTTAGCTGCAGAAATGCTCATTAAAGTTAATCCTCCATTAAATCTCTCACTGTCACTTTTCGTCTATATTATAATTGTTTAGTTATTAAGTCGTGTTATGTTGTAGAGTTTCTGGCCGCATCTTCTCTACAGCGACAACACGTTCCGACGCGGTGGTAGCTTCAAAAAAAGATTTGACGTTTAATAAGTGTGCTTCAAGCTCCTATATTGAATAAATTATTTTTGACTTTGACTTTGACTTTGACTTTGACTTTGACTTGACGTCTGGTTGATGTAGTAAAAGTTAGCAAGATATTTAATGGAGGATTAACTCTAATGAGCTTTTCTGCAACTGAGTGTTTGTCAAATATCTCTATGATTCGACAAAATTACATAGGTACAAAACGAAAATTTAGATTTTTTTGTATTCATAATAGTGGGCGTCTAAGCCAAAAGTATGTGTTCTACAATCTACATACTTTTGGCATATACTATTACCTATTTTGTGCCAAAAGTGTCCATTGGGCAGCTTCTATTTTTCGGGATATTTAAGTTTTTGCGAAGAGATTGGAATTAGTATGAAATAGAAAACTTTTCGAATAAATAAAAATAAATAAATAACGCTCACAGGCACATATATTGTAATGATCCCAAGTAAGCCTCAGGCTTTTCGTTATGGGAATCATACAACAACGGCACAAACATATAACATCCATGACCGAACCGGGACTCGAACCCAGGAACCTGGTTTGGCAGTCCGGCGTGGTAACCATTACACCAACCGGGTCGAATATTTGCTTTATGTTTTAAAAAATAAAAGTAACTTTGTTGATTTCTTTTAATTCTTAAAATCAAGCAACTATTCTAGTTTCCAAGTCCAGTCTTACCTCAATACCACCCCACCGGACCCTAATGGCTGGATGACCACAATTAAGTTTAAAAAAGTGGTCCAATAATATGTTTCTGTTCCAAATATAGTTCCATTGTACATGCACGTTTTGTCTATCTATCTATCTATAACGTCACGCCTCTTTCCCAGTGGGGTAGGCAGAGACCAGGGCGCGCCACTTCCTACGATCCTTACATACCTCTTTTGCCTCATGCACATCCATACATCTCTTCATACATGCCCGTCGGTTTCGAGTACTCCGCACCTCCCCTTTTTGTAGGACGCAACTGATTTGATCAGCATACGTCCTACGAGGGCGCCCTCTGCCGACACTTCCACTCACATTAGCAACATATATCTCTTTCGTACATCTGCTGTCACTCATCCTCTCCACATGACCA
This sequence comes from Agonopterix subpropinquella, assembly GCA_922987775.1. NCBI lineage: Eukaryota > Metazoa > Arthropoda > Insecta > Lepidoptera > Depressariidae > Agonopterix > Agonopterix subpropinquella. The sequence goes on along the minus strand of OV277704.1, from coordinate 16,266,639 downwards.
AACCAACGAAGCATACCTTTGTCTATTCTTGTCACAACATCTTCTTTTAATTTACATCGATCTCTTATTACACAATTTCGCACTCTATCTCTCAGCGTGACACCACACATTACTTCGCAAGGAACGCATTTCAACAGCATTAATTTTATACGTCTTGTATTTTACAATAAATTCTTGAAATAATCTTGAATAAAACGGCTTCGTGTTATCTACTTATATCCTAATTTTTCTAAATCGTAAAAAAATGTTCAATGCTAACTCAATAATAAAATTATGCCTACATTTCATGCCTTACTGGAAACATATTGCTTTCACATAAAATATGGGACAGGGCAAAGTAAAAGTTACGTGTGTTTTAGTCAGCATATTGAAACGTAACATTTGGGACTGAATGTTGCAGGATCGGGGTCCCGCGGGAAAACAAGCCGATATGAAAATACCTACGAGTCGGTGAAGGAAAAACAATTGAACTGAGGTAAGATTTAGTGATGTTATACGTATTTTGTTTCTTTTATTACCTTTTTGGATTGCAATCAATCAAAACATCGATACAGCGCAGCGTCGGACGTGTAAATTTTAAAAGGAATTTGCATGAAAGATCTCTCCGTCCCGTAACTAGCCCAGTCATTTTACGGTTTGAGCCGGGACTAATTACTAATTGCTTTTTTCTTTCGCTATAATATTAAAGAGCCATATTGAGCTAAAGAATGTACCAAAATTAAAAAAAAAATTACGTCAGCAAACAGTTCCAATTTTAAAATATAGATATTATCTCGTTCTAAAAAACCAGATGATAATTTTTTTTTTGCACACATTTAAGGCTTTACCGTCATACATACTTCAAACATGGTGTAAATATTTTTGTCTACTTAGAAGGTTTTGAAAAATACATTCGTATTTTCTAATAAATACCTCAGTTTTTAAATTTTAATGCCTATTTTATTGATCAAAAATAATGTAAATTTTTAAATCTAAATTTTTTTTTTAAAATTTGGTTTAGGATAGTATTTTTGTTACTAAACGGTGCCGGTTACAGTTTAAAAGTCCAATTAATAATTACTCCCTACCCCGCCTAACAAAACTCCGTAAAATCACTGGCCTAAACTGCCTCCGTGGTCTAATGGTTAAGAGCATTGGGCTTTCGACACGGAGGTCGTGGGTTCGATTCCCACGGGGAACACCTAGTGATATGTCACTTTGTGCATTTTTCCCCAGTTGGTTAGGACATTGCAGGCTGAATCACCTGATTGTCTGAAAAGAAAAATGATTCCGTGCTTCGGATGGCACGTTAAGCCGTTGATCCCGGCTACTATCTCTGGTGGTAGTAGTCGTTACATAAACACCACGTCAGAGGCCGTAAGGCGGTCTGGAAAAACTTTGACACCAGGGCTCTGCCCACACGATACGAAGAGATGAAATCTCTGTCAGTGGTTTTAAAAATCTTTAGATTTGCAATATTTTTTATATTTGACTTTTCTATGATTCTTTTCTACACAATAGCATAATTGCATAATTATAAATAGTACAGTACAAACTCTATCAGAGTTTCACACAAACTTCCTTTTTATAAATTCTTTTCTTTGACGAGGCCATAATTCTATAATACATTATCTCTAAATAGTATAAAAATAAGTCACTCTCCGCGTCTGTCCTCATCATTTCTGTTTCTCCGCGTACTTCTTATGTATGTATGTTGTATTATCTCAATAACCTGCATTGAAATTAGAAAAAAATAAAATGTTACAAACCTGGTTATGTATCATATCAACAACATTAAACTATTATTTAAGGCCAGTGGCGAGTAACCTTGCCTACCTAAGATGGTTAGATCCCCGTCCAGGCCGACTCGTACCAATGAGTTTTTTCGGAATTTATGTACGATTTGTAACATCACTGGCTTTTCGGTGAAGGAAAACATCGTGAGGAAACCTGCATGCTTCAGTTTCGATGTATTGTGCCCACTGTCCCTTACAAGTGGCGACGCGACGGGCTCACTCCCCGTCACACTGAACAGATTTTCGGTTCTAGTAAAACGTGGATGTTCTGAGGTTTCAGAATATCTCTGACTACCCCCTCGGGGAATATAGTCGTGAGCATATGCTATGCTATGCTTTAAGAATATAAAAGCGTTTTCGCTTTTTTTTGGAGACTGCTAGCTTCACAATCCTTTTAATGAAATACAAGTAGACATTAAATGTAACTTCACAAATTTAACAATGCAGCGAAATTTAAGCATTTCAACTCGACTGAGATAAGGGAAACATCTTGGTTGGGCTGATAGGAAAATGCGACAAAATCTCCTAGTCTGTGTATACTGAAATCCGTAGCTGACGGGGCTAGGGAAGGGACTTACCTGAGTCGATGAAGAAACTCGACATTTCCACAGTTTTTGAGTTGCTGATTTCACGCTTTAGTATGCATTAGACTATATGACATAAGAGCCCGTGAACGTTGGAATTTGGTTTACTAATTTGACCTAAAAGTGACTGTCTTGAAAGTATTGAAATAGTTACAGTTTTCTAACGCAATTGTACCAAACGTACATAACACAAATTTTGGTTTCGTTTATGTACTATCGTTTATGTACACGTTTATGTACCTGCAATGACTTTATGTATTTGCAATTTTTGATCATCATACGAGCGAATTGGCAGTAGAAAGATCTCCATAGAAATTTTGACATTTTCTACTGCCAAGTCGCTCGTATGATGTTCAAAAATCGGACTCCTGAACATAATTCTGTTTCTGTGCCTAATTTAACTCAAATCCGTTCAGCCGTTTATGCGTGATTAAGCTAGAAACATCGTTACAAACTTTCACATTTATATCAATATTATAATATTAGTATATCAATATGTTATATCAATATTATGATATCGCATTGCCCACTATGATGTTAATAAAATCTTGCTGTCCGAAATTATCAGAGCGCATTTCAAAATTCATATCGTAATACCTAAGACGGTACATATATTCTCATAGAAAATTGAAATATTAGCATTCCCGAAACTATTTCCATTAAATGTAAATTTACTCCAGCACTAAATTCAGCTAAAAGCGTACCTACCATTTCTTAGTCGTTCGGTCTAAAAGCCAATTAATTAGCCGGCGTCCTTGGCTTCCCACTAGGCCAATCCGCAGCTATCGTTCATATCTACGATAGTTTGCTTACATTATCGACACGGTACAGCTCTAAAGTTGTTCTTGTAGAGAGGACGTTGTTTGCTCGACGGCGTGCAAGATTAATGATGGCAGGAGGACAGTGCACAGAACCCCGGGAGGCGAGGGGAGGGGGGCACCAGGATTTGGGTTCAATCTCCCGGCAGAATACTGTAATACGCTAGTCCTATTTGCGCTAATTGCTTGTAGATATTTAGTTGAATGCCACCCACGGGCTCATTGTTAGATTTATAAATGCGATTCAATTAAGACGTAGATTACCGTATGTAGGTTGCCGTTAAATACAGTTACAAATAATCCAGTATTTGCTTCGTTAGTTACTTCGCAAATCCAATAGAATTGAGTTTTCTAAAAACATTTCTCTAGTATCTTAAGAAAGCTAGATTAATGACGACATGATCGAGCACCGAGTGCACTCTAAACCCTACTTCTCGCTCGAGATCGTTTGCCGTTGAAAATGTGAGAAAACCGCACATCTCAAGGAATTAGAACAAACTGAGTCTCAATCGTTCTAGCTCGGTCAATCTGAGGAAATTGATGAGTCAGGCGATCGAGCGAGCCCGTACAAAGGCCTCGTGGGGAAACAATGGGAAGGCGCCTTTCAGTTCCCTTCCTCCGTGCAATTAAGTGAACCTTTCAGTTAGGCCGCGCTTTTCGCTACTACATTATCGGCATACAATGGTGGCCATGATTTGCGGAAAGAGGCCGAGATTATTTTTTTGTGCCGAATCCGAGGGTGTTCGATGCCGATTCGTCTGATTTGTGATCCTTCGTCATGCTATCTAGTGTGTATTGTTGCGTAAATTGAATCTAGCAATGTCTGGATGTTGGTTTAATCAAATGTAGATTGTTTGTTTATTCGTGATAGGTGAAAATTGAGCGAGTACGTAAGGTATTTTTATTGTTATGTGCTTGAATATAATGGATCCCTCTATTAAGAGGGATCCATTATTAGCATTCTGGTCATCCCCTTCAAAAAAGTGCCCGCATATGAAGCATATATATTTGAAGGGGATGACCAGACCATCAAACTGAACAACTTTCTCTATGGGATCAAAATGGAAATCGCGAAAAAAAAAACAACTGTCCCATACATTTGGCTCGAGTAGGTTTGCAGATTTGTATGGAACGCAGACTTTTTTTTGCGATGTCGATATTGCATTGGTGCCATCCGTGCCTTAGAAAGTTGTTCAGTTTGACAGTCTGATCATCCCCTTAGAAAAGTGTCAGCATATCAATGAGGACCCTATATTTTTGAAACCAGAACCTGTATATTTTTATGGAATGTACTAAAACCTAGTACTTGTTTTAAATAAATGTACTATGCGTCTGAATGAGAAGAGCGTATTGTGTGAGTGATGATGAAGAAGGAGACAAGAAATAAAGGGATTGTTCTATTTCCTTTTTAAACGCCTTGTGGTTCGCTCAAAATATATCTACCACCGATTTTATTCCGTTGAGTGTCGTGTGAGAATACGGATAAGGTTTCTTATGCTTTGTTTCTGTGGTCTAAAGGTTAGCCACCTATCATCACCAAGACCAAGACACGTTATTCCATCCTGAAACCTTGAATATGCTGAACGAGAGACTTGCAAGTAGGTATCGTTGGTAGTTGTAGCTGTGTTTCTGACGATCCCAAAAGGGATTATGGTTGTGGGTTTATGTAATTTGCAAAAACGTTTTTACTTTTATTGTCCGAGATCCGACCGTAAAATTTTGCACATATTTCTTTTTAACGAAATGTGATTCTAGTGAATCACAGGGGTGTTAATTCAACGCTGCCAAGTTGCCTAGAAAAGTTTTGCAAGTAACTTTTCCATAACGATTTTTGGTATAACTTTTTCCACCCATCTGTTTGGGAAGTAAATGAGGTGCTATCGGAAAGAGACTGATCTAAGATCTGGAAAAACTCCAGTCTGCCGCCAAAGTCACCGCCGCCGTTCAAAGAAGTAATTTTTGAACCTGGCGACCCTAGAGTTGCGGCAGACTGAGAGGTAGCAACCTTAGTTTTTCCAGTTCTTTAGATCAGTCTCCTTCTGATGGCATCACATTTACTCCCCAAACAGATAGGTGGAAAAAGTTATACTTTAGTATAGTTTTGGAAAAGGTACTTGCAGCAAGATTTTTCTAGGCAACTTGGTAGCGTTGAATTAACCCCTGTGCCCTGTGTAAACATTCACTAGAATCACATTTCGATAAAATCAAAATAGGTGCATAATTTTACGGTTGGATCTCGGTCTTTTAGGGTGCTTTTTCGAACAATTTCTGGGTCACCTTTCCGTAAGGTTCAATTCGGCCTAGCTGTGAAATATTAAAACGGCTATTAATATATAACAAAGAAGGTTCAGGCGAAGGTCAGTTCACGTTCACAGCAAATTATCTTTCATTTCGTCAGAAATTACTTAGCTTTAAAATATTATTAAAATAATCCATAGTATTTTTATATACCTCCATTATACTACTCGTGAATGATAATTATTTCAGTAAAATAATTTTAGTAAAGTATACCTAGTTTGGTAGCCGCTTTTCGTTAGTATAGGTATACGCACGGCGACACATCAAGCTATACAAAACCATCATAAGCTGGCCGCGCGTGGCTATACGTTACGCGACCTACGCGCGGCCAGCTTATTTTGGTTTTGTATAGCTTGATGTGTCGTCGTGTGTACATTGGCAACTCGTACATGAGTCTTAAGAGACTACTAGAGTATACTAGGGTATACAGGGAGTTAGAAAAAGTATCATTAACCTTTAAACCACATACTCTACCCATCAAACTTAACAACTTTTATTATGGGAGCAAACCTGTTAGAACAAAAAAAAATCAGCTGTTCCATACGTGATTTTTTTTTGCGTTGACTGGTTTGCTCCCATGGGAAAAGTGGTTCTGTTTGATGGGTAGCGTATGTGGTAAAGGTTATTAAGCTTTTAAGTTTACACCTTGTTTCTACAAATAGTATAAACTAGCTGTTGCCCGCGACTTCGTCTGCGTTACCCGGATAAAAAGTACCCTATGTGTTAATCCAGGCCATGGCCTATCTGTATGCCAAATTTCATCAAAATCCGTTCAGCAGTTTTTGCCTAAAAGCGGAACAAACATCCATCCATACTTACAAACTTTCGCGTTTATTATAATACTAGCTTTTGCCCGCGACTTTGTCCGCGAATTTGGAAAACCTCAAGTATCCTATGTTACTTCGAATACCTCTAAGAATATGTGTACAAAGTTTCATGATGATCGGTTAAGTAGTTTTCGCGTGAAAGCCTGACAAACAAACTTACATTCACATTTATAATATTAGGGATTAGTAGGAAGTAGGATATACAGGGTTTAACATGAAATGCGTTACATATCAAACAGGGTGCTTCAACTGCCTCAGACCATCAGACTGAACAACTTTGAGTACGGAGCCAAAATAGATAATAGCGAAAAAAAAACAGCTGTTCCATAGAAAATGTCAATATTTTTAGACCAAAATGTATGAAATAGCAGTTTTTTTTGCCATTTCAAAGTTGATCCCATTCTAAAAGTTGTTCAGTTTAATGGTCTGAAGCACCCCATAAAGAATGTAACTTATTTAAGTTTACACCCTGTATTCGAAACCTGATATAATTATTAAGTAAACTGTAAGCTCACAACGAATTTGCTATGGTAATAAATGATAGATTACGTATACGCCATACTAACTAGATTTCCATATTTAATCTGGCAGGTTCAGCCTAGTTAATTATAACACGTTAGAGGTGTATAACTAAATCTTATAGCTAGTCGCTTTTGCAGATGAGAATTAAGTTTAATAAAGGGTGGATGTCAACTATATTATCAACATTAAAGCTTTAATCGTTGCTTAAAAGATGATAGTCGGATGATAGAGCGTCGGTTGTGGTCTGCTGCTGAGGCTTTGACTTAGAATAGTTCGTAAATGATTCCGCATGTAGGTATGATGTGTCATTTGAAAAACTAGCACTTTGTCTTCATCTGTCGAGTAGATGGCATAGCGAAGAGAAACAACAACGCGTCAACTAAGCGTTATACATACATTATTTTTTTTGAGTTTCCTGAGGTAGGCTCCATAGTGAAAGTTGTTTAGTTTGATGGTCTAAGTTCACCGTTTCAGTATTTGCTAGGCTGTCACGTACACCCTGTATTCTTAGACTAATTTTTAAAGTCAACTATATTATCTAGTCTTGCCTAGCTATTGATAGTTAGGCAAGACTAGTTTATTTGATCTGGCAGCTCCATCCGATTTGTCCGAGTCATTTTTGGCAGGTGTAAAGAAAATTCGTTTCTTTTACCTCCTTCGGCTCTACCGCCCCGAGGATATACACACTGAAAAAAAAAATTGTTTACTTCAACCAACATCATGAATCCATATGAGCCTGTCAACATCATGACTTCTCCGACTAAGAGAACTTTGTTAAATGAATTCGGCTTGTTGTTACAACTAACCATCTTTTGTTTTTAGTAAACAATAATAACGTCATTTCAATTATTTTGGTGCTAATTAAGAGTCTTAGTAGGCTCGCATTTTTTTCAGTGCAGGCCTGAGTCAGGGTGTAACAAAACACCCTAGTAATACTTAAGGGGGTGCTTCAGACCATCAGACTAAACAATTTACACTCTGGAGCCAACATCGAAATCGCGAAATAATAATCCGCTCTTTCATAAAAAACTGCAGTACAGTCTCGACTCAAATGGACGGCAGATTTTTTTTATTTTTTCTCGACGTTGGCTCCATAGTGTAAATTGTTCAGATTGATGGTCTGAAGCACCCCCTTAAGTATTACTAGGGTGTTTTGTTATAGCTACGTGCTTATTACCTAGAGTACGCTGGACGGCCAGGGTATCAGGGATTCAGAGCGTCACTCGGGATGTCTCTCTTCATGCACTTCTGCAAAAAATCTGAAAAGGATATTATGTAATTTTGGAAACCGGGGCAAATGACAAACTTATCACATCAATTTGCTGATCAGAAATTGATAATTTATACAGGGTATAAGTGACAGCCTAGCAAATACTGAGTCGGGAACTCCAACCATCAAACTGAACAACTTTCACCATGGAACCTACTTTCCTCAGGAAACGCGAAAAAAAATTGCTGTCATTTTAGTCGGGTAGGTACAGCAGTTTTGGATTGGACAGTAGATTTTTTGTCGCGTTTCCTGAGGTAGGCTCCATTGTGAAAGTTGTTCAGTTTGGTGGTCTAAGTTCACCGTTTCAGTATTTGCTAGGCTGTCGCTTACCCTGTATACTCCACATTCCGCTATTTCCACTGATAAAAGAGTATTTTGTATTGGAAAATATAAAAGTTTATTTATATCAATTACAAAGTAAAACTAATGGCTCAATACTCAATAGGTTACTAACATTATGGATTTGTACAAACGTAACTTATAACTTTCATTCGTTTTCGTAAAAAAAATTGTTTCTATCTGGGAAGTTATTTAACTAGCTAAGACTCAGTTGCAGAAACGATCATTAAAATTAATCCTCCATTAAATCTCTTGCCAGCTTTTACTACGTCAACTAGACAAAAAGTGACAGCAAGAGATTTAATGGAGGATTAACTCTAATGAGCGTTACTGCAACTAACGCTATGCTTTGTGTTTATCTTTCAAAGATTCTTTAGGTGAAATATTTTTACTCTTTTTATACAGCGTCCAAAGTAATAAAAGTCCAACAATTTTTATCTCAAAGAAAAATTTTAATTTCCCTGCAACAGCTTCAAGTAAGACAAGAAAAAAATAATGAAAACTGTTTCCAAGTTTCAGAACGTAACACCCAGGGCAACGATAAGATTTCTACGGAGAAAACTTCGTCTACGAAGAAAGTTCTGCTGCTACTACTGGAACTCGAATAGAAAAAATTCTCGAAGAAAAAAAAATGTTCTGGAAGACAGAAGATAATTATGGCACATTCGTGATCTACCCTGTAGATCCGGGCTTTTGTAGTTTAGTTCCACATCAGAAGCTCGTCTCTACAGGTATCTCACGGCTGGAAGACCACGCTACTTTGAATTTCACATGAACATTTTGAAGAAGAAAGAAGTTTCAAATTTCTGTGTGAAGATAATAATGTTTATGTCCTACCATACTGGCATGCCCAAGTATTAATATAACGTAAGAAAGCAGTATTTCGATGTTTATACTAACTCGTGAATCCTCGAAATAAAATATCGGTACGGGTAAAAGTTTTGTTTTAACTAATAAATAACCTTCTTAGCATTGCATTAGCATGGAAGAGGAAATTTTAATAAGGTTACGATTGCGGATTTGTTTCTGTTTTTAATTAATAATCGATATATTATTTCGATAGATTATTATTATATCAACTTTATTTAGCATGCATCTCAAAAAATTTTGCTTAAATCATCTGCAACAGATGTAAACGCCTGTGATGATGATGATATGTTAATGACCATTTACGAAGAATTTATAGTACCTACTTAACTCTAAATTCCATCAGAAACTTTTCTAACAAAGCACAATGTAACATTTTTAAGCTTACATGGTAAACACATTTAACAATCGTCCAAACTTCCTTAATTGCACAAAATCTTACAATTTAAATTCACTATTCTTGGTTTCTTCTCACTTTGTATACCTCGTGGTTATTGTAATGTGCAACATATTCAAATATATCGATAGTAAGATATTGAAGGAAATATGAGTTTTCAAAGTTACTTAGTTCTTATGACATCTTAATCTAGAATTGAAAATTTTAACATTGTTTGTATGACGTCTTTTAAAGAGCGATGATAGCCCATACGGAAGAGAGCTAGCGCCTCAATCCTGAGGCCGCGGTTCGATTCCTGGCCTGTACCACTAAGTTCTTCGGAATTTATGTACGGTTGTATTTATCATTTACTAGCTCGGCGGTGAAGGAAAACATCGTGAGGAAACCTGCATTCCCGAGAGTGAAAATAAAATACCATAAGTTCGGAGGTATGCGTAAATATGGGTGAGCTTGGGGCGAACACAAAAGGACCAGCGCTGGTCTCCGTGTTACAACGACCCTTGCTTGCAATAGCCCAACCACAAATAATCAAATAATGACGTCTTTGTAATTTATACCTAGCCTAAAAAATTAGTCTGCTGATATGAAAATTGGTTAATATGCAACCATACTCATACCATATTTTACTACTACAGACGCAGTACCCTGCGATCTTCATACCAATGTAGAATTCGGTAGGCACTATAGGCACTAAAGTCTATAAGTATGAAGCAATCTCAGGCATATTATTTAAACAGTTTAATATAGGTAGATTTCTTTTTAACTCACAGCTATTATTCATACTTTTCTAGAAAATAAATATTTAAAGATTTTTATGAAACCATTTCTACCTATAACGTAAGAAATAAAGTACCTAGGAGTCTTGAAAAATTTAAACTTTTAAAGTCGAATATCTAGTTTAAAACAACAGGCTAGGATATTTTTCCGAATAAGAAAGTATATTTGTAATGATGTGTTCTATCGATATGCAAAGTCTTAAAGTAGGCCGCGCGAAATGATAAAAAATCGAAAAAAAAAAAACTGGTATCCCAGACGTGTTCCAACCCCTTTAAAGATAACCGTGAAATGTTGTAAATGGATTTAACTTCAGAATTTTAATTCATATTATAATCCATTAATCCTGTTAATTGTTAAATAAATACGAAAAATCACCGACAGCCAAACGACTCACTACGCTGCCGTATACTTTGAATATTTTATGAAATGTCGTGTAGCTATAAATTTTTTAGTCATGTCCACTTTAATGTCATCAATTGGTAATGTGTTTTTGTCTTTATTGCTGTATATATAGGAATACGAAGTATTGAAATAATGAATAGGAACATCGTATAGTATAGACAAGTTAAGTTGTTATTGTTATTCTTAATTATTCAGTAGTTGTAGCAGCTAATTCGTATGTATTTGTACTTATGTTTAAAATTTATTACTTATTTTATAAGCGTCAAATCTAAAAAAAAATTATTTGTTTTGTACAAAAACATCGTAGGACTTGTGGGTTTACTTTCCACTGAAAAAAAATTGTCTGACGATATTTTACATGAAGTACAATTTTTTTGTAAATAATAAAACAACTTATATTTAACACTCCAATCTACCAATTCAACTGACATAATCTTCCTAATACGATTTCAAATAAAAAAGACATTGTCTCTCCAATACAAGAGAGACTCAATATTCGATACAGTTTATTGGCCAATATACCGCCTCCGTAAACCCGTTAGAAGGCTTTTACGGGATTTATGACATCACGCCGTATAGGGGCCACATTAAACTGAAGATTTAGATGCTGTACGAAACACTCGTGGCCTTTAATTTGTGTGATGTTTGTATGAAGACATTACAGTAAACATTTTGTTTTGATTATTTGCTAAAAGACGGAAAGCCGCTGTGACCGCTTTTAGAATAAATATATGCCTAATTACTTATAATTAACTACACATACAGCTATGTAGTCAACAGTACGGTAATATAAACAACATTGGATTGTAGGTAATAAAATAAAGTACGAAAATAAAAATTTTTAAGTAGACCTTGTTAAACTTATGTTATTTATTACGAAATATGTGAAATCCAGCTCGTCTTGATTTGCAAGATAATGAATTCTTAACCTCCTTAATATAATGACAATTATTTTAATTTACAATGACAATTCAGGGTATATATTGCTGGATTGCTGGTTAGTCAATAACGATAAACATATAAAGATATTATACCTTACGGAATAGAGTAAGTGACATGAGTTGTCAAATGTAACCGTTTTTGGGCATTTTTTGGAGTCCTCGGCAGGGTAAAAATTCGATTTCTGTGTTTAATTCTCAATTTAACGTGAAATAGTGAATAATTTAATGAAACAGTGTTAGTATATTTCACAAAATTATCTACGATTTCACTTTAGGTTCACGATTATTCACAGAAACCGAATTTTTACCAGGACTCCAAATCCCCAAAAACGGTTCTATTGCCTCGCGTCACGTATCTCTTTCTATTATACAGTGATGCCTCTATGTACATCTCGCTCTCTCAGCTGTCACTGTCTCTCTTACGTAGTATAATACCTTTATGGATAAACACCATGTCTTAACATTCTCAGCAATGTATCTCAAATTGTCAATATTGTCATTGCAATTACAATTTATTGTCATGTTTATGAAATGGGCCCTGTCTTTACCTAATGAATGTATATGAAGCAGGTAATTAATGTTATTGTGCCGTGTGTGGTGTGTGTATCATATCTTCTGTTTCAGAAAGAACCATCCGGTGTGGCAGTTTAGTTTTCAGTGTCCAGCAATAAAATAAAATTAAAGTGTTTAATTTATTAACCTTACCCTTAGGTATAATGAGGAAGCAAATAAACGCAAAACCTGAAAAACCATTGAAAAAGTTCTGTAGATGGATGAAAACCAATTTTTATGATAATTGACGAGTATAATTTTTTTTAATTCCAGAGTAAATACATCAAAATAATATTGTTCAGCAATGCGTTTATTTTTAAAATGGGTACCATTATTTACCTATAAACAGATTTAATCTAATCATATACGGAAATAACTATAGAGCGAAAATTCATCATTGATCTTCAATCGAATATAAAGGAGTCTGGAGTGCGATTTTTGAATCTCATTCGCTGAGTTCAACAGTTGTAAATGTCAAAATTACTACGGAGATATGCATCTTTCTATTGCTGATTTGACTTTCAAAAATCGTACTCCTGAAGTACGATTTTTGAAAGTCAAATCAGAAGTAGAAAGATGCATATCTCCGTAGTAATTTTGACATTTACAACTGCTGAGTTCATCAAATGAGTTCCAAAAATCGCACTCCAGATTAAAAAATAGCACTTCTGCACTGTTAGCATGCACACCCGCGATAGCCGTGATACGGCTTTATCACGTCTTTCATCTCGTTCGTTCGCGCGCAAGTGAACGAGATAAAAGACGTGATAAAGCCGTATCACGGCTATCGCGGGTGTGCATGCTACCAGTGCTGGTATCTGAGTATTGTTAGTAAACCGAGCCTCCAGTACTGTCCTAAATAGTTTTTTTTTAAATTTCTTAACAATTATACAACATTTAGAAAAAAACAAGATTGGCACATTGTAGTCATTGATAATTTTCAATTTATCGGGTCATTATGGTTTTGTTTTTAATTATATTGTTTGTAGTTACTATCTTTAAAACTGCTAAAAGTGACAAATTTTAATGGTTTTGTGACAATGACCAAGATACATATTTATTTATTAATTGTTAAGAAATTAAAAAGAAACGATCGAGGGCAGCACTGGATGTTTTGTACCCCATTGCACATTGAATCTACATCGGTGACAAACCTAAAATAATGCTCTGCAACGGTCATAATCATAATATTTGACCGGAGTTTGTGGTACTATAGTTACATGCTTCGAAAGATAAGTAGCAGCTTCTGTCCATCCTGATGGTGATTATGGTCGTGAGTTTATGTATGTGTATCTATGTTCAGTTTTATGTGAATAAAAATAAGGTTTCCTTTAGTCTGTTTTGTAAATTAAATAACGAATATTATACAGGGTGTAACAAAACACCCTAGTAATACTTAAGGGGGTGCTTCAGACCATCAATCTGAACAACTTTCACTATGGAGCCAATGTCGAGAAAAAATAAAAAAAATCTGCCGTCCCATACATTTGAGTCGAGACGGTACTGCAGTTTTGTATGAAAGAGCGGATTTTTTTTTCGCGATTTCGATGTTGGAACTCCATAGTGAATGTTGTTCAGTTTGATGGTCTGAAGCACCCCCTTAAGTATTACTAGGGTGTTTTGTTACACAATAATTATGTTACATAATAATTATTAGGGCCGAGTGCAGTGGAGAATTAGAAGAGGCCTATGTCCAGCAGTGGACTACTACAGGCTGATGATGATAAAAATTATCGTTTTTAATGCTACTGAAAAAGACAATCTATCCGCTATTTCTATTAACTTCATCTAAATAAGATGTTTTGTGAAAGTGGTCGATGAACGTCAGACTTGTCTACATTATAACCATTTAAGTATCTAGGAACCACGGAGTCAATCAGTGAATCACATACTTACACTAAATATTGATCATCAGAGTTAATCAAAAATTACTTAATTATAAATGATTACTATAATTTCTTGGGTAAAGGTAAGTATAGATAATCATTAACTTACTAGTCCATGTATGTAGACAAAATTGGCTGCGGTCTCCACATGAACAAAGGATCTGCTCTCCTCGTAAAGGATTATAAGTGTGAGTATGTATTATGTGTAGGTACCTACGTAAATATAACCATACAGATTTATGACTCTAGGAGTGCGATTTTTGAATCTCATTCGCTGAGTTCAGCAGTTGAAAATGTCAAAATTACTATGGAGATACGCATCTTTCTACTGGTGATTTGACTTTCAAAAATCGCACTCCTGAAGTATGATTTTTGAAAGTCAAATCAGCAGTAGAAAGATCTCCACAGTAATTTTGACATTTTTAACTGCTGAACTCAGCGAATGAGATTCAAAAAACGCACTCTAGGTACCTAGACTGTAGAGACATATTTTTATTATATACACGTAAATATAACTGACAATTAAATATGGATAACATTCCTTTGTCATATTATAAGTTACTAGCGGCCCGTCCCGGCTTCGCACGGGTGTACGTCTAATCTTTTCTAGCAATAAATATAGCCTATGTTACTCAGGGTGAATGCAGCTTTCTAATGGTGAAAGAATTTTTTAAATCGGCCCAGTACTTTTTGAGCCTATTCATTACAAACATACAAACATACAAAAATAGGTACAAATCTTTCCTCTTTATAATATTATTATAGTGTAGATTATATTTCAAATAATTGATACAACGGTTTTAGCAATTTTCTAAAGTAGTAACATAAATCAAACACAACGTCGTGTGGTTAGTGCTACTGCTACTCGACAATAGATGGCGTTAGTACAATCCAAGTTTTCATTGCACTGAAATAAAAAACATCACGAAGACCTTTCTAACTAAAATAATTTCTTAACAATAGAGGGCGCTGAGCATTCATAATCTGAAAGAAAATGGAGAAAGAAAGGTAACCTTTTTATCTGTTATAACAATAGTTCTTGGTACTTCTACAGTTGTATTGGTAATCAAATCTCATAGCTTTGACGAACCTACACAGAAAAGCATTTGATGCTCGATAAAACGTATTGCCCATTGTCCCAACCATTGTCAATACACTGCTATCGCCCATCGCCAATATACAACAACCATCTTCTGAAGACCCACCTCACCCTCTCGACCTCACAACAATCAAGAGACCTGCAGTGGAAACGTGAGGAATTATAGAGCTCAAGTTATAATTGATTGCGCTAGTCTTTCGATCGCATTTGGACTTATTAAATAAATCACTGGCTCACAACATGGACCGCCCATTTTGAGTTGCTTGCCTTATCGAACATTGATTAATAGCGTATGACAGAGTTATTCTTTAATAGTTACCTAAAACTGTCTCTAATCTGGACCTACATGAGGATTGAATCGTGAGCGATATTGTATCTAATGAAAATTGAAATAGGACATCGATGTCGTTGAGTTTATTTGACAATATTGTTAATTGTGAAAGCAATAAAAGCAGGAGTGCGATTTTTGAAACTCATTCGCTGAGTTCAGCAGTTGAAAATGTCAAAAATACTATGCGGATAAGCATCTTTCTACTGCTGATTTGACTTTCAAAAATAGCACTCCTGAAGTTTGATTTTTGAAAGTCAAATCAGCAGTAGAAAGACGCATATCTCCATAGCAATTTTGACATTTTCAACTGCTGAACTCAGCGAATGAGATTCAAAAATCGCACTCCAGGATTTTAAACATTGAAAAATATAGTACTGAACGTGAGGGACCTGATCCCCAAACTTGCCAACCCAGGGCTGTAGCTAGTTAGGAGCTATCGGTATATAATACCGGTAGGTTGATTAGTAGCTCTACTAATCAACCTACCGGTACTATATACCGATAGCTCCTAAAGTTATGGGTTGATCTCGCTACTTAAATTTTTTTATATAATTAATATGAATTGAAACAATACAAGATGGCTATTAACATGTTAACACATTCGCGGACACTGAACGAGACACAATAGAACTTTTATTGTTATCAATGCTATAGCCGGTCACTGTCCGCGAATGTGTTAATAGCCATAGTATTTGTTAAATGTGTCATCATCTCAGCCGATATTGAATTATAGAAACAGAGATTTGAAACAAGATCTATAATTCAATATTTTGAATTATAGAAACAGAGATTTGAAACAAGATCTATAATTCAATATTTTGAATTATAGAAACAGAGATTTGAAACACTCTCATCTCACTTATTCTTATAACTAGAACAGCTTTAGTACCTAACGTCCAAGGTCAGTAGGATAGTATTATATATTTCTAATAAACAAATCATATTTGCAGAAAGTTAATAAGAATTAATACTTAGTTATCAAAGTGAAGGCAAGCAGCTCTACGCAGTTGATTTCTATGTAGCTATAGAAAGTGTCTCCACGGTAGCCGATCGTCAGTCCTCAGCTAAGATAACGCATTATTAATGAGATCTCTTACGATTCTCCTGTTTTCATCGGCATTTAGAGTGCTACTGTTGTTGGCCGTTTTAATTTCGATAAGGGGACTGCGTTAAGTGTTAAATTAATAAGCTGATTCAACATATCAGCCGATAGACGTCCACTGCTGGACATAAAGCCTCCCACCAAGGAGGGATCTGATATAATCGCCACACTTGGCAAGCAGGTTTTGGCGATCGCAAGTTGGATTGAATGTGTGTACTCAGAGGATAATTAATAAGCTGATTATTGTTAGTAAACTATTAAAAAACTAAAAAGTTAAAAAATGATATTGCTCTTTCGTTCGCATTATAAGAACATTAATTTGTTTTATCGAAGTCGCTGTCAAGCCGGTACGATTTGCGACAGGGCTTGCATTAGTTTTTTGGCTTGGCTTGACACCGACTTCTTATGATGCGAACGAAAAAGTCATCAGCTGCAATATTATTTTTTAACCTTTTAGTTTTTTTTGAAGGCGGTTTAAATTTTTTGTTAATATGTTGTTTATTTCACAATTTTTAGTTGTGAATTCATTAGTCCGATTTAATAGTAGTGTTTTAAATTAGAAAACGCACTAGTCGGCACTTCGATTTTCAAAGGTTCTCCTCGATTTCTCTAGGATGCCATCATCAGATCCTGGTTTCCTTAACATGGAACCCCTCTTGGAATATCTTCATTCCAACAAAAAAAGAATCATCAAAATCGGTTCTTATACGACGAAGTTATCCGCAAACAAACATTAAAAAATATACAGGGTGTACAATAAAATGGGACAGCTACTTAAAGGGGTGCTTCAGACCATCAAACTAAACAACTTTCTCTATGGGACCAATATCGAAATCGCGAAAAAAAATTCCGCTCTCCTATACAAAACTGCAAACATAACTCGACTGAAATGTATGGGACTGGAGATTTTTTTTTCGCGATTTCGATATTGGTCCCATAGAGAAAGTTGTTCAGTTTGATGGTCTGAAGCACCTCTTTAAGTAGCTGTCCTATTTTAATTTACACCCTGTATATACGGTTGAATTGAGAAACCTCCTCATTGTCTAAGATATTTATTTATTTTGATTAGTTTATAAAATATCATATGTTCGAATCTATTGCTATGAATGAAGGGTGTATTGTTATGGTCTAGCTATGAGGTGCGCTGCTGACGACCTACGTCGTAGGTCAGTAACAAATGGGCCACAGGGCGTAAGACCCACGTAACAAATCAGTTCTTAATCTTCATAGGATAGATAGAAATAAACAAGAAAGAAAAGAAAAAAAATTTCATGAAAATTCAGCTCTTCGCAACGAGTTAAGTTAATTATAGAAAGGAATTAAAACTAAATTAAGTCTCAGTCTGATAAGTATTCAGACCCCTTAAGACCCTCCCTAGAATAATCGGTTCGGGTGTCAACTCCAATCTCCCACTCACTTTAGAAGCAACGTTTCACTTTAAAGTTTCTTATTAAAGTGCTTTGTTGCGAGAGAAGACGGCCGATATTGGGTTGGGTAACGATTATTTATAGCGCAGAATCGCTGATTTCTTAATTATAAGTTAGGTACACATATAGGTACCTAAGTAGTGTTATGGCATATTGAGATTTAATTTTTGTCTTCAAGCGAAGCGTTCTAACAAATATACCTTTACACGGTACCTTATAATAGGTATCCATACATAGAAATATTTAGTAAAAATGGTTTGTATGCGTTACATACTAAAGAGGGTGTTTCAGACCATCAAACTTACCAATTTTCACTACAGGACCCACAAATCGCGAAAAAAAAAATCTGCTGTTTCATAGAAAATTTATGTCAACGGCTACTCGACCCAAATGTATGGAACAGCAGATTTTTTTAGCGATTTCTATGTTAGTCCCATAGTGAAAGTTGTTCAGTTTGACGGTCTGGAGTGCGATTTTTGAATCTCATTCGCTGAGTTCAGCAGTTGAAAATGTCAAAATTACTGTGGAGATATGCATTTCCTACTGCAAATTTGACTTTTGAAAATCATACTTCAGGAGTGCGATTTTCTAAAGTCAAATCAGCAGTAGAAACATGCGTATCTCCATGGTAATTTTGACATTTTAAACTGCTGAACTCAGCGAATGAGATTCAAAAATCGCACTAAAGATCACAACCTTTAAAAAGTGTCAGCATATTAAGAAGGACCCTGTATAGTAAAAAGCGGTTTGTATGACATCGTCAAGTATGCATGCAAATATATTACAAAAAAAAAAACAAACACACCTAGTATCGAAAATGCATTAATATCATTTTTGAGATTTCTTCAGAACACTCCAAATTTTCAGGGGTGGTTCAGATCATCAAAAGTTGTTTAGTTTATTAGTAAAAGTTGTTCAGTTTGATGGTCAGAACCACCCCTGAAAGTTTGCCAATATTTTCAACATTACATTTAGCATTATAAGCATTTTAACTCTTGCAATGAAACAAAATTAACTTGGCATCGCTGCCAGTTAATTAAAAACAAAACTCAAAACAAAGGGCCAAGCGGAGACGCATCCAAAAATAACTTTTCGAAACATTGAAGCACTCAATCGCCTTATCAAAACAAACTGGATTCCTTTAATAACGATAACTTCAGATGCGGGCGAAAATTTGCAACACTTAAAATTCATCTGATTGATGTTGTTCATTTATCACTCCCCTCGTTTTTGCCGGTTCGGTTCATATAAAACTTTTAAAATGGGTCACAAGGTCTCTGCTTGATTACTTCGAACCACTCACTGTTTTAGTAATTAAAATTTGTAGATCGATATCGAAAAGCTACCAATTCTTTTTTCTTTAACGCCGGAAGCACCCGGAAGTAAA
The DNA here is from genome assembly GCA_922987775.1 of Agonopterix subpropinquella. NCBI lineage: Eukaryota > Metazoa > Arthropoda > Insecta > Lepidoptera > Depressariidae > Agonopterix > Agonopterix subpropinquella. Next base: position 16,247,038 of record OV277704.1, on the reverse strand, counting down.
AACGATCAAACGTGTTATTTTATTTTAGATTTATTGCTAGCTCAGTTTTTTAAGGTTCCGTACCCAAAGGGTGAAAACGGGGCCCTATTACTAAGCCTACGTTGTCCGTCTGTCCATCCGTCCGTCCGTCTGTACTAACTATTTAGGGCTGTAACTTTTGAACCGTAATAGCTAGATAGTTGAAATTTTCTCAGATTGTGCGTTATTACGGCGGATTTGTTAACAAATAATAAAAATGCCAAAAAGTAAAAAAAATTAAGGGGGGTTCTCAACAAGAAACTAGTTTTTATCAACATTTTTTCTTCACGCTCTATCGTAAAAAAGGTAATACATACAAGCGTCAAACTTAGTGTGATTATAGAGCAAACTCTACAGAATAACAACAAATACTAAAAACCGGCCAAGTGTGAGTCGGTCTTGCGCTAAAGGTCCCAGACAAAAAAAGTTTTTTTTTTCTAAGTTAATAATGTTGTGTTCTGTGGTGGTGTGGTACGGAACCCTCGGTGCGCGAGTAGCCCGACTCGCACTTGACCGGTTTTATTTTAGTGTTTCGTCCTAAAACTGTCTCAAAATACTGCACAAATGTATTTCAAAGCCAAGGTGTTAACATGAAGGATCACCGAGAAGTCGCGAGGGTAGACAGCATTATAAACAAGTAATCTAACAATGGATATACAGCTTAAATGCGTTATAATATCGAATAGGGTGTTTCAGACCATCAAACTGAACAACTTTTGGGACCAGATTTGAAATAACGAAAAAAAAATCGGCTGCACATTTCGGTCGAGTAAGCTATTGAAATTTAATTTAACACCTTTTTTCGCGATTTTGATGTTGGCTGGCCTGGCATACTGGAAGTTGTTCAGTTTGATGGTCTGAAGCACCCTGGTCAGTATGCAACGCATTAAATTTTACAACCTGTATATATGCTGACACTTTTTTAAGGGGATGATCAGACCGTCAAACTGAACAACTTTCTCTATGGCATAAACATCGAAATCGCGAAAAAAACATCATCTTTTCCATACAAAACTGCAAACCTACCCGAACCAAATGTATGGGATAGCAGATTTTTTTTCGCGATTTCGATGTTGGTCCCATAGATATACAAGGTCCTTCTTAATATGCTGACACTTTTTTAAGGCGATGACCAGACTATGAAACTGAACAACTTTCTCTATGAAATCAACATCGAAATCGCGAAAAAAAAAACAGTTGTCCATACGTTTTGCTCCGAGTAGGTTTTCAGTTTTGTATGGAAGTGATGATTTTTTTTTCGCGATTTCGATGTTGGTCCCATAGAGGAAGTTGTTCAGTTTGACGGTCTGATCATCCCCTTAAAAAAGTGTCAGCATATTAAGAAGGACCCTATAGTTGTTCAGTTTGATGGTCTGATCTGATCATCCCCTTAGAAAAGTGTCAGCATATTGACAAGGACCCTGTATGTAACCTTGATTACTAACTGCTTAAGGTAAAGTTTTGTATCGCACATTATTCTTGATAAAAAAAATGATTGAAAGAACTACTGTCGCTGACAATAACTGTAAAGCAAAAAATCCAACTGATTCAATGCCTCTGAACTTGATTGAACCGACAAATAAACAAAAACATGTACATAAAGTTAACTACTTATACAACGTATGCCCTCGTCAAAATATTGACAGCAAATCGCATAGACGTCAGGGCTCCGTCGACCGAGGAGATGGTATCGTATCGGCTGTTGATTTGGAGGGAACCAGCCCCCGCGTAAACTTGCGAGCGCGATCGACCTGATAAGTCAATCAACCAGCTCGCTCGTGGGATTTAGACCAAGATTTTTGGTGATTGGATATTTTATTTCGTTTTGGAACTTATACATGAGCATGTAATTAATACAGGGGATGATAAATAAGTCTAATAAGATTTTTAAGCCAGTTGCTGATTCTCTTGGTAAACATTTCGTGGGCAGTTCGCTTCTCCCTCCACCTTTTTTTCTCGACTACCTCGTAGCTGCCCCCGTGTGAACGCGAGGGCCAGGGTAGTGCAGCAAGAAATTTTAATATTGTTGTCATCCTGATTGTTTTTTTTTAATTACTACTCCATCACTTCGAATTGAGAATGCGTTACAACTTATCATAAAACTGATAAAGGTCAGATTTATTATCGTGTCCGTTTTGACTCAAATTGCAAGCAATGCATTTTTGGACGCGGGGTGACCGTGGGAAGAGCGCGGGGCGGGTGCGGGCCGGGTGCGGGGTGGGTCATCTGAACGCGGCCTAAGGCGGTCTGAAAAAACTCTAACACCAGGGCTTGCTGCCCACACGATAAGAAGAATAATCGAAAATCTGTTTCTACAGTCTGGGTTCTATAATTTACAAGTACCTATCACCCTATAGATAGTGGTACAGTCCATTTAGATACAGGATTTTATACATTTAATCGCAACTTTGTTTCTTGAATAGAAACAGCTCAAGGAAATATAAAGAATGGAGCTTGACAGGACTTTGGAAGCGAGAATTCAACTATGTGCCCCACAGCCAGGGCTGCCACTGATATCATTAATTTTGATTTTTTTCCGCTTAAACATGTCTTTACAAACCTGCGTCAGTTGACGTTATTTAGTACCGTGCGCAGAACAGATTAATTTCTACCAGTAACTTTTGGTTAAAAATAAAAATAAAAAATGTTGAAAGCTTCAAAATGCTAAAAGCAAACCTTGCTACAACTGCACGCTTCAAAATATTATGGTCACACTACAAAGGATTATGGTCGAGAAGTTTATGTATGTAAGTATGTTTGAAATCAATGATAAGCCAAACATACCGAACGCGTAAGGACGGATACGGAACAACACGTACTAGAGGTTAATAGGTTATAGTAATTTCCCTAATCTATTTATTAAATGTTACAAATCAACTTTCGAATATTTGTCTAAAACCAATGACGTTTTACAAATAGACGCGTTATACGCTAACATCACTGCACTTAAAAATGGCGCGATAAAGTGACGTGTAGTCCGTACACTACACGGCGCGTGACTATGTGAAAGCCGGGCAATTACCTTGCTTTTTTTGCCAATTTGGAGCGCGGTCATCTACATATAAAAACGTCTTAGTCTAAAACAGAAATAATTGTCGGTTTAGTGCATATACAAATTTATAACATTTTATGTCGGTTTTTTTTACCAATACTACGGATGACTTGTAATTGTAACGTTTTTTAAAGGGCTCGGCATTAGAAGTGGTATATAAACAACCCACCATTAAAGAAGTTTTAAAGAAATTGGGCCCTGCTATTTATTACATTTTTAAGATGAAAATCCTTGCTTAAAAACCTGTGTGAATGGATGATGTGGACACCACCTCACTGTTCAGGGGCTGCAGTCTCCAGGGTCCGAATAGCCCTGTTGATAGCCAACTTCCGATAGGAGATGGCACCAAATTGCATTTTTAAATAATACTACGTTTCATATTTGCGTAGATTAAAAAATACTAATATTATTGATTTGGTCGGTTACGTCCGTCCTTTTCCCGGGACGTCCATCGCCCGAATTCCTTATACGACCGTTTCCCCGAACGGATTTCCTCGTGATTTCACAGACTTGTTGTGCTATTTCAAATCATACCAATGTAATGCTTCATTGTTTAAACCATAACATGTATCCGTTGCAAGTTAATTGCTACATTTATTTTTGTCATAAGTTATTTTGCTGCCAGTACCCCGTCTAACAATAATTACCCGTCCTCTAGTTCCGTGCAATGTCGCGTACGCTACGCTGTATCGAAAAACTTTTAATTTAGCCAAGTCCCCATTGTGAGCCATTTAAAAAGCTTCAAGTATTGTATGCATTTAACAAGGAGCCGCGGTGACAATTATTAATGGATTTCCTACTATTTTTCTCGGCTGGTGTAAAAGGATCGGCTGAGGTCTTTGTTCATCCACTGTGGATGTTAGAGACGAAACTTACTGAAACGCTTCCGTATACCTACCTATTTCTATTTATATATAAGTTAGTAATAATACAAAGGCTTTTTTCACATGAACGGATTTTGTAAACAGTCGCGAGTTACAGCCATGCGTCGACGTTATACATCACTATGCCGACGCGCGGCCAGCTTATTTTGGTTTTGGGTACTAGATATTGTATAGGATAACAAGTCTATTACATTTAATAAGAAGGAGGAAAACTTTAACTCGAACCAACTTTGAAACTATGTACAGGGTGTTAGGGTAAACAGTTGCATTACTTTAAGGGGTGATTTTATTCATGATACTAAATAAATTTCCCTGAGAAACCCATAGGAAATTCGCAAATTTTTTTTTTTTTGACTTTTCATTCAAACGTTCGATCAATTAAATGCATTTAGTATGGAATTTAAAAAAAAAAATTGCGAATTTCCTATAGGTTTCTTTGGGAAAGTTGTCCAGTATCATAGGTACAATCAGCCCCTAAAGTAGTGCAACTGTTTACCCTAACATCCTGTATAGGATGGCATGTGCGAAAATTCTTTGTCTATGTTAGCCCATTAAAAAGCATATTTTAGCTTTTATGAAAGCTAAAATATGCTTTTGTTCGTCTACTACAATGATATTAATACTGCTCTACTACCTACGTTAGTGTATTATGTATTGCTAGAACACACGAAATAGAAAAAATATAACAGAAAATAATTAATCAATTCCCAAAGCGGCGTTTTTGAAGATTTCACGCTAAATCTTCAATTATACAAATTTCAATCGTATCTCAGTCTATGCTATTGCGTTGAGGTATTTTTCGAAATCCTCGCTTCTCCTGCCACATCATTAGTCATTTGGACTCCGGAGCGGAGCGGTGCAGAGCGGTGCAGAGCGGCGCTTTTTGCGAACACTCAACTGATGCAATTCAGAAATGGAGCGCAGTTTGTTCAAACTATTTTGAAAGATTCAGAAGTTTTACGGATTGAAATGTTTCGTAATGGAAGTCTTTTTCAGCTCTCTTAGTTAAGACACTTTGCTAGTAGATTATCTCCTACTATATTTCAAACTTTGTGATCGTAAGTAGGAACAGAAATTTTATTCGTTGCTTCAAATAAAGACATAATTATACCCAACAGTAATTTATAACTACTTTTCTCCTTTTCTGTCTTTCGTATTCTCTCTATAGGTATACATGTGCGTTTCTCTATGAGGAGCTTGATGCCCTGCAAACAAATCCTTCCGAAAACTGAAAACAAACAGAAAAACTTTGTTCTTAATAATAACTAGCGATCCGTCCCAACTTCGCCTGGGTGGGATCTATACCTAATATAAGGAAATACATTATACACATTAACAAGAAATAAGGTATCTAAATTACAATGAAAACAGTATCAAAATCTGTTGAGTGGTTTAGAAGAAGTAAGCGGACAAACTGAAATGATGAGGATTGAGGACAGACGCGTACGGTAGGTAGGTACGCAATTACTTTTGATTTTTTCTTTCTAAGCTTCAATTTCATTATCATTTATCATATCTGTAATTAAAAAAAACTGCCTCCGTGGTCTAATGGTTAAGAGCATTGGCTCTCGATACGGAGGTCGTGGGTTCGATTCCCACGGGGAACACCTAGTGATATGTCACTTTGTGCATTTTTCCCCAGTTGGTTAGGACATTGCAGGCTGAATCACCTGATTGTCTGAAAAGAAAAGTGATTCCGTGCTTCGGATGGCACGTTAAGCCGTTGGTCCCGGCTACTATCTCTAGTGGTAGTAGTCGTTACATAAAAACCACGTCAGAGGCCGAAAGGCAGTCTGAAAAAACTTTGACACCAGGGCTCTGCCCACACGATAAGAAGATATCTGTAATACAACCGACAACTCTATGAGAGTCTGAACAAGCGGATCTTTTAAGGCATTATTTTACTATTCCCTTTCGATATCAACTCCCAAGCGACACAGTTGTCTCAGACCATTGTTATGCGAGATCCAAAACACGAATGACCATAAATCAAGCCATTTTTATCCTCATAACTTGGACATAAGGCTTTTGTTTAAGGACTAACTTATGCCGGACTATCTGTAGTAGATGCAGCTACTGTTTGAATACCGAACACCCTCGAGACCTATCTATCAACTGTCCGACTCCGATATTAAGTTTTTGAACGATTCCCCTCACAAATCGAGAATTTTGCGAGAATTAAACCCAAAAGCGCGTTCAGAAAACGATTGTTTCGTAATACGATTGTAAGAATTGTGTCAAAATATTTGCGGTGATTGGGTACAATTTTCCGGACGATCGATCAGTTTGTTTGTAACTAGAGGCGGTATAGAAAGTAAGATGCATCGCGTGCATGCGTGAAATTGAAGTTTATTCGAGAATATTGTAGCAACGTTTTATGATCGATTGGATGATCTTAAAATCGTAATACGAATAAATAGATCACCTCATTTCTTTCCGTTGTTGTCGTATGTACGAAGCGACTAGGCGATAAAGTGTCCTATGGAGTGTTTTTGTGGGTGAACGATAGTCAACTCTTGACACGTTATGAAACCTTCGATGTGATAAAATGAGCTTTACTACAACTGATGCATGTTTAGAAAGATTTTAGGTAGTAGAAGTAGTTGCAACAAAGTTTCTAACCACCCCGACAAGGATTATTATCCTGAGTTTTTTCCGAGTTTTGAGGTTGTTATGTAGGTACCTATGTATTTACCGAAGTCTCCACGTATTGAATGATTTAAGAAAGAGCGCAGTTGTTGTTCCTAAATGGAACTGAAAATTCTTACTGTTTATTAAATTGTTTGTCTATTTTGTTAAGTAAGTTTTAAGTGTATTGATACATGGATGACACTATCGATGGCGAGCTTTGTCTGAAGATTGCAGATCAATCAATAACAAAAATACCTAGCCAAGTGCGTGTCGGGCAGGGTAGGGTTCCGTCCGAAGTTGCCCTTTACAATATGCGGATGTAGAAGGGGGCTTTTTGTTTTATACTACAGTTTAACGGCAAATAAGGTCTAAAAAGTACATATTTTAAGTTGGTCGACTAAAACTCTTTAACTTGTAAAGCCTACTTAGCCGTGATAGTTTTCCTTTTAATTTCGTTATATATACTATTGCCGTGAATTTTTTCACATCTCCAACTATAACCGTTTAGCCGGGAGAGTGGGGGGACACTTGACTCTAACAAAAATGTTCACTTTAAAGCTTAATATTTCGCTAACGGATCCCTTAATCGAAAAATGGTTGGCACAAACCCACAATATTTTTAAAAGACCTATAACCTATTTTTAACCATACCCCACAATATGGGATGGACGAGAAAAAACCCAAAAGAAAAAAATATTTTTCAAGATTTTATTTTGCCACTTTGTCGGCGTGATGAATATCGTCTCTGAGCTAAGCCGCGGACAGACGGACAGACGGACGGACATGGCGAAACAATAAGGGTTCCTTGTTGACTTCGGAACCCTAAAAACGGTAGGTGCAAAACGCGTCAGCCGAGCACCATTTCGAAAAGTGCCTATTTTATTTACAGCTACACAAAAAGCTGGGACATAAAAAAGAAAAATACACGTTAACCCTCCCCATTCGCAGAGGGATTATTCGCGGGATGGAGTGCAGAGTGACTGAGGGGCGGAGATAACACATTTATTCGGAGAATATCTCCGTGAACTGTATCTACATAGGGTTAAATTATGCATTGAAATGTAAATTTGTTCATGTTTTTTATTCATATTCGATAAGTAGGTGTATGCATTAAAAATCATACTTATTATTGTATACACAGGGTGGAAGTGAAAACCTAGTAATAATACTAAAACGGTGAACACAGACCATCAAACTGAAGAATTTTCACTATGGAGTCTACCTCAGGAAACGCAAAAAAAGAAACTCAGCTGTCCCATACAAAACTACTGTACCTAGCAGACTAAAGATTTTTCTGAGGTAGGCTCCATAGAGAAAGTTGTTCAGTTTGATGGTCTGAGTTCACCGTTTGAGTATTTACTAGGCTGTAACTTACACCCTGTATACCACCTAGTCTACCCTTATTCGTGAGACAAGGCCTTTGCCCAGCATGGGATCCTACAGTACCTACAGGCCCTATCTAATTTACTTATTATATTTATTTGTAAGAGCGATATTTAGAGATATCGAACGAAAATAATGAAAAACATAAAACAAATATATGGTGTCATGTGGCAAGTAGATCCGCAAACGGCTGTGTAGATCTTGGGCTTTCTGGCTGGACACGAGGCTCCGTCATTTTATATCAAGTCAATAATGCCAATAGTAAAAATTGATGAGGGATAATTTTTTCATTATAAACCATCGCTAAGTATGCAGTAGGGTACTGTTTCAGTTTTCGCTAAAATACTGAAACAGTGAACTCAGATCATCAAACTGAACAACTTTCACAATGGAGCCTACTTCAGGAAACTCAAAAAAAAAAAAGAAAATCAGCTGTCCCATACAAAACTGCTGTACCTAGCAGACTAAAATGTATGGGACAACTGATTGTTTTTCGCGTTTCCTGAAGTAGGCTCCATACTGAAAGTTGTTCAGTGTGATGGTCTGAGTTCACCATTTCAGTATTTGCTAGGCTGTCACTTACACCCTGTAGAACTAGATGCTCTTTGCCATCGCTTACGAGGGTGTTATGATTGTAGAGAGTATGTGGCCAAAAACTCTAAAACAAGAATCACAGATAAACTCAATTAACAACGTCGAGATAAACTACGCATTTTAATGATTTTGAGTTAATATTACTGAAAAGAGAATCATCCTTAGACTATTTATATTCTTTACAAAGTATTGGATGCAAAAGATATTTTGTAGCTTGTATGATACAACATCAGAAAATGTCAACAGTAGCTGCTTTTGTTTCCTTTAAAAGCATCTGCCACGGTTTCCTTTCTCCGCAACACAGACCACCCGGTTTCACCCAAGTTTCCCAGGAAATCCTGTCGCAATTCCCAATCTAAGGGCGAAAGAGGAAAAAAATTGAGCCACGACGCCAGAGCTGCACTGTCGCGAGTGTTCTCTGATTAATGAAAGATCTGTTCACTCAGCTGTGAATCATCATAACAGATTGACAACTGACACGAGAAAAGGTACTCTAACAGTGAAGATTCAAGGCTTATTATTTAATGGACGGTGGGGTGTAGTTAAAGCGTTTGTTTATGAAAATGTTAAGAATACCAAACGTTTCCCCTCTGAGATGTAACATTTGACGTTTTTGTGAGAGACACATACATACAAAACTGCGAAGTTAGATCTTAGTAAGGTAATGACAATTATAATGATTTTTCAAATGTTAAGATTCAAGCTAGATAGTTCTCAACTCATCATCATCAGCCTGTATTGTGTCCGAGTTTCCCAAGTGTTTTCTCTTGCAAGCAGCTTGCTTGCAATAAGCAAGAGATGGGAGCAAGCCATACTACACATGGAATACATGTCAACTATACAGGGTGTAAGGTACAGGCGAATACTGAAAAGTTGAATTCACACCATCAAACTGATCAACTTTCACTATAGAGCCAACCTTCGGAATCGCAAAAAATCGAATCTTTCATACTTTGAGTCGGGTTGGTACCGCAGTTTTGTATGAAATAGCAAACTGTAATCTCGCGATTTCGACGGTTGGAAATTCGATTTGACGATCTAAATTCAAATCTCAGTTCTGAATTCTGATTCAGATTTTTGGATTTTTAATTTCAGTATTTGCTTGGCTGCCTCTTACACCTTGTGAACTATATACTATTTACCTATTTTGTGACCTTTTCGGCTAGCATGCTGCAATTATGAGGTCATTTCGGCGACTCATTTCTGTATTCTATGGTGCTTGCCAATGACATTTGGTGGACTAGGTACTCTACTAATTTCTACTTATTGTTCACGCGAAGACACGTGATTTGTAGCATCGTTAACTTGGTGAGATTATCAGAGGATTAGTACGGATGACATATTGGGGAAAAAGCTTATGCTATGCAGACAATGGAACAAATAACAGCCTGTAGCTGACGGTGATGACTTGTAAATTAATATTTTGACAAAAATAGATGAAAATAGCAAGCGAACACAATCCAAGACGAAAACTGAACGCTACGAATTACATCATCAACTACTTAGAAAAGACATCAATAATTTCCAACGTCGAAATTTTGATTAGACATCGAAAATTGCGGCTTGTGTATATACCCCCTCTAATATTATTCCCTAAGGTGGGTGACGTCAGCCGTGGGGTGGAGGCCAAGGAGAAGGAGAGGGGGAGGGGGAGTGGTGTCAGCTGTCAAACGTCTGACATACGATGACGTTGCCGCGTCAGAAACTTGCGCGTGGCTTTGAAGAGTTCGGCTTGCGCTGTATACACTATTTTGCTAACATGTAGATTTATTAGTATTTTGGAGTTTAGGGAACGACATTTTCGAGGTGATGTTTGTGACTGTGCATAATACGATTAAAATTTGCTTTTGCTAAACGAAGATAAACATTCAAAATATCTTTGTATAGATGATATTGTGAAGTATTTAGTTACCTTCACGATGATCGAATTTAACCAACGTCCAACTGATGCTGATTGGTGCCAACTTCAGTGTTGTTTCCTAAACATATCTGTACTTTGAAAGCACTTTTTTGTTTAGTTTTAGCACGCACGCATGTGGATTTTTTTACTTTTTGTGTATTAAGTGTATTTTTATTATTTTAGCCATTAACAAAGTTTGTTACAGATATAAAGTTAATATAATTATGATGCTTTTCTGGATTGACGAAGCTACGGATTCGGACTTTCTGTATTTTTTTTTATTTTTTGAATAAATTACTTGGATTTACTTACCGTTTTCTTTGAATGTTCCGAGCTGCTTCTCTTTGTTGTATTATTTAAAACTGTATTATATCAAAATGTATACAATTTGAAGGTAGAGCTAAGAAACAAAAATTAACATACAATAAATAGCATTCGCTGGAATAACGAAAAAGCTACATAAATGTAGCTCTATGTATCTCATAAATTTAACGCGGCACCCTGCCCTCGCCATAGCTCGTTGGAGGGGCGAGACTTGCAAAAAATGTCGGCACTCTCCAACAAAGATAGGAAATGCAACCCGCCATTATAGAAAATTGGCTCGCATGAGAGATCCCCTACCCTACATGATTATACTGCGAAATTTAAATTGTATTCTTGCTGGCCACTAAATTGGTGTTCCATTTTTAAACGGTTTAAGATTTTTTTATTTTTTATTAGAATTCATAGTATGCGTCTATTCACAGGATGTGTCTGTATATAAACGATCACAAAATATTATGATCTTCGTGATGTCGATAACTGAGTAAAAATGAACGTGAATTTTTTTGTTTATATTTTCCATACAAGCTCACTTGTTGTATCTTAAAACGAATTTCATTGTACTCAATTAAAACATCAATTCACTTTAATTGTCAATTTAATTTTTAGGTCTAGGTACCTAAGTGAGTAGGTATATGGTATGGTATATTATAGGTAGGTTACCTATAAAAAAAGCTATAAACTAACCTATTGCTGAGAGTCCAGAGAGACAGATTAGTGTTTCCAAACGTTTTTAAATTTATTTATTCTGAGTTATTATATGGAAGGATCGATTGTATAACTATAATAGTGTTAACCAGCGACTTCGTCCGCACAAATTATATACCAGATTTTAAGTCAGATCATAAGCTATCAAACAAAACTTTTTTTTGTAAATATCTTCAATGTACAGACACACTTCTGTTACAGTTTTATAATAGTTTAGATATTTAGTTTAGATATAGATATTACACAATCTTATACGGCCATATTCCTATGCACGTCGATGGATTAAGATTTTAGACAATATTATTTAAACATTACGTTAATTTACTTACAGTGTGTACACATTTTAAACACTCTGTATGATTAACTTTCTGGGCAAAAAGATTTTAAGTTGAGAACATAACTAAATAACTTCTCTCTGTTCAGAGACTGGCTGGATCTATAAGCAAAACAAGAAACAAATAATACGATCAAAGTCAGCTAAATAGGTTTTTCTCCAGCTGAGAGCTTCAGAACTAAATAAACTTAACAGCTTTAAACACAACAAAGCAATGTATACCGTTTCAGTAAGAGTTAAGGTAGTGTATGGCGTGAGGAAGAAGTTAGAAATTCCAAAGTTTGATTAAGGGCCTGTCGTATTGTTCATTAAACTTGGATTAAGTTTGCGCTGGATAGAACGAGCTGGCAGCCAGTTAGCGTCACGAAAAAACATGAGGAGGAGGGTATAAAGTAACTTTGTTAAGAAACTTTGTCTGCGATAAGAACGTCTTCATTGATGGACATTGATTTAAATAGGCATTTTACTTTATGGAATGATTATTACTTTAAAAGTTATTATAATTTAGACATTTCGATTAATACACCTATTATACAGGGTGTAAGGGACAGCTCTCCGAAAACTGAAACAGTGAACTAAGACCATCAATCTGAACGACTTTCACAATGGAGCCTCGCTCAGGAAACGCGAAAAAAATCTGCTGTCCCATACAAAACTGCCGTACATACCCGATCCCGACTCAAATAAATAAATAATAAATAAATAAATAACGCTCACAGGTACATACATTGTAATGATCCCAAGAAAGCACTATTTATAGGCTGTTTATTATGGAAACCATACAACAACGGCACAAACATATAAACATCCATGACCGAACCGGGATTCGAACCCAGGACCCTGGTATGTATGGGACAGCAGATTTTTTTTACGTTTCCTGAGCGAGGCTCCATAGTGAAAGTCGTTCAGTTTGATGGTCTGAGTTCACCGTTTCAGTTTGCGGAGGGCTGTCCCTTACACTACATGCTCAACTGCTTATTATCACTCTACAACACACTAAGTATAGGTATTACTATGGCGTATCTAATATGGCGCTGACGTACCATGAAGAACCTTTTTGTGATACTTTGTTTTCCTAATCTTCTTCTTCTTATCGTGTGGGCAGAGCCCTGGTGTCAGAGTTTTTTCAAACCGCCTTACGGCCTCTGACGTGGTTTTTATGTAACGACTACTACCACCAGAGATAGTAGCCGAGACCAACGGCTTAACGTGCCATCCGAAGCACGGAATCATTTTTCTTTTCAGACAATCAGGTGATTCAGCCTGCAATGTCCTAACCAACTGGGGAAAAACGCACAAACTGACATATCACTAGGTGTACCCAGTTGGAATCGAACCCACGACCTCCGTATCGAGAGTCAGTGCTCTTAACCATTAGACCACGGAGGCAGTCATTTCATTCATCAGTTTTTTCGTAATGAAAAAATACAAGTAGGTACCTGATGCATGGGAGATATTTACACAGGCGGTGATTACTGAGTATTTACATTATTTCTAATGCATTACTTTGAATATGAAAAATGTGCCCTTCAAATTTCTATTGCCTATCTTAAATAGCAGCCACTGAACTGTAGTTTCAATACGATCAATATTATTAAGTATCTGAGCAACTAATACACTATAGGGTAGTATATGGTGGCCAAGAAATATTCGTGCAGAGGGTAATGCTTCGATTCGATACCAGTCTGGATGAAAATAGCACAAGTACATTAGTAAGAACGTTACTATTTGTAATACTACAAGCTCTTCTGTGAAGTAAAACATCGAATGGAAAGGAGGTGGACTAACGCTTAAATACCCTCAACATAGAGGCTTCTCACCTTCACCTTTTATCATCAGCCGATCTAGAGGGCATACCACCACTACGGCGTGGTATAAAATGGCGTAGACTCTACATAATCTAATTCTTTGCTAAGCTCTACGGTAGATCTTAGCAAATAATTAGTATAGTAGCATTTACTTGGTTGCTACATTCATACATATCCAGCAGTGGCGTTCTTATAGCTGATGATAAAAATCCATAAATATTAAGAGACAGTGACGTATTGTCCTAAGGGCAAAATGGGCAAGTGTTAAGGCCGGCCGGGTCAAGGGGGGCGGCCCGTAGGGCCATACACATGGGGAGGAAATTGTTACCCAAAGAAATAAAGTATTAGACAGACATTAGTGTGAAAAAATGTCGAACTTGCTTCGCTCGCTCTGGTTTATCTTTTTGGTATTGTAAGTACTGCATGCATTAGACCAACAGAGTTACAATCATAGCCAAACAAATAGTTTTGCGGAAAAATTTCAAGCTCGCTTCGTTCACTCTGGTCTGTATTTTTTTACTATTGCACTGCACACATAGACTGATCCGAGTTCTAGCGCAGCCATGTCGTATAACGGTAAAAAGTTGAGCTCGCTTCGCTCGCTCCATAATTATTTTCAAGTTTACTACTAGATACTTTCGCAAAATACAATTTGGATGTAACTCGTTAAATAAGTTAAATAAATTAACTAAGCAATTCAAAACCTTAGAACTTTTGCTGGCACAAAACTTGGCGCAGACCCGCCGCCGTCAAATCGCAGTTATAGGGGGCGGCCAAATATATTTGGCCATGGGCGCAATATTTGTAAATACATCCCTGTTAAGAGATGCAACCACCACTGATGAACCAAAAAGTTTGCTATTGTAATTTCCTTGAATTACGTGAGTAGGAAAAGGAAGAGGATAACGATGGTTATTTGCAACGTTTAGATTTTACTATTTATATTAAATGAAGTCATACTATACTTAAATCATAATAATCATGACATGATATCCAGAAGAAAATCAAAACCGTCTAAACAAAAATATACACCGAAAACTCAAGCAGCAAGCATCCATAGCACACATCTATTTATTGATCAAACACCCATTGATCGGGTGTTCCCACCTTTTGTACGGCAGTTGGTTGGAAGCCGGTGCGATGACTCAGCAGAAACTGGCAGAACCCGACACAGATGACCGTGATCGTACCATTGTGATCATCTAATTCAATAAAATCACCGGACATTTTTGTTTATTTATATCATGGAGGATGGAGGATTGTTGGGTAGCTGAGGACTTAGCTTTAGGTGGTGATAGTTTTAAGGATGATGGTGTTTGGATTAATTACTTCTAACAAAAGCTTAGAAAAAATGCATAATATTGTTGAAAAAATGTATCAGCTACTAAGTAAAATGGTCAGAAAAAGAAGTCTATATTATAATTATAACAGACTCAAATTCTAATCGTAATACTGAAAAACAATACAATACAATGGGAGCATAGACCAAGATCAAGGATTTGAAATAATAACAGACTCTCAAGAAAAACGTACTTTTTAATAACCTATGAACCTTGTTCATATGATGAACATCCGAGATGTGGATAAAATGAGATGAGAAACTATAATTATCGACACAGGCTCTATGCATCAAAATACTAGGATTACATGAGGAATGAGGATGATAAAAAATGAACGAATAGATACTGTTCTGAGTTCTAGAACACAGTATTCGTAATATAACTCTCACATTAGATAGCATAGGTAGCCTCATTAATTTAATTTATACCTCTTGTAAGTCCTACCTACACTACATCTTTTAAAATCGACGTCTTTCTTTACATTTATCTTTGACGTAGATCCACGAATTTCTAAATCAGTATGAACGGCAACAGTTCCTCCCATAACAAGTTCCTGATGTCCATGATCAAAGCTTACGCCGGCTCCCTTGTCGGTAGGTCTTAGTGTTGTATTAGCGGCTTACAGCGCTTCATATTCTGTAGACCATGACTCGTGTCTAGTGTTTTGTTTTTATTCTTTACCCAGTTACCTCCTTGATTACCGATCTTTGTAGTTGTCACAGATTATTAGAGATTAAATGATCCAGTGATAGTGAAGATTTTTAGACTCATTGAGGATAAAAAGTGAGTCTTTTGTTATTGATTTGAAGATTATATTATTGTTTTCTAGTTTTGTTTGTGTATATTCCATTATTTCTTATGTTTATGTCAGAAGTCGATTAAGGAAAATCCTAGAAGTAGACGAAGAATTACGACGTAGAATTCCAACATTTGATTATGCCACGCATAAAAAATAATTAGTAAAGGAAAACGACTACGATCGTTACTACAATAAAATAAAATTATTATTGCAAAAAAATTTAATTGATGTAAGTATACCTAGATCTATTGGATTGTTTTAATTAGGTATTATACATACCTTACTCATAAATGGAGGAATATCATACAAACTCAACTTACTATAAGTACATACTCTTTATCTTTCGTAGTAGTTGATAATTAGTACGTCAAATATTAACCGTATTTTAATTGCTCTATAAAGAATGATTAAATTATAAATGGCCGTTGACGCATTTACTTGGTCTACACAAGAACTATTAATTTCTACCTTATTATATCTTACTTGTCGTCCATTAAAATAATGCATGTTAAAAGTAATAAAAATAAAGGAAATTGCATATTAAATATTTAAAACGCCCGTGTCGTTAGAAGAAACCATGCTGTATTATTATTAAACAGCTTCTTAATCTCCTCTACACAATAAAAGCTACGCTACTCTATTATCTCTTTCCGTTTAATAAAATGTTTCAAGCGGTAGAGCAAGATAGCTACACGCGTTACGTTCCTGCTTTAGAGATTACACGATATTTCTATTTCATTCGCACTCATGGAATTGTTTACGAGTGGAAAGGGGAACATTATTATTGCGGTTTGATGCTTTTGTGTGTACCACGGATGAAAATTCGGCTTTATAGTAGGAGCTGTAGAGTTTAGATTGAAATGTACAGTTTCGAATAAGACTACAGAAGAACAGCTCCGCCTTAAAAATGGAAGGTGGTATGTAAAAATTGATGAACATGTATAGGAGTCCTTAAAGTGACAGAGTGCGCTGGCGTGTTGGGCAGTGTATATTGTCTCAAAATGTCGTCTAGAGAGAGCGCGCCTTCTGCATTGTTTATCATCAAAAAGTGATAAATCAAATGACTTTGCAAGAAAATATTTGCAGTTTCCCAAAATTATGAACTGATTTGTTGTTAAAACTTTGAGTTTTTGTGAAAGTGGAAAAGTTTTAGTGGACTAACAGAGCCGTAAGTGTATTGAAATAAGTGTCCAAGAAGATAATTAAAGTGATAATCATAATACATGTGAAAAGAGTGGTTGGTGACTTTAGATTATTAAGGTATTATTTGGATACTGTTTGTGACTATCTTGCCTCCTTTCGTGTGCCTGTATTAAATACTTTATAGCACTTACATGAGAACTTGCTTCTTTCATAGACACCTATACAACTTGACTCCGAGCTATTTATAAAGTGTTGTGTAATTGTGAGACGCTGGAAAGATAAGCTTAAAGCAGAATAATGTTAATGAAGGTTTTTCAAGAAATCAAACATTTCAAAAACTAAGGAAGACCACTTATAACAAAGTGAAAATACACAAATTTTTACTACATACATAGAAACCTATAGTAATCTAAAACGAACCTATTACAAGATTTACAAAAAACTTACACGATCACCACTCTTATAGCTTTGTTTATGTTATTTCATATACAACAAAATAGAAGAATTCGACAAAAACATTAAAAATATGGCCCTAACTTGTGAACTTTGAATGGCGGCCATATTACCAGGCGTGTGGCACGAAAGGTGATGCGCCGACTCGACCACGCCCACCATGAGCTCCTTCCTCATGAACGGTGGATACCAGCCACAACCAGACCCCAAATTCCCGCCCTCCGAAGAATACAGCCAAGCAGATTATATACCGCCCGGAGAATATTACCAGCACCAACATCTGCAATATGGATATCAGCATCAATACGCGCCCGTGCAAATTGGAACAGGTTATGGTTACGGAGGATACTATCACCCATTGCCTCAGCATCCACCAGTCGCTCCACCTCCACGGCCTCCTGAACCCTCTCATCCTTCTGATGCAGACCACGGTTACGTTCCACCACACAGTGGAGAGATAGCCCCGGGTCTTGCAGAGCTTGGTCTAAGACTAGAGAGGCATATTGAAGAAGCAGCTCCGGCAGGAAGAAAGCTACATGCACTAGGACGAGAAGGATCTCCGGCGTCAGAAATAGATGATGAGAGATTACTTCTGGATAGTCCGCCCATTGAAGACGACGACTCCTCGATATGCTCAGACAATACTGATAGGGTTATTTATCCGTGGATGAAGAAGATACATGTCGCTGGTGTAGGTATGTATCGTATTTTTTTACTGTTTGTACTTGTAGGCCCAAATCATGCGTGTAAAATACCTATTGACCGACTGCAAGATAAAGTAGCACTTACTTACCTACCTTTATTTTATGGTAATATGCTCTCTATCTACACTGAAAAAATGCGAGCCAACTAAGAAGTATTTTCTCTTAAATAGCACCAAAATAATTGAAATGACGTTATTATTGTTTACTAAAAACAAAAGATGTTAGTTGTAACAACAAGCCGAATCGTTTAACAAAGCTCTCTTAGTCAGAGAAGTCATGATGCAACAAGCTCATATGGATTCATGATGTATGATTATCATAAACAAGATTTTGGTTGAAGTAAACAATTTTTTTTTCAGTGTAGAGTTCTTCTTAATAAGTTTACAGGTTTGGGATAAAAGACGAAATCTCGAAAAAAATCTGCTTTTTCATGCAAAACTGCAATCCTACTTAACCTAAATGTACCTACTTATGGGAAAGCTGCTATTTTTTTCGTAATTTCGGTGTTGGTCCTTTAAAGAATAGTTGTTCAGTTCTATCATAGAGTACCTACTATAATTACTACCGTAAGTTCTATAGTCTCATCTTCATCTTAAAAAACAGTCAGCACATTATGCTGAACCCTGTATGATCTGATCTCATTCAAATAGTTTTAATAGAAACCTAAGGCGAGTAAACAATTTTAGTACCTACTTAAATAATGATTAACAAAAAAAAAACTATTCAGTCAAATATGGTAGAAAAGCAGCACCCACCGATATCGTAATTAAAGTACAGATACTAGGTAAATAATTTGAACAAAATAAAAGGTTTTATGACTCAAATAACCCGAAGGTATTAAATGTAACATTTAACAGAAATGATACTATTAGCATTCTTATTCGTAGACTATTAGGTATGTCGTCCATTGATTTGAAACTAGTCGTACATTGTACGCTTAGATCAAACTAAGATTGTACGACCGAACCATATTAAGAAGGTATTAAATGTAACATTTAACAGAAATGATACTATTAGGTACTTAATTTGAAACTAGTCATACATTGCCCATTGCCGTTGCATTGCATTTTGTCTAAATTACCTTCCTATATTTTTATCTTTTTACCACGCTCTGCAGTATCTACTTATGTATTCTACGCCAAACGCATAAGACGTTTTGGAATTTCAATTGAACTACCTATTTCTTCTGTTTTCGCATTTGTATAACACAGTTTCTTTTCTTATGGTATATATTACCAGTTCTATACCTCGTTTTTCTAATCCTTCGTTTGCGGCCGAGATAAGTCGAATTTTCATTAAATGAAAACGTTCAGTCTAACTGTATATGTGTCACCCAAGTATTGGTAATCACGACTTTCTACTGACATCATCTACTAGGTTTATTAATTTCAATGTAATCAGATTCTATATATTATTAATTTCAATGTAATCAGATTCTATATAAGTATATAGAATCTGATTACATTGAAATTAATAAACCTAGTAGATAAGGTAAGTACCTACACGTCATTTATAGCAATATATAATTATATTGAATTGAATTGTTTTCAAACGGGTTGAGAGAGCTAGAGTGGTAGCCAACGTCTATAAAATAAAATAATAGGTTGACCAAAATCTCATGGCACAACAAAAAGAATAAATTATAGATTTTTACATGATAGTGTCAAACTGTCATCTGTCTAGTCAATGTAGACCCTGTACTGTACAGACTGCGACTTTTAGCAGCCATAAAAACGCGCTCTTGTCAATAGCTTGACTGTATCTCTACAGTAGCAATTAACAGGCGTTTGTATCGATTCATACGCATGATTGTAGCGATGCACACACATATTTGTATTGATGCACACGCGCGTGTGGATTGTGGCAAAGGCTGTCGACGAATAACTGATCAAATATTACGAAAATTTTGCGTCGTGGCTGTATCGTGTTTGCATCGATGAAGTATCGCGTTTGCATCGATGCTGCTTCACGACTGAATCGATGCAGAAGCGCTGCAAAAAGTCGGAATGTGTCTTGGGCCCTAATCCAATTACCCCAATGATGCTTACTCTAAAAAAATTAAATTAATGTTACCTAAAATTCGATTTCCTAATTTGTCATCAGATTCTGGTTCACCTATAGATGATGGTACATTTTTATTTTCCCTATATGAACGTCCCTTTAGACATTTTATATAGGAATATAAAATTTCTAAATGGGAAGGATCCCACTCAGTTCTTAACCACGTTTGTATTATAATTTGTTAAACAGATTGTTTAGTTTGTAAAAGAAATGCTATATATTGTGTTTAAAAAAAATACCTTTGTATGGAAACCGGAGCGGGGGAACTTAAAACAAATTGCTATTTAAATCAACTTAAACATCATTTTTCAGCCACAGTTAGCGTAAAAAATCACTAAATTTTAAAAATCGTCTCAATATTAATCGCCACATTAATTCAACCGTTGGCGCTTAGTCCTGCCATTGTGTTTCCAACCTTTATAAGTGCAAAATAACTTTTTAACATACTTTCAATGTTCGCGGCGTGTCTCTTGAAAGAGTAAACAAATTACCTCCAATCAATAACACTCAAAATGTTTAAAGGATACTCAAGATTCTTTAGCCGTGTGTCTTTTGATGTGTTTTGACATTTTACTAATGTGGTGTCGTTAAAGTCCTGTAAAGACGCCGGGACCTTTAGGGGACAACAATGGGACCCAACACTCATGTTAATGAGTGTCATTTATTTTTATAGCCTTTAAATAGGAGTTTGTGGTCGAAAATTTGCCGAGGAGATTATCGATGTCTATAGTTTTTTTGAAAGATTTCTTTCAAGTTCCTTGATTTGTTTTGGTTCAATAGATAGTTTTTTTATGGCTTTTAAAATATATTTGTATAAATAAAAGATTATGTCTTGGTGACATCGAATACTTACAATTTGGATGCTAATACTATTGCAAAATGTAAGTCAATTTGGTGTAGTAGTTTCTTGTAAATCTGTAATTCCACTTCTAATTGAAATAAATATTTAACAGAAATAATTATAATAATTTTTATCAATATTGCTGGAAACGTAAACAACAAACAAAGAACAGTCAATTGGAGGTATACAAATGCTTCTAGTTTTCATAACTCACTTGACCGGTATTGCATAATAATAAACACTAAACGGGTTATAAATAATCCTACTAATATTATAAATGCGAAAGTTTTGATGATGTCTGGATGTTTGTGACTAAATCACGCATAAACGGCGAAAGAATTCGGCTTATGAATATACTGTTCTGGATTAATACATGGAATACTTTTTAAAGACAATGCAGACGACGTCGCAGGTAAAAGTTAGTGGAAAATAAATGCTAGATACGAGAATCGCAATGTGCTATTTTTTGGGCTCAAACTTTAGATCATTTATTTGAATTGTATGTTGCTCGAGTACGTACGACAGAATGTTATTGAGTGTGTATAATTATGCACTTAACATAGAGAGAAACTTGAAAGTAATTGGCTAATAATGTCCAGATTTAACTACAGAGAAATAAGGACAACAAAGCGATGTGAACAATATCCATCAGTGACTTCAACAATCGTTGATGTCTTTTCTTCGCCGAAAATGTTTTGCTAATGTGATATGCAAAAGACAAATAATTGTAGATTTTATAGTACTGGAGTGCGATTTTTGAATCTCATTCGCTGAGTTCAGCAGTTTAAAATGTCAAAATTACTGTGGAGATATGCATTTGTCTACTGCTGATTTGACTTTCAAAAATCATACTTCAGGAGTGCGATTTTTGAAAGTCAAATCAGCACTAGAAAGATGCGTATCTCCATAGTAATTTTGACATTTTTATAACTGCTGAACTCAGCGAATGAGATTCAAAAATCGTACTCCCGGTGATAGATAATTCAGTAGATAGTAGAATTCGTGTTGTCTAAACTATTATGAAACTGTAACAGAAGTATGTCAGTACATTGAAGATTTACAAGAGAAAGAATATACTATGGTCTTCATAATTTTTGTGTTTGTTTGTTTGTTCGAGCATCACGCAAAAACTACTGAATCGATTTTGATGAAACTTTTTTGTTTGATAGCTTATGATTTGACTTAAAATTTGGTATATAATTTGAGTGGACGAAGTCGCGGATAAACTCTAGTGAAAAATAAGATCTTTGATAAATAATGGATATAGTGTTGCAGATTTCGGCCAGCACCATTTAGGTATAGATTTCTTTTTTCGTGCAAGCTTTTAATGTGTACACTTTAGTGCCATAAGTAAAATCAAGATGTCTTGATACTTGGATGTAATATTGTATAAGCTTCATAATGTATTCACTTAAAATGTATGCTGTCAACATGTTCAAAACTTCAATGGCATCGATAACACTCAAAACATAAAATTTGACCCGCGGGTCGTATATGACACGTTTAGTGAAGGTTACATTTTAAAATATACAAAACCCTTTTAAAATCGACGAAACACAGGCATTTGTATTCATTCTTTTCCTCAAGAGCATTAATGAACCGGTGCAATTGATTGATCGCCACAGAAATTGCTAGCACCACATTCGCGCTAAAGTTTTATTCCGTTTTAAAAGCTACAAGTACTCGGGCTTTTCTTATCGACACCTGTCATTGGAGGAACATTTTTCACTGGGTGTACAATAGTGGGACAAAGAGGCTCAGATCCATCGTAAGTTCGACGTAATGAGGCGGGACCACCAGGCGGGCTCGATAGCGCAGGCGCTGTGAGATCGACTCGAGATTAACAGATCGGTTATGAGACCACACGTTCGTCGCAGGTAGCCCGTAATTCAATTCAGATTGTCATCGTCCTGATGACGTGATATCGGAGCTAACGAAGCGAAGATCGAACATGTCGTCTGACCGGTAGCTGCGTAACGGGTTCTCCTTGCAGATGATGTAGATCAGGCATGTCCAACTCAAAGTCATTGTTGGGCCAAATGCATAATGATAGTGCAATCAGTGGGCCGCAAAGAACTTAGAGAAATAAAACTCATTGTATTGATCATAGAACAGGAGAGCGATTTTTGAATCTCATTTGCTGAGTTCGGCAGTTGTAAATGTCAAAATTACTATGGAGATATGAATCTTTCTACTTATGATTTGACTTTCAAAAATCATACTACAGGAGTGCTATTTTTGAAAGTCAAATCAACAGTAGAAAGATGCGTATCTCCATAGTAATTTTGACATTTACAACTGCCGAACTCAGCAAATGAGATTCAAAAATCGCACTCCAGGACTGTTAATCGTTTCTTTAATAGTTGAAGAATAAAATACAATATCTTCCCATGAATGTGTTTTGTGTCTTTAATTTTGTTTTCTTGGGTTCGGGGGGTAATTTTATCTGCTGAAATGAACTTCCAAACTACACCTAAGTAAGGCAAGGCTGTAAAAAAGATTAAAGTAGGGCGCAAGAAAAAGGCTACTTCGAATTCGAACAAAATTTTTAGTAAAATCCTTTTTCAAGGTGTAAGGCACTTATTTCAAGGGCAACATTTTTGGGACCCTTGTAGAAAATCTTAGGCAAAAAAGAATTGATGACCAAGCGAAGCTAGCTCGACATTTTTGACACCATGACTCAAAACGGTGGTGGTACAAAAATATACCTAACTACAAGTAAAAGTCAACACAGCACGCTCGCGGGCCGCATCAGGGCTAACATTGGATCGGGCCGTAAAAAGTCGCAGTGAGGGCCGCAAGTTTGACATGCCTGATGTAGAATATCTATAAAATGATGAGTCGTTCTCATTAGGATCTGTATTATTGTTGTTACACATGTAAGTTGATATACCTATCTCATTCCACCTACGCGATGTAGGCTTGTGAATATGTATAACGAGTTCTAATGAATGTTGTTTGCTAATTTCAACGGCGTGTTACTCATCTTAATTAAACTTATTAATCCGTTGTACTTAACATTGTGAGTTAATAAATTATTATTTGAAATAACGCGTAATTTAGGTTTGTTTTCATTTGGAAGTTAAAAAATGAAAATGATAGGTAGATACTGTAGACGTAGAAATAACAACTGACATTTTATTAGATTCACAAAACATACTTACATAGACTTTTCCATTTTAAAAAATATATTATTGCATAAAGCTGGTTTATTTTAAGTCAGATCATAAGCTATCACACAAAAAAAGTTTCATCAAATTCGGTTCAGTAGTTTTTGCGTGATGCTCGATCAAACAAACACACAAACCAACCGACACAGTCATAAGACAAAAAAATTGGTGATTTGGAATTAGGGACACCTAAAAACCATGTTGTAATTTTTTTTTTGTGTTTATTTTCAATGTACAGACACACTTCTGTTACAGTTTTATAATAGTTTAGATAAGATACAGCTTTGCACACTAAATGGCTATCCTTTATGGATGGTGCTATAGATTTTACTTTGGGCATAGTATGAATGGCTTGGGTTGGTTATGTTACCCTATAACTATGCGAATATAAAGGCTAGATTTTGCTTTGGGCAGTTTAATAACGGGTAGTAAAAATAAATATATAACGCTCACAGGCATATACATTATGTAGTGATCCCAAGTAAGCCTTAGGCTTTTTATTATGGGAACCATACAACAGCGGCACAAACATATAACATCCATGACCGAACCGGGATTCGAACCCAGGACCCTGGTTTGGCAGTCCGGCGTGGCAACCATTACACTAATCGGGTCGTCTTACACCAACCGGGTCGTCATTCAAGTACCTTATCTTACGAAGCTCTTAGCGTTTCTATACCTAACGGTCGGCACCTCCACCGAAAAGTTTGTCTTCGTATTTGTTTAGATACATACAAATATTGTAGGTATACGTAGGTAGGCCAGTATCCACCCACAAGATTTCCAAGGGTCCCTAAACCCGGATCAATGCGGCGATGTCTGTCTGACCACTAGAAATCTCGGTGCCAGTCGACCGCACATACCAACCTCGCCCAAACCGCGGAGATTCTCAAAGAAATTCCTGGACGGACCCTACAAATTTTGTGCGTCCCTTTCTAACTGCGGTATTTCATATCATGTTCTGGAGTTAAGGTGAAGCTAGCTATAATCTTAAGAAGATTTTTAACAAACAAACAAACTTTGGTAGGTAGGTACTTAAGAGGGCTATCACAGTCTAGTGGCGCCCTCATAACATTAAAAAAGATTTCTCAATAAAGAAAGCCTAAATTAAAAAAGTGCTCAACATCAAAACTACAAAAGCCTTCAAGCTATTTTCATAGAATACTTTTATAGGTTCTAAACATTCCACTTTTAGACAATTTCGAATAAAAACAAAAGCGGCCGTTTTTTTTCTTTTTTCAAAATTTGTATGTTTAGACCTTTATAAAACCTATAAAAGTATTCTATGAAGGCTGAAGCTGAAGGCTGAAGCTTGAAGGCTTTTGTAGTTTTGATGTTGAGCACTTTTTTAATTTAGGCTTTCTTTATTGAGAAATCTTTTTTAATGTGATGAGGGCGCCACTGGACTGTGATAGCTCTCTTAGTTTAAGATTGAACAAGCAAACTTTGTTGGGTCTAAAAAAAGGATTAGAACTAGATAAGTAGATACTTACTGGGTAGGGTAGGTAGGTATAAAATGTAGTGTCTTTGATTAGATGCAGAAATGCTCATTAAGGTTAATCCTCCATTAAATATCTTGCTGTCTCTTTTTGTCCTATTGACGTATGTAGTAAATACTAGCAAGAGATTTAATAGAGGATTAACTCTAATGAGCGTTTCTGTAACCAAGTGTAAGACGAACATATTTATAGAATCATGACAACAATCAGAACTTAATGTTCTCTGAATTAATAAAATTTGCAGGAACCCTCATATGAGGTTTTTTACGCAATACCTAATTCTTTAGGTACTAAATATGGATCTCATTGATGGATTATACTAAAAATAACCTTTACCATAAAAAACATAAGACACTTAATTTGAGGCAAAATTAAATGACCTTCATGACAAAATTTGCGTGATATTTTTGATCTTTTAATGTCATTACCGGTTACAGAGTTCATGTTTAAAACCTACAGATATTATAGACATGCCCCATATGTTTGTATGTATTAGATTAGATCAGACTATTATTGATAATCAAGGCGTTACAGATTTCGAGGATTTACAAATATGTATGTATTTAGCTAAAAAGTATTATGTTATTCAGTTATCGAGTCAGTACCAGGCCCTGCACCCGGAGTTTCGATTTTCGATATATCTCGACCGTTTCGGTCCGAACTTCATTGTAATAGAGTTGACATTGGAACGAAAATGTTCACGCAATTGCGAAGTTCGAATGTCCGGGTAGAGGCCAAGGGTTTGCTGATTTTGCATTGAATTTTAACTCATTCCACTTTAAGAAATTTTCTCATTTCGGTTCAACTGAAATGTCTACAAAATGATGTCTCATCGTTTATAAAATTTATAATGTTCTTAGATATACAACAAGCAACATCAATCTGTTTTAATTTGTCACGGAAAAGTTACGTTATACATTGAGAACATCACATATTTCGATGACAATTTAGAAAGTAGAGCAAATGTAAATATGTGTTTTCGAATGGTGTTATCACCTTTGGGTGTTTTCCTATAAATTCGGGGGATTTTTTTACGTTTTAACTATTTTATATAATTAATCATTTATTGAAATATTGTTATATTGAAATATAACGGTAAAGGAAAACATCGTGAGGAAACCTGCATACACTGAAGAAGAAATTCTGATGTGTATGTGAAGTTTACCAAACCGCATTGGGCACGCGTGGTGGACTAATGCCCATACACCCTCCCTGAGGGTAGGCCTGTGCCCTGCAGTGGGACGTTTATAGGCTGATGATGATTTATTGAAATATAGGGAATTCAGTTTACTTTTTTCATAGTAACCCTAACGGACAAATGACCAATTGAGGAACATCATATAAGTGTACTATGTATTCATTAGTGTCTTTAGTGTCTGTGTGTTTCATTAGTGTTCCGTGGTCTAATGGTTAAGAGCATTGGCTCTCGATACGGAGGTCGTGGGTTCGATTCCCACGGGGGACACCTAGTGATATGTCACTTTGTGCGTTTTTCCCCAGTTGGTTAGGACATTGCAGGCTGAATCACCTGATTGTCTGAAAAGAAAAGTGATTCCGTGCTTCGGATGGCACGTTAAGCCGTTGGTCCCGGCTACTATCTCTAGTGGTAGTAGTCGTTACATAAAAACCACGTCAGAGGCTGAAAGGCGGTCTGAATAAACTCTGACACCAGGGCTCTGCCCACACGATAAGAAGAGATTAGTGTTGCTAACAATATTGAAACTATCGATAGTCACCAATACTATTGATATTATCGATACTATCGACCTGAATTATTAAGACAATCGATAATAATAATAATAATAATAATAAACGATTCCCGATGTCATTTACTTGGTTCTGGCCCGTAAATGGCATTTAAAAATTACCAGCGCAAGCTGAGAAAATGAAAAATACCAATAATAATAATAAATATCTTGGACAGTGTCACACAAATTATCTAGCCACATTTAAAGTACCAGAATCTAGCCTGGACTTGTATTATGATGACTAGACAACGATATACAATACATATATAGATACAAACATCCATGACTCAATAAACAATGACATAATATTGTGATGCAATAACATGGATACCATGGATAGTACTATACACAATCAATAGTATTGATCATTCTGAGAAATGGGTACTATCGATAGCGCTATTGTCGATAACTGTACATTTTAGATAGGTGCAGCAGTTTTGTATGGGACAGCTGTTTTTTTTTTCCCGTTTTCTGAGGTAGGCTCCATAGTGAAAGTTGTTCAGTTTGATGGTCTAAGTTCACCGTTTCGGTATTTGCTAGGCTGTCACGTACACCCTGTATTCTTAGACTATTTTTCGAAGTCAACTATATTCTAGTCTTGCATAGCTATTGATAGTTAGCAAGACTAGTTTATTTGACCTGGCAACTCTGTCCGAGTCGTTTTTGGCAGGTGTGCGAGGTGTAAAGACATTCGGCTCTACCGCCGCGCCGCGGATATAAATGTGGATTGGTTTGCAGTTTTGTCTCTATAGAACAGCTGATTTCCTTTTCGCGATATAGATGTTGGTCCCGTATAGAAAGTTGTTCTATACGGGAACGATATCTAACTGAACGATCATCTCATTAAAAACCATCAGCTTAATTATTAAGAAAGACCCTAAGTATACATACTACGAGTAGGTAATCATGAACACAAAGAAAAACTTTTATTTTTCGTGCATATTATTACTTTTCCACCAAAATGAAAACCTTCAGCGTTTGCATTATATTTTATTCACGTTTTTTCCTAAAATAAACTTTGGCTGCTATTCGAACAATCGAGTATGAAAGCAATTTCCTCAAAAGGAAATTAAGGTGTTACTTCGAACTTTGAAGTGACAATGCCACTATTTTGTGACAAGTACGTATTGAACGTTTAATTTGCTTTGACAACAATGAATAATGTAGGTACTTTCAATTAAGGGTAATTTGATAAACATGAGTAATGTACATTGAGCGTCGGTGGCGCGTTGCGGAGAGGTATGGACTCCCAATTATGGGGGTCGGGGTTCGAATCCGCACGGACAACATGCCATGTACCAATGAGTTTTTCTAACTTATGTACGTAGAACCGACTGCTCTCAAACGGTGAAGGAAAACATCGTGAGGAAACCTGATTGAATGAATGAATGAAATATGCTTTTATTTACACCAAACACAGATACAGCATAGGAATAAAAAACGATAATGGTACAAATAAGGCGGTCTTATCGCTAAAAAGCAAGAAAAAAAAAAGAAAGTAAGAAATTGCTTTTTAGCCCCTACCCTAAGGTAGAGGAAATTTAAACAAAGAACAACGGGTCGGTGCTATATAAAATAAATAGTAAATATCGGAAATAAAGGAGAAACCGAAAAATAAACGCATTTCATAATAATAGACATACATATACTTACATATACAACGTGTTAATGAATTAACGCAAAACTAGAAAGTAGTTTGTTTAGAATCGAGAGTAGAGTCGAATTATCATGGTTTCAACATAGGTAATTTTTTTCAAAATATTAAATAATTTGTTTGCAAAATTTTAAATTTTCTGAACCCGATGTCAACCCACCGCACGGGCACACTCACCATACGAACTACCAAAACAAGATTATAAAAATGTATCCATGAGTACATTAGCACTTTCTTTCAGTGCTGAAATGATAACAAATCATTTTTGCCTCAAAACTTAAAAAGCGAATAACTTCAAATTTTAACTATTAAAATAATTAAATTATTGTTTCAATCTAATTATTTTATTAGAACTCAGTTGGGGTGTATGAGGTTTTGCGCTAATTCATTAACACGTTGTATAAATATACAATACATACATACCAGCATATACTGAAAAAGAAATTCTGATGTGTATGTGAAGTCTACCAACCCGCATTGGGCATGCGTGGTGAACTAATGCCCATACATCCTCCTCGAGGGTAGGCCTGTGCCCTGCAGTGGGACGTTTATAGGCTGATGATGATGATGATGAGTAATGTACAGCTTAACAACCCGATTTTTCAGAATTTGTATTAAATAAAAGAGTGACGTAATTTATTGCATAATAATTATTGTGTTTAAATTTAGTTCAAATATTGTAAACGCATTATTACTCTTGAAAACGGAATTATTGTATTGAAATAACATAAAGCCCCTTTTTACCTTTTTGTTAATGCAAGCATAGTCACGTTCAATGATAGTGTTGATAATTGAATAAAATGTTACCGTTTATTTGTTTAATTATACGCTTGTATTGGTAGATTTTCTATATAACATTTCAGACAAATCTTTACTCAAAAATAAAAAATAAACTGCTCTACATAGGTAGGTAAATATCATTAAACGTATGCATAAGAACGAGACTAAAGACAGAAAGCCAAAAATTAATAAAATGAATGAAAGAAGCTCAAAGAGCCATGGTGTGGATCATGCTAGACATATCAGACCGCGTTGTTGAAAGACTGAGAAATAGGTTGTAGAAGTGGATATAGCGAATCACAAACAAAGTAAAAATGGAGATGGATTGGCTGGAAGGGGTGATCGGTGGACCATAGCAGAATAGTGGAGGCCAAGGGAGAGACAGAGGTCACTTGAAAGACCAGCTGGACCCCTAATCAACTCTGTCCTTCACGTCCTACTATACTACTACTGTAGATACCTACGAATATTACCTTTCAATTATCTTTGTAGGATTTTATGTTGTATTTATCAGTTACTTAAAAGTATAATAATTATGTGTTAATTCAGAACATATTATGGAATCTGTGTGCAAAATTTTATCCAAATTCGTTTAGCCGTTTATGCGTGATTAAGCCACAAAAACATCCTTACAAACTTTCGTATTTATAATAGGTATTTTGGTAGGAATAGGACCCGCGTCGTCACCTTTCCATGTTTCCTTTAAAAGTTGGCCGGTGATAAAAATTTTGTATTATCTATACTAATATTATAAAGAGGAAAGATTTGTATGTTTGTAATGAATAAACTAAAAAACTACCGTGCCGATTTCAAAAATTCTTTTACCATTAGAAAGCTACATTCACCCAGAGTAACATAGGCTATATTTATTGCTAGAAAAGATTAGACGTCCACCCGTGCGAAGCCGGGAGGGTTGCTATATATGTTACACTGTTTTCATATCCTATTTACATCGTGAATTACGAGCTACATTGTAAATTATAACAAAACTTTGACATAATACAAAAAGCGTTAAAATTTACGCTAACTGGGTGTTCCTCATCTATGTAAAACAACCTCTCATATTATTTGAAAAACGAACTAATTTGCTGGCCGCAATTAATCAAAACAAAAAAGGAAGCTCATGCTCGTGCATGTATGTAATTATTATGCACATTAATTAACACACGGTGCCACGGAGGTTGTTTCTACATAAATTATTCAGTACATTCTACCATACTGTGGCACGCAACTTGCTACCTTATTTCTCTTGTACGACATTATATACCTGCTAATTATGTTAGGTGGGTGCTGTAAATTAATTGCATATTGGTTTTCTACTACGTCATAACAAAACATAGTAGCTGCTAGCAATTAGATAGATAGGTATCGTAATCTAACAAACAGAGCTGGTTGCCGCGTGAGCTATCTTTCAGATTCTACAAGTAAAATTTTGACAAATGCTATTCAAATTGTATTTATATATCGATAGAACTAGATGATTTCTGTGATAGATTTATATGTGTCCAAAATAATTGTTTCATTTATTTATTACCTATGCATTTTTATGTTACAATTAAGATAGTGCAAAATGTAAAACTGTATTTCTCCAACATTGATATCTCAGGGAAACGTATGTTTTTGTCACATGATGAGATGAGATCATTAAGTGCGTGCGAGTCGATCAGCTTTCTGCAAAAAACAACTTGGTTCACTTGCGAACTGAATATCTTTGTAAACCCTCATCATCATGCTATTAAAAAATATCTTGAATTGATCAACATGTCCTTGAAGATCGATCTTTGAAGAATCTGTTTCACTAACTTTTCTTGTTTGTTTCACAGCTAACGGTTCCTACCAACCTGGAATGGAGCCAAAACGCCAGAGGACCGCTTATACAAGACACCAAATATTAGAACTGGAGAAAGAATTTCACTACAACCGATATTTAACAAGAAGAAGAAGAATAGAGATTGCCCATACTCTAGTCCTATCTGAAAGACAAATAAAAATCTGGTTTCAGAACAGACGAATGAAATGGAAGAAAGACAATAAATTGCCGAATACCAAAAACGTTAGGAGAAAAACTAATCCAGCTGGGGTCACGACAACTACGACTAAAGGAGCACCAAAGAGTAGATCGAATAAGAATACCAATAACAACGATAAGAAGAAATCAAATAATAACGGGCGACCAGACAGCATAGAGAATGTTACAGATAATATTATGAATGATCTACACTGCGTCGGAGCTCCGCAGAGTATGTCGCACGATCCTGCTATTAGTCCTATGTCACATCATAGTAATCAGATGAATCCGGGTCATATGACCCCACATCACTTGCACATGATGAGCATGCATGGAGGTTTGGATCCTGCTACAGTTGCTAACCTATCAATGCATGGTTCTCCAGTCGGGAACGCGGGTTGCGGCACCGGCTTGAATCCCGGAAATCAACCAGTCATTAAATCGGACTACGGTCTCACCGCCTTATAATCCTTAGAAGTGTAAAGAAGAAACTATATTTTCAGTAAAAAACTTTCTGTAATTCTTACCATTCCTGTGTGGTGATAAGGTGTAATAAAGTGATGATTAAGATTTAAACCTAATTTAAGATGATATTTAAGTTGTGTAAGTAATACTAGTTTTACCAGTCATATTGGATGTTTGGATTGGATTGGATAGGTAAGATGAAAACTTTACAATGTCAAAAGTGTGATTATTCTTATTTTAGGGTAGGAATAGACATTTTCTGGGTGTTGAATTTGTAAGTACATTTTACTTTAAGTCATTGTCGTATAACTACTTAAGATTTTGTTTAAAGCCAGTATTATTTGTTATACATTAATTTTAATGTACGATGTTTCTTTCTAAGTTACCAATTATTTATTTATTGTTTCAACAATTTACTCTTATTTCATCATATTTGTTAAACTTAAAAATCCGTCTTAAATGAGAAAGCAACAATATTTTTCTAGCGCTTGGAATCATTAGGTATGTATAAAATGCTTCGTGTTCTAGACAAAGTATTTTTATTGGGGTTGGTATTTGTATTTCTGTAAATACCTATAAAATTGTATACAGATGGATAAATGTTTTGCATTGTGTATATAACAATAATATAATACCTTGCTACTTAGTTGATAAGCAAGAATTATATTGTAATGTAGACAATGACTTAGGTTTAGGTACAAATCTGAATTTACTTTTAAATGGAATATTGTTTTGTAACTAAAAATAGGAGAACTGTGAATACAAAACCAATAAATATAGTGATAATTCAAATATATGTGCTTAAATTTATTTTGATATCTCTCTAGTCTTCAGATGTTAGGCATAATAAAGACGCATAAGAACATTCCTTTTGAAAAAAATCTAACCGATCACACTGTTGTTCATACAGCTTCACTGAGTCAGTCAATAGCCTACGAGAATAATAAAAATGTTTATGGTACTTTTTATAGTTTTTAGATCACCAGACAACCAGTTAAGAAACAGATACATCCTCATAAAATAAACTTACATAATTGTTATTTTTATAAATTTCTACTTACATAATACCGTAGTCTCTTTCGGTGTGGTTATGGTCAGAAAAACTACTGGTAAATTCTGGTGTCATTAATACTGAAATCAACATCGTTACCTACATCTTTTTATCCAGAAAACTGTTATTCTTCTATATCTTTAATAATAATATCCAGGATAAATTAACACATAAGTTCAACACACAGGTCAACTTCAGACACCTTTATCAACGCACGAACCTCTTTGTGATCCTTCTTTGCATCACCATCAACTTCGGAATTCATTTCTCCAGCCTACAACCGATCATTCGTAACAACATCGATATCATAACCTTGTGACATTCGTATCGAACGAAATGAAATGAAAGCAAAAATCGTAATGTATTCGTTGAATGTGTAGTCATTAATCAACGTCGCCGGCTCATTGTGTGGCCGGCACGCAACGCGTATCTTCTACACTCGGATCTTTTTACTAAGTCCAGTATATCAAGCCAATTGCGTCCTTATGGCAAAGATATAAGAGTACTCGTAAGGTGAATTATTGCTTAAAATAAACTGTACTTATTCTGTACACGGGTCCTGACGCCAGCTACAGTTTTATCATGCTGATACAAAGGCACTGAGATGGCCGATTTTGTTTTGTTTTTAAAGTTTGGCTCTTATAATTGCTATAGCGCAAGAATATTGAGCGATTATTCTGATTCACGATTATGCAGTTAACGTATTAAAAGCTCTCAATTTCGCATAAGACTTTTTATTTAAAATGTTAGAACTGCCAACAATTGCAGTATCCTTTTCATAAAGTAAAAATATTGAAAAAAATACTACGAACGGTTCATAACATTTGAAACCAAAACTCTACACAATATACAGTTCTAGAGTAGCAAATCTGTTTAGCAGGTTTTTGTTGACGAAATTAAAAGACCTTTGGAAGCCGAAAACTAGGTAGTCAAAGTCACAAATTACTTTCTAAGCGTACCGTAAATCTATTCTTCATTTGCAATAGCCTTTTCAAAGCTATTGGGACATCGGCCGTAATCCTTTTAGCGTCTTTTTTTCACCGGCGCGTCAAAGGGTTAACATTCTTGCAGATTTTTCGCACTAAACAATGGGATCATTGTCGTGAGATTTGTATGCAAATAACAAGATTTTGCTACCGTCTTCATTTGACGTGTTTATTGTGATGTGCCGGTTGTTTGATGTTTGGATGTCCCTTGGGAGTGCTTTGTCAGTTACAGACTGCAGTAGCCATGTCGGCTTACTGTTACATTGCTGTCTTTTAAAATTATTTGTCATTTAATACTTTTAAAACAACGTTGAAAATGCATTAGTCATTATCGAGTTACTAGGTGAATTATGAATTAAATGCAAAATAGAGGCAGCTGCTAAGCAGGTGGAGATAGTACAGCATATTCCAGTTATTGTTTTAAAAGCAACAACAAAAAACTTTATTTGTAGCCAAAGAGAGTTTAAAGAAGTTAGTAATGTAGAAACTAGAGTTCTACAATTACTAGAGATTATAGATAGATTATATGCATCATAAGCAACATCAGTAATTTGCGGTTTGATAATCAATAAAGATAAATTAAATCGCAATATGATAATGCAAATAAATATAAGTAGAAGACAATAGTAACATAATACAACGTGTTAATAAATTAGCGCAAAACCTCATACACCCCAACTGATTAATTACAAAATAATTGGATTGCAACAATAATTTCATAATTTTGATAGTTAAAATTTAAAGTTATTTGCATTTTAAGTTTTGAGGCAAATATGATTTGTTATCATTTCAGCACTGAAAGAAAGCGCTGACATACTCATGGATACATTTTTATAATCTCCTTTTGGTAGTAGGTAGGGACTGTGCCCGTGCGGTGGGTTGACATCGGGTTCAGAAAATTTAAAATTTTGCAAACAAATTATTTAATATTTTGAAAAAAATTACCTATATTGAAACCATGATAATTCGATTCTGCTCTCGATTCTAAACAAACTACTTTCTAGTTTTGCGTTAATTCATTAACACGTTGTGTACACCACTATTTTTTTATTATTAAAATTTTTGGACCTCCATACAAAAGTGCGGATCAGCCGATCGATTTTCTATGAGAAGTCCAAAAAAGATTTTGATTTTTTGCCCTAAGTTCCTTAGGGAAAGTTGTTTAGTTTCATTATCTGAATGTAGGTACTTAATATATTTCTGATAATTAAAAAATAGTAGTGTATAAGCTCCTATTATAAATATCAAAGAATAAATGAATAACAAACAAGACAAACTTATGAATATTCGCGAGTGATCCATTCGACTGAATGCTGTAGATAAAGCAGAAATCAACAGACATCACATTCGTGAACGTGTCCCATTCATCACGTGTGATGGAGCGAGGCAGGGAGCAAACGTCGGAATTCAGGAAGCTGATGTAGGTACCGGCGTAGGTACCTATATTTATAAATGTATAAGGTATGACACATCTGTTTATTTATTTAATATGGATGATCAAAAATACGAAACCTAATTAAGTTATTCGAGGTGATAGTATCAACCTTTCGTATCAACTTGATACTGAAATTTCATGAATAGTCGTTTCTCGCAAACGTTGCAAAATAAACGTATCCATTGTTTTCTGATCTTATATCATAATGATCTCAATTTTTTTCCTCGATGGAGTAGGTACTACTCAAAAATGGTCCGGAATCTCAGACCATTGGGCATTTCACTAGTATAGTACCGATACTCGGTCTAGTATGAGGGGTAGTACGCCCGTCGCCACTTTGAATGGATAGTGGGTACAATGCATCACATGCCTTGAAATTGAAGCAGTCATTCAGTTTTCCTCACGATGTTTTCCTTCATCGGAAAGCCAGTGTGGTGTTAGCCTCCTACACGGCAAGTTTAGTTAACCGCCACTAAGACACAATGGCTGTCTTTTAACCAAGCATATCTTATCATAAATTAGTTGAATGTCATGATCATGAAATTTAAGACTAGGTATTCGGTTATGAATAACTTTTACTTCTGAAAATCTGAAAAATAAAACAATTTTAGATTAGTGTCCAAATTAAACTAAATGACCAGCTTTACCGATACGAATTTTAGGAAGAGTTGAATTGTTTATTCAAGAATTTTCAATGATCGGGTTTTAGTATCAGATACTCAGTCGTTAGACTAAAATTACATAGCATAAGCATAAGCATCAGCATATGCTCACGACTATATTCCCCGAGGGGGTAGTCAGAGATATTCTGAAACTTCAGAACATCCACGTTTCACTAGTAGTACCGAAACTCTGTCCAGTGTTACATTACTTTATTAAGCAAAATAAGTTCATCGTCCAATCAAGCACCCTGTTTAAAGCTTTTGATAAAAAAATGTTAAGAAAAGTTATTTTAATACAGATACTGCAACAAACAACACAAAAAAATTAAATGCTTCGACACCGTTTCTAAATGAATTCCACAAAACTCTTCAAACCTAGCAGTCATGCCGCTGACACTACAAATAATTTAGCAATCCTCCCGTAGCACTCTAGTGATTCAGAAACAAAAGATAGCGGTGAAGTAAAAGGTTCTTCAATTTGGCGTGCATTTGGCAGGTGAGTCCCGGGCGAGTCCCAGGGGATGCCCAGGGGACTGTTTAAAGGAAGTGCTGCACGGCGCCTTTGGACGGTGACTTGCTGAATGATGTTTTGGTGGAATTGGAAGAAGGTTTGGTATGCGATTTGTTATGCGTGGACAGCAGTTTGTTTTCGGACGAAACTGTAGGACAAAATTGTATGCGACTAAATCAACGAAACTTGATAATTAAGTTCGTAGTAGAAATGAAACAGGAATAAAAGTGAAAGATTATTTTCTAAAAGTATGTTTGTTCCTGAAGGGAAAGAGTTTATTGAACTGTGCCAATCGTATTTGTTTTATTTCTTAACAATTAAACCCACTTTTGGCGGTTTTAACGATAATAGCTACAAGCATAAAACATAATAATCCATAATGTTTCGATAAATTTAAAGCCAATCTGCCTAGCTACGGCACGGCTACGGCACGGTGATACGGCTATACGTACAAACGTGATAAAAGACGTGATATAGCCGTATCGCGGGTTGGCGTACTAGATAGGCAGGATTACATTGTGACATTCTTGTTTTTTGGAAATGTTGTTGAATTGTTTAGAAATAAAAAAACACTAATGCAATTGAGGGCAGCACAATAGGCTCGGTAGGCTTTTAAGCCATGATTAGGTATTATTTAAGAAGGAGTCGCGATGCAAGTCTGTTAGTGGGTGGTTGTGACCATTGTGTAGGTATTGACCTACACCGACTCCTTTCAAAATAACCTTGGCTTTACTCTTTCCCTTTAGTAGCCAAAATACTACTAGATTATCCAATGGTACTCTCCGACTTGCACGTGGCTCAGGTATTTTGTAGTAGCTCAAACGTGTTTTTTTATACATCAAACAATCCTTGGGATTACGATACTCCCTCTCCTGCAAACTACTTGACATTGGCAGAATTGCAGTGCTAAGCATATGCAACTGGCCGTATTTTAAAAGATACATAAGTACGTGTAACTGTATAGATACATACGGTAAGTATTTAATATGCATATAATCTTTAACCAAATATTTTTTATTGATATGCGACTGCCTATGAATAAAAGCATTGCCGTACCTTCTTCAGATATTTCAAAGTTATCTTTTAGCGTTTCTTAAAACTGTATTGTGAGCACAACAATATTGTGTAAACAAACACGGAGAAAATACTTTATTGGTGAACAGTGAAAGGAATGAAATTTGGATGTCGTGCCGAGACGACAAATTTCATTCAAGTCGCCCGAGATATGAGTGCGTAGGGCAAGAACCCTTCGTAAATATGGCGTATATATTTCAGGTTCAGTCCAAGGCAAGAGAGAAAATACATTCAATATTTACTTGGAAGTAAAAACGTAATCAAAGTCAAAGATGGCCCAAAAAATCTCGTGAAAAAATAGCATACCCATTAGGGTAAGGTAGTGTATTAACACTAAGGTTACCTAATAGATTAATAGGCTACAAATGTGCATGTTACTAATAGTTATTTCGTCCACGGTATACGGTACATATACCTACTAGAATTTGTCATGACAAAACGGGACTAGATAGTATAAATGCTGAATTTTCTATAATTTTGCCAATCTGTCTTCAAAAACGGAATAGAAATAAATTACGTTCTTATAATTGACGGCTTTGTTATTAATGTTATTATACTATTACTATTAACCGTATTTTACTGTTCTTCAATAAATATTTCCCATTATTGCAACTTTAAACACATTAATAAATTAAAGCATAATTACTTCAAATAATCCAAAATAATTATGCTCTAATTTATTTCCCTGTACCTGAGGTTCTCCTTATAATTTCCCTGTACCTGATAAATCGCTAGATATTCTGACTTAAATACCTAAATATTATAGTTGCCAAGGGTGGCTCAAGTCGTCGGCTGAATGTAATCCATACTCGACTCGATCTGAGAGCTGCAGACGTACGTGATGTTGAAATAAGGGAAAGTGTGTGTATTTGTAGTGGATTTATTTATTTTGATTCTTAATTCAGTCTTACTTACTTTTATGCATCTACTGTATAATTTCTTTGGTGAAATCAAATACTTCGGTAGTAAATATTTATTGTTAATATGAAAATTACTTACACTAATAGCGTAGTTTGGTACTTAATCGTTACTTGAATATAATATCACAATGTTTGTATAGCTAGTATAAACTAACGTGTAGTGTAGACATAAATTGTGCTAATATGTTATGTAGGTATGACAATACGGCCCTGTTTCATGTTTCCTGCACTACTTAATTATATTTGGTTAAGATTGAAGTTTTATTTAGTTTATTTTAATACTTAATTATAGTATAACAATACTAAGTTATATTTTTTTTTCCTCGAAACATTCCCACATACACCACAATACATTTTATTATTGTATGTATTAACATAAATTTTTGAAATTGCTGCTCAAAACTAAAATTGTTCCGAAAACTCCCAAAGATTTAAAACCCTCGCAAGCTCCATACCTACTCATCCCCACACATTCCATATATCACACATACCTATAACTGTGTCGAACCATATAGCACATATCTTCGTCGGTAGTCAGTCGGCCAAGCTTTTGTGCCCTTCAGTGTGTGTGTAAGTGTGGTGTGAGCACGGTGTGAATGTGTGCGTTGATTTCCCGACGCCCGCCCGCCGACGCGCCCGAATGCTATGGTTCTGGGTATAATGTGGACGAAAGTGTTGGACTTTTTAACGTTTAAATATTCATACTCGAAACCGACGGGTATATGTCAAGAGATGTATGGATGTGAATGAGGCATAAGAGGTATGTAAGGATCGTAGTAGAGATGACGCACCCTGGTCTCAGCATACTCCGCTGGGAAAGAGGACGTTATAGATACATAGATAATAGATCGATAATTATATCCATTAAAGGTAGATATGAACTCGATTCTAGTTTTCTTTTGGCTCTCAAAATTACTAGACATGAAAAAAAAACATGCCATTGTATTCTCTACATTGGTTTTTAGTATTTTGTGCATTGCAGATCAATATCATCTCGTTCATCATCATAATTAGCCCAGTCATTTTACGGAGTTTTGTTAGGAGGGGTGGGGAGTAATTATGAATTGGACTTTTAAACTGTAACCAGTACCATTTAGTGACAAAAGACTTTGTGGAAACAAATTAAAAAAAAAACGTTACGCAACATAGAAATCAAAATTGAATCCCCCAGAAAGCTTTTAAATTAGTTATATTAATACTAATGCGCTCATTTTAATTAGAATTAACAAAATAAATTATTTTTGAGCAATAAAATAGGCATCGAAATTTTAAAAATGAGATATTTAATAGAAAATACTAATGTATTTTTCAAAGCCTTCTAAGTTGACAAAAATATTAACACTGTGTTTGAAGTGGGTATGTACTATGTAGTTATAATGGTAAATGGTAAAGCTTGCAAAAAAAAAATTTACCATTCGTTTTTTTAGAACGAAATAAATGCTAAATTTAGAATTTGGGGCTGTTGCTGATGTGATATTTTATTTTATCTTGGTACATGTTTAAGCTCAAATTGGCTCTTAAATACTATACCGAAAGAAAATATCAATTATTAATTAGTCCCGGCTCAAACCGTGAAATGACTGGGCTAAATGTGTATACATGCAAAAGCAAGATAAAAGACGTTTGTGAACAAAGCATTTATTAATTTCAAACATCGATCCTGCTGAAACGTTTTTCAGGTTTTTATTTCGAGAGAATGATTTCAGCATTCAAAACAAAATTTTAGGTAAGTACGAGCTTTTACCAGCGATTTCGTCCACCCAAATTATATACCAGATTTCAAGTCGAATCGTGAGCTTTCAAACAAAAAAAGTTTCATTATAATCGGACCCGTAGTGTTTGCGTGATGCAAATCAAACAAACAGACAATAAAAAAATTTAAAAATTGAGATTTGCAGTCATATCAGGGACAAAACCCTAAAAGTAAATTATATTTTCATTGTACAGACACACTTCTTTTACAGTTTGATAATAATTTAGATTAGATAATAATTATTATTATCAATCATCAACAATATCAAAATTATCATTAAGTTATTATGACAATGCTCGGACACACCTATACACGCCTAACCTAAACACACTCACACACACACACCCCTTTACACATATGTACACACATATACACACATGCACATATCTCAATTCTTTCTACACTAACATTCCGATTTACTATATTATTCTTATAAGGTAACTACATTGAAAAGCAGATTTCTGACTATTGACTACAGATTTCTGATTTCTGAGTACTTTCTTGTTCCGAGGGGGAGCCTGGCGATCTGAGATACAGGTCCATTTGCCCCAAACGCCAGTCTCTCACAAAGATAATAATTGCCCCTGTATTATTATAATTACAAGAACCTTGTAATTATCTTTATTTTCTTTGTGTGAGCCAATAAATACTTTTTTACTTTAGTTTACTTTACTTTACTAAAAAGTAAAGGTTGTATAAAATACATAACATTTTTAAACAAGTTTGACATATTTAAATAAATATAGCCATGAATTTCTTTGCGCTATACCGAGCTGTCAACTGCTCGTTCCCTCGGAACACTCACACGTACACCCGAAAATACACACACACACACACACACACATTCCCATCGAGGGGTGCGCCTAGGGAGGCATGGTGGGGACTGTATTAAGTTCCTTTCTTTTCACTAAAATAATTTTAGGGGATGGTTTTAGTTCGATATTTTTTTTCTGAGGGCTCTCAACCCAGCCTTCTGTTGAATGCGTTCTCCCGTTCAATTTAAGAAATGGCAGTTTTCATAGGGTGCATTTGGTAGTAGGTAGTTGAGATGTTTTATTTTATGTTTGTTATTGTAGATCGGTACACAAAAATAAATACATTACAGATGTACATTGTATATTACGATTTGAAGACGATGTGTTAAATTTGGTCGAATATACTTATTTACGTTGAATATTACTAAGTATAATTTTTTTTATACTTAGTAATATTCAACCGTATCACAAAATACAAAAAAAATGTATCATGTCTACTCCGTTAGTATAAAGTATTGTAAAATAAATAAGTAATTTATTTAAAAAAAAAGAATTAAAATGCACACCAAAAGAAGGTCGGCACAAGTGTCGTCAAACAAGAGTATTCTTGACGAAGCAACTAGTGAATTTCTTGGAGTTTTCAAAAATCAGCAACATGCTTCGTCAAAGCAATGAAATAGGTATAGGCAGAGATTTGCAACAAGCATCGTCAACCTTAAATAAAACACAATCTTTCTAAAGTCAAATAACCTGTCAGTATTGAATAGTCAATATTGAAATAAATAATTACATAATTAAATTTAGCGGTAGGTACGTCTGGAGTCTGGACCGAAATTTACGTCACTATAAGATGTTATTTTCGTACTTAGTTCCGTAGTACCTACTTGACCTTTCAAAACGAAACAAATACGGTACAAACATCTTAGAGTTTGATCAATGATGAGAAATCTACCACAATGTAGAAAAAACAATCAAATCAAAGGTACTACTGGAATCGAATACAGATTTAGTCGTATAAAAGTAAGAAAGAAATACCTAACTTATACATTGATACTGTCATTGGTCGCTTCCTAACATTAATTTACGAAGCGGCAGCTGAACTAAACTCTCGCTAAACGGTTTTCTGAGAAAAAACATAAATTATTAAGGTTATAAAGGAAATCTCACCAGATAGCATCGGGTAGAGCTCGCAAGCTTTTGCTGAAAATATTTTTAATCAACGTTTTTACCTGATATCGGCCCGGGGCGCGGCGGGAACGAACCGACCTGTCAATCTCCCAAATGTTAGATTAAAAACATCATCTTTACTTTTTTTAGCATTAAGATGGATCAAAGAATTATGTTTTTGAAAAAAAAAAACTTCTCAGGCACAGCCATGATTATAAGGATGCGTTAGATAAAGTTTTGACGAAGGTCGTGGTTGTATGTGGTTCCTTTATGTATCTTATTTCTTGGATTTCTAAATTTATACCTGCTTCTATTTTTGTTTCTTCTTTAGGTTTTAGCTTCCTAATAATAATTCGAATACTACCTATCATGTTCATCAGCTTCGTACACAACTTTGTTGATACCGTAATTAACAATGTATACGATATCATTATCTCTAATTCCAATAGTATTTTAAAACAGCCGATCAAGTCCAACTTTGTAAAGGAAAACCGTACATAAACTCTTAACATTAAGACCCAAATTAGCTCACTCACGGTTTTCTATAGACTTGTCTATGGATAGTTCAAAAGCGGCAGGTGTGGCTGAAACTGCTGAGTCAGATCAGTGGCACCGGTAGTCTGTGGTAGCGGCTTCGAGTCCCCGGTCGATCACGATTTACATGTCAGTCGCGCCGCTTGATATCCGATTGTGTCTAGCTTATATCGATGCTAGTCATTGTCCGATAGGCAATTCTTTGAAAATAGTATTATGGTAATGCGGATTTCGGTTTTAGTAAAATGTCACGAGACATGACATACGAGAGATTAGAAGGTAACTAGAAATAAAATTTTACCTGCACTGGGTGCTTTTCACCCTCAATATATAAATAATGTTGATTCCTAGGTTAAAAGATATAATTATGACGATAACACATTAGGCAAAGATCTGCTGTAGTATCTGAAGAACCAAAATATTACATGCTATCATCATCATCATCATCATCATCATCATCATCATCATCATCATCTCAGCCGATAGACGGCCACTGATGAACGTATTACTCCACCAAATATCGCCACAACGACCGGTCCTGCCTTCATCCAACACGGCCTGCCGCCTTCACCAGGTCGTCAGTCCACCTTGTGCACACTTTGCGCTTTCCTGTACTTTACACAGGGTCCTTCTTAATATGCTGACACTTTTTTAAGGGGATGACCAGACCATCAAACTGAACAATAATGAAATCACAAAAAAAATACAGCTGTTTCATACATTTGGCTCGAGTAGGTTTGCAGTTTTGTATGGAAGAGCAGATTTTTTTTCGCGATTTCGATTTTGGTGCCATATCGTAAGTTGTCCAGTTTGACTGTCTGATCACTGTCTTAAAAAAGTGTCAACATATTAAGAAGGACCCTGTATGTTTATTTCTCGAACATACCGGAGAACAAAAAATTCCCGTAATTCAAGGTGTTCCAATATAGGTGTACCTATATAGTGTCAAAAATAGAAACAAATATTTGTATGTACCTATATAAAAATTCTATTGGTGAATTGCTGGCAGCTATGTCAAGTCATGTATTGTATTGCGCTCGGTGGGATTTAATTTGACGACTTCCGTTATGAAGAAGGACACGTCAATTTAGCCAATAATCTATACAATACTTGGTCATGCATGAATTATAGATTTATTATATGTACATACATATATATACACACACATTTTACTCTGAGTTGAAAGAGGGTAAGCGTAAGCATGGCGGACAACTCCTC
This sequence comes from Agonopterix subpropinquella, assembly GCA_922987775.1. Lineage (NCBI taxonomy): Eukaryota > Metazoa > Arthropoda > Insecta > Lepidoptera > Depressariidae > Agonopterix > Agonopterix subpropinquella. The sequence goes on along the minus strand of OV277704.1, from coordinate 16,202,674 downwards.
AGGTGTTGCAAAGCGTCCTCAAGAATCGCCTCGCCATATGAAAATGTGTGGCATAGAATCCACGCAGTGGGAAGATTTGGCAGCCATTCGTCCAGCATGGAGAGCTCGTGTAAACAGATTTATGATTTTGAAGCGAGTAGGCGTTCACAACTGGATGCCAAACGTAATGAATTGAAAGTCCGACCACCAGCGGCTATACAATACCACTATGAAAACGACGTGCTCACTGCTCACGTGCCCGCTATGTGCGAGGATATTCTCCAAGAAGATTGGCTATGTTAGCCACATGAGAGCTCATCAACGCCAACAACGGAGTTGAAGCACTCGCCGTGACCGGAATCGGTCAGGAGCAATCATCACATAACTGAAAACCTTCATTACATCTTCAATAAAAAATATACTTACAACAACTTTCTCGTAAAGTCTAATAAAATGAAATAGTTGTCACAGATTATTCTTTTTTAGTAGAGTTTACCAGAAAATTTGTTGTTTTAAGAATATTTTAGTAATATCGACAAGAATAAAATTATTCTAAGTAAAGTCAACAAAATGAGAGTCACTGAATTTTTTCCTGTGTATTTGCACAAGTATGGCATACCTACTAAAGTGACTTGAAAAAAAATTCTCAGTCCCTTTCACCCTTTTTCATGGGAGACCTGTGTCACAATCTAGATAAACAGTGACTGTGCTCTGCAGTGGGACGTATAAAGGCTGATGATGATATCTTAATATCTTACCCAGTTCAACACGTGTTTGAAATAGAAACACTATCATTTACAACCTACATTTTATTAATTTATAACCGTCTCACTGCATTATATTCAATTTGCGGACCAGCACTTTCTTTTTGAGAGTCATGCTGTAATATTTGTCTTCATTGATTTGACGTCTCAATGTTGGTTGGAGACCAGACAGAAATCTGACACTTGTCTTGACACACTCATCGAAATGAGAATCGAATGATATTTTCTAATTGTAAAATTAATAATATGCATTGTACAGTTTGCTCCAATTAGTAGATAGTTGATGGTGTAAGTCTGAATAAATTTTTTATATTATTTTTCGTCTCTGCCATTAATTAATTAATTAATTATGGAGTACTTAGATTAATTATTACCTTACTGCCTCAGATTCTACCACAGATCTTACCACAGTTGAAGGTTTCTGTTTGAGTTAATCGAGTATTTTCTAGGATAATTAAAATAAACTAAAAAACTTGTGCATGATGACAAAATTTTAAATTATATCTTAAATGTTTCGTATATTATAATACTTTAGGTGTCACTTTGGACTTGTAAGGAGCCCTACTTGTTTTAGCTTTCGATGTTAGCTTCATTTTATTTGGGAAAATAACAAAACGAGTAAATGTACAATCGTCGACACAACGACCGAAGCTACGTGGTTTACCCTGCCCTTTGACATCAATCTCAATCGATAAAAAAATGTCACACAACCGCTTTTTAATTAAAAACCAATCAAATAAAATATTAAAAATTTTACATCTGTCGCTTTTCACACAAGCCGAAAAACGCGGTAAGTATACCGGTGGGCACGCACGTGCTTTCGTACATGCAACGTCATCGGGCAGTCATTATCAGAGGTCAACGGCCCGCTGATTACCTTTGAGCACGCCCTGTCGTTCATCATTAGCCTAGGTTAGGATGTTTGTAAACATGCCTCCCATTCATTGCTTTTTTGGCGGGACACGGGTCATCTTGCGTGTAATTGGGTCAAGAGTGGAGAAAGAGTTGGATTTCATCGGTTTAGCTGATAAAAAATTTTGTAAGGTCTTATAGAAATTGAAGCGGGGAAATATAAGAAAGGAAACCGCAGCTTAGAACATCCTATCCAAAAAATGTAATTTTTGTCCATAGAGAAACGATTATTCAAAAAGGCAATTTAAACATCAAAAGGCAACGGAAAAGACGATAAAGCATCTCTACATTAAATTATTATTTTATGTTATCGGTGCACAAAAATACCAACAAAAAAATTCGCAGTGATATCGGGCGTCCATGTTTCGGAGTATCGTATTGCCATATTAATTTAAAACCGAATAAATAAGGTAGCCTACAAAGCAAGCAAACATTTTATCAAACATTATAAATAAACTTCTGTTATTAATTATCAATCCAACTACATAACTGTCATACAGTAAATAAAAGTAATAAATCAGTCAATCAATACACTGAACATTCCATACTCAAAATTGAATTTATTACCTGTCATTATACAATTTTGGCTAATCAATTAAATTTACTTGGATTATTTGAAAATCTGTTATAGTAGCTATATGAAAATGGAACGAGGATGAGTTTCATCGATGCGAGGTGCGCACGCGCATTGATGATCAATAAATCAACTCCGGCGCACGATTCTGCAGCACTGAATATATCAAATCAGCTTGGTGCCTCACGACCGTGTCTTGTAGCTTTTGTTTTGTGCAAGAAGAATGATCTCATATCCGTTAACCTAGTTTACGTTTATTGATGTATTTGTTAATGAAAACTGAAAATCATCGTAGTAAATTTTCTCTAATAACTACGTGGAACAATTTCTCATTCATGATGAAAATAACAGTATAACCACAGAGTACTATAATTACAGGTATAATCGAGTACACTATTGTATCGTGATGGTATTAATTGCATTCTATCTACACTGAAATTATATATCCAAAAAAAAGTTTGCGTGTATGACTGGAGTGCAATTCTCTAAGCAAAAAGTCAAAACCATCGACGAGATCTAACATCCTTCTTGCATCCTTCAGATCGTCGAAGTTTTTATATGAGTCTGACACATACATAACCTTAGCGAATACCGAATTGACAGCTCGCCGATGTTTCAACGACGAATTTAAGGTTATGGCGATGTTTGCGCTTAGAGAATTGCATTGATGTTTCTTTGGTTTGTAATTTAGAAGAGAGCTAGCCTGTAGTTTGAGAATGGGCTTCTTCAACCATTACAAGTTTGTGGTTTTGTACGGAACAGTTTTTTTCAGATTTCCTTGTTAGTTCCATAGAGAAAGTTATTCATTTTTTTATGGTCCGATCATCCCCTTAAAAAACTTAAGAAAGACCCTGTATTGAATATAACATCCCTTTCGGGGTTGTCAGAAGCTACAAGTACCAACTACCTTAACACCTATTTACCTATAATTTATATCTATGAGGTGATACTAATGAAGCCATGGAACTGAAATTATATTTTCTTCGTAGAATGAAACCCACGCATGAATACGTTTTCATAATAGGTTTTATATTAAATTCACCAAACCCAAATCCTATTGCAACTTGGTGCAAGAATATCATAACTTACATCACTGCGCGCGAGTGACCGGTCTCTTTGATCTCCATCACAATCGGTTGTAATTGATGATTGCCAACTCCTTGTACAGCGAAACCAATCGAATGCGTGCGCGCCACTACCACGCGCTTGCCTCCATACGCAATGTTCTGTAAAATACGAAATATCTACTTATTGGTGGTGTACATAAGATGGCGTTAAAATAGATTACCTTGAGCGATATTTTTAAAACGGAGCTTTTTATTAAACTATGTGCCTACCTCTTAGACAATTTAATAGGTACTCGCGTTGCGGGTAGCATTTCCCCTCTGCCACGGTATTAGATCAATTAATCTTGCGCATTTACACCCAATTTTATACCTTATATCACTAAACGAGACAGCCTATAATAGCGAAACACTAATTTTGAACTTAGAACGTTTGGGGTTCACACGAGACTACTTTTCATGATTTTTATAAAATAAAATCCAATGTTGCGGATTTCATGTTACCTCGCCCCCCGCAAAAAGTGGCAGAAATGTTTCTTAGTAGAATGACACGCGTAACTCGTTCCTATTAAATTGTCTAAGGCCTACCGATGCTGTGGTATTTCTTACGAAAGGAATCTTTTTAAGGAGTGTTAAACGAATTTTTAGTACCAGGTATGTCTCTATTATTACCTTAACTGTTTTCTGTATAACCTCTTAAGACCTAGCCGAAATCGGGAGGGAGAAAATTGATACTGAATAGAACCAATTTAAATTCTAAAGAAAGAATTTAATTAAACGTCGAGAACATTTATTCAGAACTAAACAAAAACTTTTCGGTTTGTGCTTTTTATTCTCCGGTATTCAAATCGATTTTCAGTCGAAAGTCAAGAAATGTTTAGGTTAGGTTACAAACCTCTAAACAAAAGATGTGATAATTTTTTTTTCAACTTTCTCTCCATGATATCCCTAAATCCTCAACAACCGTTATATTAGTTTCAGCAATTAGGTATTATGGATATAATCACTAGTTATGTATGCAACCAATATGTACCTAATCAAATTACAAGCTGCGGATATTTTAATGTATCGCCTCGATAATGCTAAACTTAAAGACGTATAATTTTCAACCCTCCTGTTTAAAAGATGTAGCTAAGAAGTTAAGAACACATGCTGAAAAATGTTGTGGTAATGAAGTCATAACATTTATGAACCATCATCTTAATGCACGAACGCTTTTAAAAGTTAATCGATCTTCATGTTTAAACGATTTTTTAATAGCTTATTTATACATCAACATTTTTGTTGATAATTTACAGCGAATAGCGGATAAGGTACCTACCTTTTATAGTAAATGCACTTTCTTTTGTCTTTATTTTAAAAACAAGAGAGAGCAGCTGGCTTAGTATGACAGATAGATACATTATATTAGTAACTGTTTGATTGAAATTAAAACAATATAGTATTGTTTTATGTTACGAATGAAACTTTATCTGTCTGTCGTGTTTTAGGCTCGGTTCGTAACCAAAAGTCGAGCACCAAAAATGTAATAGCTGTCACTGGGCATGATTAATGCAATTAATCCCACAATGGCCGCAACGCGCCAGTTACACTGGCTGACAGAATCATTTGGGTAGTATTTTCAAATTTAAATTGAACATTTTTGAATAATAGTAAAATTTCCGGTTTTATAATTTTGTATATCGAAATACATTGAACTGTAGATTTTTTCTTAGTGGAAATTTAAAAGTCATCATTAAGAGTACTGAAACTTATTGTTTCTACAAAGCCTATTTGTATACAAGTCAGCAGAATGACTCACTGTGCCAATTTTACTATAATACGCAAAATTGATAACGAATAAGAAAATGTGCAGTTAATGAGACTGGTTTAATTATGGGCCCGTTGTTGCTTTAGCTCAGTCTAGTGACAAGGTTAGTAACAAAACCGCCTTTATCAGCAATGCGACCTCTATAACTTCTTCTTCTTATAAGCTTCATATACAGGGTGAAATTGATATCATTAGCATCCTTTTAAACTAAGAGTCTACCCATCAAACTGAACAACTTTCACTATGGAAGCAAACCGAACGGAGCAACAAACATACTAAACTGCAATGCCTACTCGACTCAAATATATGCAACAGCAGATTTTTTTTTTGCTTCGATCTATTTGCTCCCATAGTAAAAGTTGTTCAGTTTGATGGGTAGACTCTTAGTTTAAAAGGATGCTAATGATATCAATTTTATTTTTGTAGTAGTGCCAAGTAGTGCCTCTTTATTACAGGCGGTACACTATCCCTTCAAGAATCCTTCTCTATCAGCTGCCAGTCGAATGAGGTATTCTGCGCTGATAATTTGTGACCATTGTTCACCACTAAATGTTTCTCAGCTATGACTTTATATTATGAATGTTATGTATGATACATCAATTATTATCAATTTATCAGTTAAGTAACAATTTATTGTGTTCGGCCTATTATTGTTATGTATTGGTTCTGATCTGCATTGTTTTATAAAAATTTATTGATGTAGCTTTTGATCATATTATCTTTATTAAATGCATACCTCACAACGGCCCCAACAACAATCAAACAGATCTAACCACAAATAGATTTCATAAATAACGTGTAGAATTTTTGTACATAGATTTATTACGTTCGGCGAGCGAAAATGGTGGGAGATTGTTTTTCAATTTGACCGACGAACTCCCGCTGTTTGACATGCCGCCTGGCGGGCGCGCCGAGCCTTCCGCCCGGGTCGGCACATGGCTTTGTAGGTAACTATGTACGAGGTTTTATTTAATATCTAAATAGTGTCTCTAGAGTTTCAATTGAAGGTAGTGTAAAATTAAATTTTTGGCATGAAGCCTAAAAATAAATTTATGGTTTTCCAGACTAGAAGAATCGGTGGCGGAAGCTAATCAAGGAAGGAACATGGAAACGCAGTAGGTAAATAAAAATCTTGATTTTGTTTTATCGCATAAAAACGAATTCGAATTATCATGGTTTCGAATAGGTAATTTTTTTCAAAATATTAATTAATTTGTTTGTAAAATTTAAAATTTACTGAACCTGATGTCAACCCACCGCACGGGCACACTCACCCTACTTACTACTAAAACAACATTATTAAAATGTATCCATGAGTATGTTAGCGCTCTCATTCATTGCTGAAATGATAACAAATCAATTTTGCCTCAAAACTTTAAATGCGAATAATTTTAAATTGTAACTATCAAAATAATGAAATTATTTTGTTATAAATCAGTTGGGGTGTATGAGATTTTGCGCTAATTTATTAACACGTTGTATAAATAGTCACGAATGTCTCCTAAATAATTACAAATATAATACGTACCCATAAAACCATTCGTGATTGGACGTTGAATGATTTTTACTGACAGTTAGTTTCCATGAACTCCATTTCAACATATTCCCCTATCTACATTAACATAGATTTCGTTCAATTCGCAGCATCGCCTTTTATTCAACAGTTAATGAATATGGAACTAGTTCTCTATAAGGTGTGAAAGGCGTGACCTTTGCTAACTGGCATCAATTTTGTAGCAAAATTTAATCAAAAGAACGGATGCTAATCCGGATTCGTTATTGAAGGCAATCGAAAAAAGTGACAGGAAATAATTTATTACCCAATGCTCACGTTCATCTAAACGCTACTTTTTGATGGCTTCTATAATCTCATTATAACTAGATTAATGGTTAAAATAAGTGAAAGTATAATAAAGAAGAGTCTACTTATTTATAACGGCGCACAAGCGACCAATGGCGTGCTCGGCGTTAAAATCAATACCCACCCATCCCTTAATGAAATGTCACCGACCAACCGACCACCACAACGCTTAGATTAAAAGCCCTTATCAACAATCTTTAATCCAATTAAAGGCTACCTCTCAGCAGGTAAAGCCTGGCTGAATAAAACAAAAGTTGTGGCGGACCATCCATTAAGCAGAGACCTCTTATTCGTTTTATGTGTCGCTAAATTTGTTATGTTTCAGGGGGTTCGTTTTCATTGGTCGATGGGCACTCTGCCGGACTATAGGGATTTCGGTCGGAGGGTCGTGGAAAAACAACAATTCTCGCTCACGTTCATAAAATCCTGGCTTAATGGACTAGGATCAGTCCCTCGGGCACTCACAATTAATTAGTGCCTTGACCAAAGGGCAGGCCTTTCAATACCTGCGCAATGTTTGGGTGTGATTAAAAGTTTGAGGATTGAAACTAAAGTTTTTAATTACACGACTAAAATTACGGAGAAAATCTAAAACTTTAGTATACAATGAAAGACCATTAACGAGGGCTCTGAATTCATTACAAATGTAAAGGAGTTTCGCATGGGTTCATACATTTTTGTTGGGTCTCCCGGGGTGTTATTACAACTACGGGGTAGGTAGTTGCACCTATGGAGCAATGCATTGGCACTTATATCACGATTCTGTTCTTCTCTTAATAGATGCATGTCTACTCTAGTCATCTAGAAATTAGGTATTAGTATCTAAAGATAAGAACAGAACCCTGATTCTTTTAAGTGCAATATACCAACTTGCAATTACCCCGGGAGACCTTATAAACTTTTTTAATGCAAGCCGACGTCTCTTTTACAAAATACAATTGCAGAGCAAACATTACCGTTTTTAGGGTTCCGTACCCAAAGGGTGAAAACGGGACCCTATTACTAAGCCTACGTTGTCCGTCCGTCCGTCCGTCAGTCCGTCCGTCCGTCCGTCCGTCAGTCCGTCAGTCCGTCCGTCTGTCTGTCTGTCCGTCTGTCCGTCTGTCCGTCTGTCCTACATATTTAGGGCTGTAACTTTTGAACCGTAATAGCTAGATAGTGGAAGTTTTCTCAGATTATGCGTCATTACGGCGGATTTGTTAACAAATAAATGACAAAAAGTTAAAAATTAAGGGGGGTTCTCAACAAGAAACTGCCTGCGGACCTGTTCCCTGAGCAATACAACCTGGGCCTCTTCAAGGCAAGAGTGAATAGGCATCTTTCTAGGTAAGCATGCTACATCTTCGGCCTCATCATCACTCAACATCAGGTGAGATTGGGGTCAAATGTTTACCTATCGAACATAAAAAAAAAAAAAAAAAAAAAAAAAACTAGTTTTTATCAACGTTTTTTCTTTACGCTCTATCGTAAAAACGGTAACGTAAATACGAGCACCAAACTTAGTGTGATTATAGAGCAAACTTTACAGAATAACAACAAATACTAAAAACCGGCCAAGTGTGAGTCGGTCTTGCGCTAAAGGTCCCGGACAAAAAAAGTTTTTTTTCTAAGTTAGTAATGTTGTGTTCTGTGGTGGTGTGGTACGGAACCCTCGGTGCGCGAGTAGCCCGACTCGCACTTGACCGGTTTATTTCCTCCTCACAATTCGTCGCGCGTCCATTTTGATTCTCTCGTTCCCCTCTATCCCTATGGACCCTTCATGTCCCCTACGTACCTTCCCCTGTAGTGTTGATTGGTACAGCTCCACTGGATTACAGAGGGATAGCTGATGACCACTCGGCCTTTGGGAATTAGAGGATTAACAGTGTGACCGGGACTTTTGTTACTGTTGTTTAATTTTTGCGCGTTTGGGAATGGATGGCGTTCGATTATTCTCGTACATAGACTTGACTTAGGTACTTTACTATTCTAGTAGGTACACCTACGTTTTTAAGTTAAATCGTAATTATCTATACCTGAACTTACTAAAATTATAAATTTGGATTGGATACATTGGATTTATTTGTTGTTTGTACATCGTTCTACCAAACACCCTGTATATCTATAAAACAAAGTCGGGTTTGTTCGAACACTTATAAGCTTATAACTCGAGAACAGTTGGACCGATTTTCATGGTTTTTGATTAACAAATCACAAAAACAACAGTATTTGTCTCTGTCCCAAATAACAGACTATTAAAAATATTGGAAAATTGACGAAAAAATATAATGTCCACGCGTACGAAGTCGCGGGCAAAAGCTAGTCTATATACGGGTGTAAAATAAGTAATGGATAACCTTGCACCGACTGATAGAGGACCTCAAACCCGTCCAGAAACTGGACTTTCATGTCCAGTAAAAGTGCCACGGTTTTTGAGATATTTGGACTTAAACATTTTTTCTGAAATTTGGTACCTTTGTTACTCTTTTGACCACCATGGCCACAAAAGAAGAGATTTTTACAGTCCACTTTTTGCATAATATTCTCTAAGGTGCTATAAGACGTGCATGAGAAAGTTAGTATAGCTCGGTTTGTTCTATTAAAAAAAGATCCTTAAAGTCAACTTTAAACTTTTCCTGGAATATTCACCTAAGTTTGAGCATGTGTGGTCTAAAAAAAATGTATTGCATCCAGGGTGGCCAACTTTACCAAAAATTCCCTATTTAGTGCTGATTATAAAATGGTATAGCACAGCGTCGGTCTGGGACTCAAAAAACTACCGGGAATTTTTTAAACAAGCGGCCCACTGACCTTTTCCCCGACTATGGCGAAGTCAAAAGAAAGGGCTTGGATCGCGCGTAGGGGGGCTAGGTCTAGATCAAGGTCATGTTGCAAAACAATCTAAGATCCGGAGCGAGCGAAGCGAGCTCGAGTTTTTCACGATCTAAAATATCAGAGCTAGCGAAGCGTGCTTGAGATTTTACTACAATACGACTAGGCCGTTACAATAAAAAACGCGTATGACAGACGAACCGACGCGACGTTCTGACCAATGACATTAGTAAACTTAATGTCATTGCGTTCTGACACCAATATGGTTCCATAAGCGACTAAAAACCAGGAGCGAGTGAAGCGAGCTCGATATTTTACTATGATATTTTAACCATTCGAAATCTGCAATAAGATCTATGTAAATCCTGGAGCGAACAAAGTGAGCTTGAGATTTCACTCCAATAATGCCTAAGACTAGATCTTAAATCAAGAGCGACTGAAGCAAGCAATGACCACACAATCCAGGAGCGAGCGAAGCAACCTCGTAAATTTACTGCAATGCCAATACGACTACGTTAGGAATTAGGAGCGAGCGAAGCAAGCTCGAGATTTTACTGCATTGTGACTTGGGAATAGGTCACTGCAATACCACTAAGAACAAGGAGCGAGCGAAGCGAGCTCGAGTATTTGCAACATTATACAGGATAATATGCTGACGGTTTTTTAGGGGGATGATCCCGTCATAATAAGACCATTTTGATCACCAGATTTCAATATTGGTCGCATGGAAAAAATTACTCAGTTTGATGGTCTGATCATCTCTTTAAAACACCGTCAGCGTGGTCAGCGTACGAAGAAGGAACCTACGATATGCTAGAATGCGTGCAAAATGCTTCACCGCAACAGGATTTAAAACCAGGAGATTTCGGTTCATACCGAAATCGAGTAGACATGTTCGTGAATCAAAAAGATTGAGCGAGCGGAGCGAGCTCGAAAATTTGCAATATATTTTGACTGTCTTTGATTACGACCGACGCAGTTACTTACTGAAAATAATTTGATCAAAAATCTTCTCCAGGTATGTAGGCCCCTTCTAAAACAAAACTGAACGAGAGAAGTGAGCTCGCAATTTTGCAATAAGCACATTTTTCAGAATTTCCCTGACTTTTTAAGAAAGTAAAAATATACGTTGAAAGTAATAATAATTGTCGACTATTTTACTGTAGATTTCTTTTTTTTTAAGTGACTCTTTTTAATCCTGGGGTGGGCCAGAAAGATTTTGGAGTAGGCTGTGCCATTTTCTAAGGGATAAAAATAAAGGGGGAAGAAAAGCTGGGCCGGACTGGCCCACGGGGGTACCGGCCTACCGGGAAAAGTCCCGGTGTTCCCAGGGGCCAGACCGACACTGGTATAGCACATGCTATTTGTTTGTTTAAAAATAAAGATACTGCTACTCAAACTGAACTGGAGCAATTTTTGCAGTATCCGAGTTTTTCAAAATTAAGACTTACAAGGCGGTAATTGATTTGACAATATTTTGTCGGAAGGTGGAGTAAAGCCTTAATAGAATCGTGGCCTAGACTAGGCAAGCAATGGTTGGCAAGGGGTGGTATGGTACCCAGAAATGTTGACTACATCAAGAGAAGCGTCGGTAAGTCGGTCTTTTCTTCTAAATGTGAAGAGTAAACGGCATTTACTCGCCTGGTTTATTCGCCTGGTTTACTTGCCCGGTTTACTCGCCCGGTTTACTCGCACGGTATACTGGCATGGTTTACTCGCCCGGTTTACTCGCCTTGTTTACTTGCCCGGTGTACTCGCCTGGTTTACTCGCCGGATTTACTCGCCCGGTTTACTCGCCCGGTTTACTCGCCCATTTACTCTCCCGGTTTACTGGCACGATGTACTTGCCTTGTTTACTGGCATGGTTTACTCTCCCGGTTTACTCGCCCGGTTTACTCGCCTGGTTTACTCGCCCGGTTTACTCGCCCGGTTTACACGCCTGGATTACTTGCCCGGTTTACTCGCCCGGTTTACTCGTACGGTTTACTGGCATGGTTTACTCGCCCGGTTTACTCGCCCGGTTTACTCACCCGGTTTACTCACCCGGTTTACTCTTCCGGTTTACTCGCCCGGTTTCTTCGCATGTTTTACTCGCATAGCATAAATTAATATTCTGCCACCTAGTTGTTATGACGAATATAGCTTTCTGCATTGTTAATATTCGTCCAAGAAAAATTATGACAAGTATGTTATGCTATACACGTTTCGGACAATAAAAAGTATGTGAGATAGAGGGCCTAGCCGAGGGGGATAGCCCTTTTTTTAGACCACACATGCTCTTTGCAACTGAGGTGAAAATTACAGGAAAAGTTTAAAGTTGATTTTAAGATTCTTTTTTTAATAGAAAAGCCCTAGCTATACTTACTTTCTCATGCACGTCTGATAGCACCACTCTTAGAAAATATTATACAAAAAGTGGACTATAAAAATCTCTTCTTTTGTGGCCATGGTGGTCAAAAGAGTAAAAAGAGTACCATATTTCAGAAAAAATGTTTAAGGCGGTTGCAGAGGGATCAGTTTTATACAAAACTTTGACGCACAATACGCGTAGACGGTATTAATATAAGTTACTTTGTATATATGGAAATATAGGTTTGATAAAATCTAGATGTCGCGTATCAAATAACATTTGTAATTTATAATATAATTACGAAGATATAAAGCTTTGAAAATTTTGTATGAAAAATTTCAAAGCTTTATATCTTCGTAATTATATTTAAAATAATACGTAATAATTACGTACGTACGTACGTACGTTTTCGTAATAATTTTTTAAATCAGATAAAACCTCAAATTTTTTAGCAAAACATCTTTCCGTGATTCCTACCGGGATTCCCTTCACCGTCAAACGTAATGAAATCGTTTTTGAAAACAAATCGATTTATTTTATTCGCCACGGACGCCAACGACTCCACCGTTTTTCATCTCGCATCGAAATTTTCGAATTCTACGGCTATATTTTATGACGCGTGAAATTGTTCCATTCAATGGATTCCAGCATACGGACCGACGATTTTTCCATTTTCACACCAACAATACAATTCTGTTTAGAGTCCGTTGTTAATGATCGCGTTGACGTGATATTCTCACGAAGTTTTTTATTGAAAAGTATATTTTAATGATGCATTGTCGTCAAAAGGTATGCAATACGACGCCATGATCAATAGTCGTTTTGTATTTAGCTATTGCTGTAAAAATATCTACCTTTGTTCATCTTTAGATTGTAGACAATGTAATGTTACCTTGTACTGGCTGCATAAGGTCACGCAAACGATAGGCAAGTTTTAGCTAAATTTTAAGTTAGAGAAAAAGAAAATAATCCGTCGGAATGATAAATATTAAATCAATAATTTGTTATTTTCACGGACTAAAAACTCAACCGCCGCAGTCTATCGGTGATATTTTGAAATAAAAAAAATCATAATAGTATTGGTCACAAAAATGTCACCAAAATAATAATGTAGTACCTACCTACACTTACCTATGACTATTTTGATTGCTCAATATACAGGGTTACTTTTTATTCACTGCACAAACTTTCACAACGTATTAGGTATCGTCAATAGACCCCGAAAAAACAATAAAATGAAATTTTTTTTTTGCAAATTTTATCTCATATTTTTGCCGTCCCGTAAACTTGAATAAAAATTGCTGTGCTGATCGTTCTGTTGATAACAACCGCGCCGATCGAGGAAACGAGTGACAGGTGACAGTATGGTCAGTACAAACCAAACATTTTTAATGAATAAGTTCAGATGCAGTTATTTTTTATTTTTGTTCTAAACCGGATTAAACAAAAAAACACGGGTATTCTTAATTTCGATAACCATCACGCTCGCAAAGTTTGTGCACTGAATAAAAAGTAACCCTGTATAGTACCTACCTGGGCGACCAAGCTCGTTGAAAATGAGTTCTTTTTAGAGATTAGACCTGTCTAGAACAATTCTGAAATTAATTATTTTATCGAAATCCTGAGACTCTATTTAGAACTAGTTTACAAACAAATATTGTTCGTTTAATAGTATTGAATGTATAAATAATTATAAATTGAAATGAAAACGTGAAAAACACAACAAACATTGTGTATGTTTGCTGTGTTTTTCATGTTTGTGTATTATTGAAGTGAAGTAAATAAGAACTTAATATACCTAGTTGTATCTTGAATATTGGATCATTTGAACGCCTTTTGTAAGTTTCTTATTTAATAATCGAAAGAAGAATTAGGTATAGGTATTTATTTAACTTGATTTCATAGGCCAGGTGCCTACATCCATTATATTTAAAATAGTTAATTTATTGTAACTTACCAATACATGGTTTATTTTCCTGGATTATATTTAGTTGGTAGAGATCGGAGCAAGACACGGCTTATGCATGTGATTAATAGATCGTAATGTCACATGGTCTCAAGTCTTGACGTCACTGCTCATGCTTAACATACGAATGCCTTATTATTTTAAGACGTAAGACAACGAATGAATGATAGCTAAAGAATGGAATTCTTGAAAGTTCAAAGTTGCATCCAGGTACTCTTTACTAGATTAGATGAAAACCAGTTTTTCTTATGGTGTCTGAAGGGCGTGCCTTTCAGACTTCTGCATTAAGGACCTATACAGAGTGTAAAATTTAATGGGACACTTACTTAAAGGGGTGCTTCAGACCATCAATCTGAACAACTTTCTCTATAGGACCAATATCGAAATAGCAAAAAATAATTCTGCTGTCCCACTCATTTCAGTCGAGTTATGTTTGCAGTTTTGTATTGTAAAGAGGTTTGTTTTTTCGCGATTTCTGTGTTGGTCCCATAGTAAAAGTTGTTCAGTTTGATGATCTGAAGCACCCCTTTTGAGTAAGTGTCCCATTTAATTTTACACTCTATTATGTAGAATTATATATATGGGCGCGCCCGCGCCATCTAGCGGCGGCTCAGGTTATCTGAAGGTTATCTGTCAAAACAGTTTTTAGTTATAATCATAACATGATCTCTTTGTTACAATATTAAATATAAAACAAAAGTAAAACAGAAAATTGATTGGAATAATAGCATTTAAATTGTAATGTGATGTTTTTATAATCTTAACGTAAGATTGCATAACTAAAAACTTAATGAAACTTAATTTGTTGATACGAGTGACGGCGGCCATTGAATGTGACACTTTTTGTTTTACTTTTGCTGTACGAAAAAGCTCTGTCTGTTTTTGTTTTAGCTAAATTGTATAAAAGTTGTAAATTCATGCAAGGATTAATACAGGAGTTAAAACTATCGGTGCATTTTATTGAAAATGGATCCTGGGAATGGGGACACGCCGACATATACTATTACCTATTCTGTGACTCTATACAGGGTGTAACAAAAGACCCTAGTAATACTTAAGGGGGTGCTTCAGACCATCAATCTGAACAACTTTCACTATAGAGCCAACGTCGAGAAAAAATAAAAAAAAATCTGCCGTCCCATACATTTGAGTTGAGACGGTACTGCAGTTTTGTATGAAAGAGCGTATTTTTTGTTCTCGATTTCGTTGTTGGTTCTATAGTGAAAGTTGTTCAGTTTGATGGTCTGCAGCACCCCCTTAAGTATTACTAGGGTGTTTGGTTACATCCTGTATAATATTATTTACTTTTATGACACAATATGGTAGGTAGGTATCGGACAGATCTATGAGAATGAAAATCAATGCTATGTTGGAAATACTGGTTCTAAATTGTAATCATAATAATCTGTTATATTAATAAGTTTATCTATGATTGACAACTTAAAAACACGCTACAGAAAATTATAATACCCAGATACCGTATGTATGAAAACCTAACTAAGTATAATGTATTCAACGTGCGTGTAGACTGTGAAGATAATTAGCAGCTACTGGCAAAACAAAGCAGTGCCCATGAACCTATCAACCTCCCTTTGCGCATTGAAAACATTTTTGTGTCGCAAGAAACTCACCGGCCATTCAAAAGGTAACCCGTTGACCCAAATCCTTCAATCACTTCGCGCTTTTTGTATTTAGCCGGTTGTATCGTGCTGGTTGAAAAATAGTTGTGCGAATGAAAAACTTGGAGTTTTTGGAGACAAAAGGAGCGCGTGGGCGATGTGAATGTTAAGAGGATCATTAGTGCGCCATTGTCGAAATGCCAGGGAGTTCTGACGGCTGCGACGCTCAAACCTAAGTCTTTAATGAACTGAGGATAATTTGCAGTCTTACGCTAAGCTTGCGCTTCGTGTTTATTATTTTTGTTGTTCTTAGTAATATTTTCCATGTTATAAATACAGTTAAGTATATTTCCTTAACGCTGTATTCAGTAAACAAGTCTTGCAACATAGGCTGTATAATGTTAACATGAGTCATGTAGGTAACTGTTGTTTTGTTCAAGGTATGTTTGTTAGAAATAATGAAACTTTATAGCACACTAAAACCTTATAACTTTGCTCTATGGGTCAAACATCGAAATCGCGAAAAAGTTTGCAGTTTTGTAAGGAACTGTTTTTTCGCGAGTTTAATCTTGCATCTTTAGTGAAAGATTGTCAGTTTGATGGTGTGATCTAAATTTAGTTCAGTTTTAAGTCACTTTATTTGTAATTTTGTTTAATGTTACTATTTTATGGATTATAAATAAATAATATAATCAAATAAAAAACAAATATTTTACACCCAGATACTTAAGTATCTTTTAATTCATCCAATGAAAAAAAAACTCTGCATTTAAGAAAGACCATGTATAGTAGGAACTTCAAAATAACAGATAGGTACAAAAGTAAGTTTGAGAAGCTCTTTAAAAACAGCCATTATCAGTATAGGGTAGCAAAAATGACCTACAAAGGTATGTGACTTGCAAAACGATTTGCAATTGTAAAGTAGACCACCTATAAGCCACCATAAATTATATGAAAGGCTGACAAAAATTGTTACATTTTCAAATCCAAACGGTAGTTACCAAACTGCAGAAAGGGTTTTGTTAACTGTTTAACAATAAATCAAAAACTGGCATCGCTTTTGTCTAAATAAGGTCGATTTTGTTTCTTTTGTCATGTTAGTAAAAGAAAATTGCATGCAAATTTGAAAGAGTTAGCAAGGTTTATAAAGATTTGATTTTAGCTCCATTACAGCTGGGGCAAACATTTATTTGGCACTTAATTCTTCTGTCAAATTCCTTACCATTTAAGACACCTAGAAGGATAACACCTTGAAAAACGCATCAAAGAATGAGTGTATATTATTAAGACTTGAACAGGTAGCGATTTGGAATAGGCAGGACCCAAGGATTATCCCTCAAAAAATTTAATTATCTCCCCAAATAGTGCCTTCTGCAAATGCAACAAACCACGTCATACCTAGCTGCTTGTACAGGTATCCTAATATGTGGAGAGAGACATTAAGAGGATATCACCAGCCAGAGGTGGCAACATATTGGAAGCGGACGATTAAGGATTTGGGGAAGAAACGAAGAGGAGAAGAACTTATCATATATTCCTAAATGGTGTCTCAAACTGAGTTTTTTTGTAAGTATTGTATTTTCTAACTCAGTTTCACATAAATTGCTAGAAGAATTAACAGGTCAGAATTTTTTTTTGAAAATCATTTACTAAAAGAAACTCTGCCAAAAGCTGGTCTAACAATAAACTATAACCCCCATACAAAAACTGGCAACAACTCACACTAATTAATCCAACAAAGAATCGAACCCCATATGCCGCGCCGTTAACTACTGTTCGATATCTTTCCCCTTTCGATCATGACTCAGCGAATTAAGCTTTGTCTAACAATGACATGTGCTAATTCAACTACTACTGGTTTGAACCTTATGATAAATAAGAAAGACCCATTTTATGTAATGTAAATTTTAATAAAATCGGAGAAACCGCAGCCAGGATTCTGTTCCGAAGCAGATATTGAAGTTTTGCTAAACGCGATCTAGCAAGGGAAACAGGTACCAGCTTATCATCATATTGAAGGCTATAAAATTTTATAATACAATTTCCGCAACGCCTATAATTTCTTCCATAGATCATTTTGAAATTGATCTGTTTAAAAATACTAACTGTAAGGACCAAGTATAGGCTCACATAATATGATTCTAACGAAAAACCAAGTAACAGCCTGGAAGAGGTATATCTACATAGAGTATAGCTATATGTCTACGATAGCTAGAAGTGTGGTGTGCAGGGCATGCAGCTAAAACTTGTGATTAATGGTGCGCTGCCCGCAGCGGGCGCCGGCGGACGACTGCGGGCGCGCTGCGCACATAGATTTGTTATAACAGATGGTAAATCCAGCGGTGGTCGATTTTTACCCATTGCCATTACACTCTGTCACCAACAACCTCTTGTATTACTGGAGTGGATCGCGGTGATTCCGCTGCTGGTTGAGAATACGAAAGAAACCTGCATAATAAAGACATGTAATTAACGAGGATTTACTTACGTATACCCTCGTTAATTATAAGCATGTCACACAAATACTTTGTCATTAATATTTATTTTACTGTAAATGCTTGAAGTTTTTCCTAGTAGGACTTAGAATTTGTATTAGGATAGTCGTTATCAGAATTTATGTTACTGACTAGCATGATTGCGCCTTAGCTCTCTTTCTGTTTGCGTACATCAGAGCGAGATAAAAGACGCTACAGAACCAATTCTCGCGCGTATCGTACTAAGTCTTCTGTTTTCGGAGTTGTGGTAGTCCATGAAATGAAAAAGATAGGTAGCAGTCAATATGTTTTGGCGAAAGAGCGTTCATGTTAATCGAGGAGAAGAAGAAGACCATTTGAGCTGATGACAGCAGAGTTAAGAGGAAGGAATGAAAATATTACCCGACACGGAAGGATAGCATAGGTATAAACTAAAGTTTTCATAACATTCTCGGCAATACAGTTTAGTCTATGATCGTAGTAAATCGTTTCGCCGGGACTTGATTAAAAGTTCGCTGTGCAATGTTGCAATGGGATTTCGATATGGAATCTGCAATATTATAAGTCTTGAGACGAGTATCTTGGAATTCCAATATTGTTCAAGTTATTTCTAACTTAGGCGGACGAAGCAATTTATAACATGATACATTTTAGTTATAAATATTGCATCTTCAGTATTTTCTTGACGTTGTTAGGGGCCAATGTTTGTGTATCAGTCAATTATTTTGTGTTGTTTTGTTAATATTTTTTTCTTCTTCTATCAAAGACTATAATTTTAATTATGATGATTCTCCATAACGTTCCGGGTTAAAATAGGTTATATATAACTTTTCTACATCTGGGTGCAATACCAAAGTGAACAAAAGTTTTTTTAATAAGAAATAGAAGAAATTCTTTTTAAGTCTCAATTATGATAGGAAGAAATAAGATAGGATAGAAAAGTTGTAAATCTAGCATAAAAAATAGGCAGCATTCACGTTCCCAGGGATTCAGTGAAATAATAACAACGGATATTTCGAACGAAGCCGACGAATGGCGAAAATATCAAAAGAAAAGTTGAAAAAATATCGCCTGAATTCCGGAAAATCTTATTTCACCATCATATTTTGAACTCTTCTCTCACTTATTCTTCCCCCGTTGTTCCGTTTATTATTTCGATATTAAAGCGGCTGGGAAGCTCATGTTATACTAGTTACGTTGTATCAAAGACGTCGTAAGCTCCATTTTTGCAGAAAACATTTTCTTGTAAGGCAGTTCGTTGATGAACGTTTTTGCTGCCGCTTCATGTTCTGCGACTGCTTGTGATATAATAATATGTGGTATAATACTTTCGACTCTGATATTGGATTGTGTTGACATATTGAGAGGTTAGGTACTATGGGGAAAATCGAGCGAGTGTACAGGCAATGAGGACGGTAAATTCGACTACAATGTCATCCAATACATAATAATGTTTCGCTGTGTCCATTTTTTACCATCGTTGAAGAGGCTTTTGCAACAATTTTGGTGAACATTGAATAAACAAAATTTTATTCAATCAGTGACATTCTATTGACTTTTTTTTTACACATATACCTACCTGTATTTTTCTTTCTTTCTCGTTTATTCATCGATCGATAAAACAAGGTGCTGCGGTATATTGAGTGTTGTTCACCTTAAAAAAAAATCCAACAAAATAATATTGATTTCCTGTTTGGACCAAAGATTCAAGGAGTTTAATTTAAGAACATCATGGATCTTGCAATCAGCATCACAACATAACAAAAAATATTTACCCTTACTATTTGCTACGCCTTGAGTCTGAACTATTTAAAAATTGCATAAGGCAAAACTTTTTAATTAATAACTTAAAAGTAGTCCTTTCAAAGAAATGGTCGGAACTTTTGAAACGTAAACGGCATGAATAATAGTTTTAAATGTATTTGAATAAGCAGTTCATTAATTATCTGTGGGGTATAATAGTAATTTTTGACGTGGCCCTTCCTGCTTTCAATGCAGTTGGTTCAGTTACACAATTTTTTGGACAGGGTCTGATCTTTGTATCACTCGTTAAAGCCTTTGCGAAAGTGATTTCAACATGAGGGTTCATCGAGTATTGAATAATGTGATTGGAATATGAAAAAGATTTCTTAACATTTTTATTTCACTTTTCCTGTGGGTGCTGTTATATAACGTGATTATACAGTATGTAAAATGTTTCGTAAATAGTGTTTTTGTGGCCGATCGTTTAGCTTAGTTTCGTTTTTTTTTTTGTTTTTTTTGAAAGTTTTTTGTGCCTGACAATTTTTTTTTTTTTTCAAGAATTGATTCATTTCATTTATTCATTCAATAACAATAATACATTGTGTCTGAATTTCATATAGGTACATTAAAACAAAATATACCTATCTAGATAAAATTTCATTCCATGAACAAAACCTAGATACTTTCACTAAAGGTTAATCTTACCACTGACTCACGCTTGAGTACTTGAGTATAGTGTATGGTGGTCGAAAGTTAACTAAGACTTAAGAATAACCACCTGGTTCTAATTTTCAAAAAGCATCACAGGTCGTTAGTTTTGGCACATATGCAGGGTTTAAGGAGGTCTGTGCCAAGGAGCTTAAGAGCAACTTGAACAGGGTCGGTTCATATGATTAATAGTGTTCATTATGGAGAGGTGAGCCCCTGGATGTGTCAGATTTTCATGTCCTCGAAACATGCTTGAGACTTTAGTCCGGTTTCTTAGAGGTGTTAGGGTAATCCAGTGTGAGTGTGTTGTAAAGACGGGTTAAAACATATTTGTTAGTATATTGGTATATTGAAAAAGTGAAAATGCGTATAATTACGTTATGTGTATTTTAAAATAATTATGTCTTTAAATAGTAAGTATTCGTATATTATTAATAACTAACAAATGAATCAGCCTGCAATGTCCTAACCAACTGGGGAAAAACGCACAAAGTGACGTATCACTAGGTGTCCCCCGTGGGAATCGAACCCACGACCTCCGTATCGAGAGCCAATGCTCTTAACCATTAGACCACTGAGGCAGTTACACAGGGTGTAACAAAACACCCTTGTAATACTTAAGGGGGTGCTTCAGACCATCAATCTGAACAACTTTCACTATGGAGCCAATGTCGAGAAAAAATAAAAAAATCTGCCGTCCCATACATTTGAGTCGAGAACTCGAGACGGTAGTGCAGTTTTGTATGAAAGAGCAGATTTTTTTTTCGCGATTTCGATGTTGGCGCCATAGTTCAAAGAAGAAATTTGTTCAGTTTGATGGTCTGAAGCACCCCCTTAAGTATTACTAGGGTGTTTTGTTACACCCTGTATTATATGGTTTGGTGTGAAATCGTTACTCATCATCATCATCATCAGCTCAGCCGACGGACGTCCACTGCTGGACATAGGCCTCCCCAACAGTTTTTTAAAGGGATTATCAGACCATCAAACTGAACTAATCTGGGCAAAGGTTGAAAGTGGCAGCGATGTCCGCTCAGGGTCGTATCTGGTGCAGAGGATTTCGTTAGCTATCCACCGCGGGAAAGCAGCTATAGTGTGATGGGATCCTTTGTACCAGGTAAACGATTTATGACGACGCTGACTGACGATTTATTTATTATTATATTGCTGACGAAACGTGTTGTAGATATTTATTTGTATTCTCTTGTGACGAAGCTAGTTGTGGATTTTTAACTGTACATCTTTTTGGACAAGGCATGTTGCCAATTTTATAATCAATTTACATGTCAAAATCATAGAAATATTAATTTACTACGTAAAACCGTCAACATTAATTATTTTGCAATAAAGTATCTTGTTTATTTCATAAAAATCAAACTGTACAATTTTCTCTATGGAAATCGCGAAAAAAAAATCTGCTGTCCGTATATGTCACATTTCGCTCGAGTAGATTTGCAGTTTTGTATAGAACAGCAGATTTTTTTTTTGCGATTTCGATGTTGGTCCCAGAGTGAAAGTTGTCCAGTTTGACGGTCTGATCATCCCCTTGAAAAACTGTCCGCATATTAAAAATATATGTTATTACATGGAAAATTAGTAAACGAAGTCGATATTTATCGCACAAAATAACAGATACTTCATCCTCCCACTCCCACGTCACTACTCCACTAGCAAGTATCCTGAAAGCTGAAAGGGCGCAGCGGGTCGGGCCAATTATGAAAATAGCGCACCTGCGCTTGTCAAACACGCCCGCGGTTGTCGGCCGTCCCCGTCCTGCACTCATCATTAATCTTCCTCGCTCCTTATACATTCCTGGTACCCTGGTACCTTGGACTCTTTGCTTTTAAATTGCAGATATTTGAAAATGCTCTGAAAAATGTGGTTACAAGTAGTTTTACGGTAGATATTTTCCTAATTTAGAAACATTCTGTAGGACATGTTTGGAATATCTGAACTGAAAGGAGAAGTGGAGATCCATGGATTCTATCTAGGTGCTGGCTGGTCCTGGGAAAAACATCGTGAGAAAACTTGTCTACGCTGAAGAAAATTCTGATGCGTAGGTACCTATTTGAAATCTACCTATCCTGGGCACGCGTGGTGGACTATCGCTCAGACACCCCCTTCAGGCCCTGAAGTGAAGATAGGCTTGTGCCGTACCCTGCAGTGGAACGTATATAGGCTGATGATG
The DNA here is from genome assembly GCA_922987775.1 of Agonopterix subpropinquella. NCBI lineage: Eukaryota > Metazoa > Arthropoda > Insecta > Lepidoptera > Depressariidae > Agonopterix > Agonopterix subpropinquella. Next base: position 16,179,851 of record OV277704.1, on the reverse strand, counting down.
ACCTGTCTGAGAAAACGGCTTGAGTTTTTGTATATACGCACTAGCGGCCCGTCCCGGCTTCGCACGGGTGGACGTCTAATCTTTTCTAGCAATAAATATAGCCTATGTTACTCAGGGTGAATGCAGCTTTCTAATGGTGAAAGAATTTTTTAAATCGGCCCAGTACTTTTTGAGCCTATTCATTACAAACATACAAACATACAAAAATAGGTACAAATCTTTCCTCTTTATAATATTAGTGTAGATGTAGATGTATTGTAGTATGTGCGAATGCGAATGTAAAGTCTATCCAGAAACAAAGATAGGAAGTAAGCTTTAAATTGAAGGTTCATTTGAACTTTTTGAATGTTATTGAGTCTTTACCCTTAACTGTATACCTAACCTACTCATAACGATCGATCAATAAAAGAGCGCAGCTTCTATTATACCTACCATAGATTAAAATTTTCAGATAATTATATATTAAAATGTAACAAGGAAAAAAAAATCCTTAAAAAACATCTTGAAAAAAGAAACCACGTAAGAGAATAATGCTATAAATTCATAACATAACATGTAAATAATACGATGTTTGAAACGAAAATGTTGGAGATTAGTTCATTTAGTGCCATCTAGCGACCAGTAGCACTATCAACATTATAGCCAACTAAAGCCTCCTTTGGATTAGTTGCGCCATCTATTATACAGTAGAAATATTACTAAATCATCCTGTGCTGGCATTTCAAAAACGTTATAATTTCACGGAGGGCTCTCTTATTGATTTTCTACAGTTGCTGTAATAAATTAAATGTTAGCTGATGCAATGGAATCTCCTGTTTTTGCTTAGTTAAATATTATTCGCTATAATAACTCAGAGGTATAAAATCTATATAGTTTTCAATAACATTTTAATTTAAATAACTGTTTATCTGTTACCTACCTATCAATTTATCTTCTAATGTTTGATTTCAATGGAGCGATGAAACTTTTTCTTATTTTTTATTTTTTTTTTATTTTAATTGAATAATTTAATGCTACGGGTCTTGAATATGCTATACAACGTCTAAATGAATTAGCGCAAAACCTCATACACCCCAACTGATTTATAACAAAATAATTAGATTGAAACAATAATTTCAATATTTTGATACTTACTTAAAATTTAAAGTTATTCGCATTTTAAGTTTTGCGACAAAAATTATTTGTTATCATTTCAGCACTGAAAGAAAGCGCTAACGTACTCATGGATACATTTTTATTATCTTGTTTTGGTAGTAAGTAGGGTGAGTGTGCTCGTGCGGTGGGTTGACATCGGGTTCAGTAAATTTTAAATTTTGCAAACATATTATTTAATATTTTGAAAAAAATTACCTATATGTTGAAACCATGATAATTGGATTCAGCTCTCGATTCTAAACAAACTACTTTCTAGTTTTGCGTTAATTCATTACCACGTTGTAATGTAAGCATTGCTACAACTTTACTGTACACGCCTAAATCAAAGATGGTAATTGTGATACCATTTCTGACAATCCCAAAAGGGTCGTGAGTTTAAGTATAAATTCTGCTTGAAACGGCACCTATTGTAAGCATGGGACCTTCGTACAGACTACAGCCTCGATTTTTCTCTCCATATTGGGTAGTCAGATCAGAAGCTAACGACAATAAGTCAATTAAATTATTCGTTAGTTTGGATTTAGCTATCTATAATATATTTCAAGTCAAATATGAGTGAGCACCATTACCCATTTAATTTTAAAAAATTGAGTTTTATTTATTTCTGACTTTACTTAGTAATTTTTGACACAGAGTACTACAACAACTACTTTTTTTTATCAAAAATAATAGCAAATTAAAGTGATAAAGAAATTTTAATAGCAATAATTGAAATATAATTTTAAAACTTTATATTACAATAACAATTAAGATAGATGAATAGTTGTAAAAAAAAAGACCAGAATTATTAGAAAAGTGTTTTTATTACAAATTGCAATATTATATTATAGGACGATAAGCAGCCTTAACCGTAATATACGATAAATACCACAGAGCTACAAGTGAAACGAAATTATGACATCATCGTTCAACTTGCAAAATGAGGTATTAAGGCTGCTATATCTGTAATTAATATCATAATGTTAAAAATAGTATACAATCCAACGTAACAATGAAATAAGTATGTAAGTACGCATTATGAGTAGGAAATTATAATATGATTATGATTAGTTCAGTACATAGGTAAATTCGTTTGTCACGCACAGTCTCATAATCAAACTACTTACCTATACACTAGTATAGTTTAACCCCTTTAAGTGAATATCTAAAATACATTACGAGTTTTCTATAGATTCCTAAACAATTATAAATTTTGAAACTGATTGTAGAAGAATAATTTCATACAAAACATTAATAACAAATGATGATAGTAGCTATAGTTGGGACGACGCATAGTTTTGCAGATATATTTTTCTGAACGTTTTCAGCTCGATAAAATTATGTAAGTTAAGACTTTCAATCAATGAAAAACTAAAATGATGATCAATCATATTAGAAATGTCAATACTGCTATAATTATTAGGCTATAGCACTAGCATAATATCAGAAATGAAAATGTATAAAGATGTAGGAATGAAATTGCAATCAAATTCGTGTGTTATGTTGTAAGTAAAGGATCTATTTGTTATAGAGTAAGGGTGATCAATTTTACAATGAAAATAATGAATGAAAATAAAAATAAAACTGAAAACTGAAGACAGACTGATTGAATGGAAACTATAAAGATGCGAAAATCACAGAGTACGAAAATCTGTTGTGACAAAGATATTAAATGTTCTGATACGTATGTTAAGTCTACCAATCTGCATTAGGCACGCGAAGTGGAATAACACTCACACCCTCCCTGAGGTAATGTATGACGTATACAGGTTGTAAAATTAAATGGGACACTTGCTTAAAGAGGTGCTTTAGACCATAAAACTGAACAACTTTCTCTATGGGACCAATATCGAAATAACGAAAAAAAAATCTACTGCCCCGTGGCTGTCCCATACATTTCAGTCGAGCTAAGTTTGCGGTTTTGTATGGGAAAGCGTTTTTTTTTTCGCAATTTCAGTGTTGGTGCCATAGTAAAAGCTGTTCAGTTTGATGGATGGAAGTGTCCCATTTAATTGTAGTCTTATGATGATGATGTATAAAGTATCTATAAAATAATTGCAATTACGAAGAAAAATCCTTAGTACGATTATTCTAATCAGTAAAGCATTTCTAACAACAACAGAACAATTATCGCAAGAGTACATGATTATACTAATCTACCTAGTAACTCAATTAACACTGTGTTAACAAATTTACATTAAGGCAATGTAAGAATAACAGTAAAGAAAGATCTACATAGAATTAAATAACTCAAGTGAATATATTAGGTACCTGTATCAGGAGATGTCATTGTTTGCAGGAAAGTAAGAAAAATTACGATGGGTTCGTACACAGAGAAAAATATCTAATAGTTAATATATCTGACAACTATATTTGTTTTAGCAGACTAGAAAATAGCGGACTTTACTACAAAATGTGTAGTTATTAATCGAATTATGGTGAATTTAACTAAAATCGATTAATTACAACATAATATAAATAGGTACCTACTTGTTTTGACATATTTACAGCTCTTTTTACTCCGTGTAGAAAAGAGTATAGCTCCAAAACATGGTCATGTTATACATCTACACTAATATTATAAAGAGGAAAGATTTGTACCTATTTTTGTATGTTTGTAATGAATAGGCTCAAAAAGTACTGGGCCGATTTAAAAAATTCTTTCACCATTAGAAAGCTGCATTCACCCTGAGTAACATAGGCTATATTTATTGCTAGAAAAGATTAGAAGTCCACCCGTGCGAAGCCGGGACGGGCCGCTATAATACATATACATAGATAATTTAATTACTAAGAAAATCTTGAATGTTCATTCTATCTTCTTTCTTCACAGCTGTAGATCTTTATCGTTGCAGTGCATGCACCACACAAACCTCTCTAGAACCGAATTTGTCGCCTCACTTCAAACAAATTCGGATCTACAGGGTAGATGTAGGGCACTAATATTGGTGCCGATGAGCACCAAATTTTCAGGATGATCCGTCTGAAACGTAAAATACATTTCTATTAATAACTTTTTTATGAAACAGCGTGTTCCACTATCGGCCACCAGGTGAGACTTAGGACAAGCGCTACCTCAAATTAAAAAAAATCTAATATAGATGGTTTTTATTTCTAGTAGGTACCTATAAGTTTTCTTTCTCTTTTTTTATTTAGATTAAGAGTTATGTATACTTCGCCGTTTTAATTTATAAAAACATATTCTTGGGTACTTTAATATTTTAATATGTTTGTACCTACTATTCATTACAAGTGGCGACGGGCTCACCTCCTGTCACACTGGACAGAGTTTCGGTACTACTTAGTGAAACGTGGATATTCTGAGGTTTCAGAATATCTCTGACTACCTTGGGGATAAAGTCGTAAGCATATGGTATGGTGGCTTCAATATTTAGTAAGTCTATAAAATTGTATGTCTTATTGTATCATATAATAAGTTGCATTGAATAGAACTTAAATATACGTGTGCGTTTTTAATAAGGATAGAACACTAAGGGCCTGTTTGACCACTTCGTAGTAAGTTCTTGTTAGCTTATCCGACAGATATTTTGACATATCTTTCATATAAAATATGTCAAATTATCTGTGGGATAAGCTAACGAGAACTTACACAGAAGTGGTGAAACAGGCCCTCATTAGCCTACAATTATTGATTTTATGTGGTGGTTTTCTTATTAGTAAAATTAAGTCTATAATGTTATCCCCATTTAATATGTTATGAAAAATAAAAAAATAAGTACAAAAAAAATATTGTGTGTGTTTAGGTACTAATATATATATTTTTTTAATGTATTTTAACATTGAATCTGAAAGTCCAGGTAATTTCAGACATTATTTACTGTAGATTGCCCAAGTAAAGGATTTTGGATTGTGTCCTTTCAATTAAAACATTTCCTTTTGTTAAAAGGTTTCAATAACTTCTTATCTTATTTAGGGATCTATAATCCGGGACACTTCGATCCAATGAGTTCTTTTGTGTCGTCCCCCTTCTTTTTACACCCTCCCATATGAACCGAAGATTACATTGATATTATATTTAATTATTTCTCAAAAGGGGAAAAAGCTAATATGGATTCCTTGTATAGTATAAGAACAGAGTAAAGGAATTTATGACGTTGTATACTAATTTATGTATAAGTAGGTAAATAAATATATTAAAACTTCTCTTTATTCCACATTAGGCTGAGAAGATCAATCAGCAAAAAGCGCCATCTGAAAATAAAAAGAGAAATAATTTTTAATAAAGCCGAATCACGTTTTAAAACTCTTTAATCTCAGGACTATATTTGGACCAAATTTTGAAAACACTCATCCATTATAATTTAGGACAGTGCTGTCAACGTGCGGTAATTTTTTATCGATAAATGTAAAATCACTGTATCGCCTCCACAATGAGTTCATATTAAGCGTGTAACTGCCGACAGTAGCCTAACTGTCGTAATCGATCATCGTAATTGTGCTAGTCTATCTATAGACGAGACGTTAAATAAACATTGGAGACAAGTTGAGGACGACCGTGTTTGAACTGCCTTATACAATCACCGATGAGTAATGTTAGTCGTGATCGTATTAATGTGACAAGGTTGGAAAGCGACATGTGAAGTGAAAGTGTTAAAATATTCCACTTTATGTAAGTTATCTATTACGAAGATTTGTTTAACACCACTTGAAGTTAAAATTTTAGACAGTGTACGCTAATGAAATTTTAAAAAGCATTGTTGTGTGCGTAACATTGTTGGCTCGCATGTGTTGCATCATGATGATGATGACGCATTAAAACACGTCATTTTTTAAACTTAAGGTTATTATTTGGATTATTTAGGTAGGAAATACTACCAAGCCAATACAAAAAATTATTTGCACTGGTAAAATAATAAGTGTAAAGAAATAAACTAAGGGCATAATTTCACTACTTATGAAAAAGTTATTGATAGCTTATCTGACATAATTATGTTTCATATAAAACATGACAAAAGATCTGTCGTAATTAAGTATGAAGAACTTATCTAGAAGTGCTGAACAGGCTCCAAGTTTACTACAAGGTCTTATCTATCAGAAACAATCACTAAAATTCCATCAACTACGAACATTGACCACGACCTTAATGAATATTCCAATATGGAAAACTATTATAATTTAGATGAGTTCATCGAGTTTCCTATCGCGTCACTATGTCTGAGAGGACCGCGAATTCGCCGGTTGATTTCCAACCTTGGCGTAACGAGGCCGCCATCCGTTCGGCGGCGGCGCGGCGCGCGGCGGCAAGCGGCAAGTGGGTCAGGGGACGCGCATGCGCTCCGGACTCCGGACACGAGCAATGAGCACCGCCCCCGGCCTGGGACCGAATGAATGGCCCAGACCCCCACAGTCTACTCATAACTATACACACCATTCTAACCTGGCCTCCCCTTCCCGCCTTCCAGCTAACGTCCCTGACAACTCTAGGAGCTCTAGCATGATTGGGCGTGAAGCATTCAAGCAGCTGTTGGATAAATCTGTTGAGTGTTCAGCTCGGCCCACTAGTTGCTAAGCGGCTTTCAGTGTTTGATTTGATACATTGTCTGTGTAGGCACTTTATTATAACCACCTACTTGCTCATGACCTTCAGTTTATTGAGGAATCGCCATATTATTAAAGGTTCATTCATTGTTATGGATAAATAAGCAATCAATGGAAACCTACGCGAATTTATCTCGATTCAAATTAACTAACAAAATTATATGTTGCATTAATTAATAAATGGTAACTAAACTACTAACTAGATACAATAACGCAAAATGCTTTATATTTCTTGTCTATGTATGTACTTTACTTTTATTTCAGTTTAATGTAATATTCATGCTGTAATATAAAGTTACAAATACCGAACAAGTGAAAATAAAAGTTAGAAAATCGAGTAGTCATTAATCTTCCAAAACCGGATTTGAGTAAAGCTTTTGAACGGTATCAATACAACGCCAACGTTAGAACGTTAGAGCTTCATTGTATTTATATAGAATATAAATATGATATGAGTGTGTTATACTTTCTTAGAAAAACTTGAATAGAACTAGAAACTTGAATGCTACCAAAAAAAAATAGAAATATAAACGAACTATTAATTAAAACAGTACAGATTTAACGTCAGAAATCCCCATAAAGAGAAAGAAAATAAGCAGAAGTTTAACGTTCCCATTTCAACTACATTTCGGAGTCGTTAACATAAATTTCTTGCGCTCTAAATGCGAGGCTATAATAATTTCTACCCCTAGAAGCCTGCAGTCGACCTACTTCTGCCAAATAAATCTAACTTCACGGACAGTTAGCTCTATAATTTTATTTATGGACAAAAGCTTAATTAAACGAATGAATATTTCAAATGCAATAAAGATGAAAAAAGCTCACCTCAAACACAGGCCAGTGATATTCCAGATGATGGAACTGGAAAATGATAACGAAAAAGAAATTAAAGTAAACTATTTAAACTTCGAGAAAAAACTTCACTGAGCAAAAAACTGTAGTGATCACAACGAGAGACGATCTCGCTCTGATGTATTCCCACACAACGTATTGCTTGAAACTATTGGTGATGAAAACTATTAGCAAGCCACTAATTGTACGGCAGCCTACATAGACGGGCGGTAATTGCCCCATTTACACATTTTGTTAGTCCGCTCTGCATAATTGTAGCCTGTTTACACGGGAGATGATATGAATGTGCCAACCACGAACAGCATACAAAAATTAGGAAATAATTTCAATGGAATGCTAGCGAGTAAAGAACACAAGAGTGCTAACAGGCAAATTATAATGAAGATAATAATATCATTAAAATAACTGATTTTATTTAAATTGCTCGTATAATTTTATATACCAACAAATATTATATACCATGAGGCGTTAATATCCTCGTACATGGTATTTATTAGATTCAGAATATGGGCTTTTTAGAAAAAAAAATAGAATACCTACTACTGTCCAATTTAAATTGATTACAGAGATGACTTCTGCGATGAGCGATGACTAACTAGATACGAAAATGGAAACATTTGTCAATGACAAACATTGCCCAAATTAGTGACCCAAATATGTAATACCGCTCTAGGTTAAGCATATTAGTAATATGAAATTGTGCCAATTAACATAAAATTTTACTTTTTAGGGTTTAATTACAATTAACATTACAGACTTCTAACGTAACTATGTACATTATATGGGATTTTCGTCTTAGGGGCAGACAGAGAATATGGTTTGCAAAGCATCTATCTTAGTTCTGACATCATTTTAATACAATATACGTAAATCTGCATTAACAAATGCAATAAGCGTACTTGGGGACCACTTATGTAGATGCCATTTACATTTATTTTCTACTATTGAATAACGATTACGACAAGACAATGGAAGTTACATAGATCACTAACAATATTATTTGCACAGTTGTGAATTGACTAGGAACAAAGACTTGATTAGCATTGATATTGTATATTAATTGATGCATTACAATTTAGAATTAATAGTATATGTGTTGCATTTGTTGCTAGGTATATAATTTATTTATAATTATATAAAAGCGTGTTTAGTGATGGTGAATGTAAAAAAGTGCTAATAAATTTTTACCCAGAAAGTTTCTATGCTAACAATAATTATCGTTTCGGCTTTGTTGAAGCTTTATTGCTCAGGACATAGAGTCCATTGTTTATAATTTCTTCAGGGCCTTTTAGCATCACTTTGTGATTGTTCTATAGGAATCTTTGTTTGTTTAATTTTACGATTTTCATTTGAGTTGCAATTTGCAATGCAGCCATAATGTTTTGAAGCTTCTGATATTATTTAAATTAGGAATAGGAGAATAATTGTGACGGTCAATATTTGGTTTTGGATATCATATTTTCTACTTTAAAAGTAGGTATAATAAGAAAAGCGATGAATATGGCTTTCTATGAAATTAATCAACCAAAAGAAAGACAAATTATAAGAGAAGCGGAAAATTGCCGATAAAAATGAGTTATGGGCCCTTTGGAGGTCTGCCAAACCATTCCTGATACTTTCACTATATTCCATTTTCTTAAAATGTTATGGTTAGTATCTATAAAAGTACCTACCTAAATATTTCTAATGGAAAAATATAAAACTTACAATGATTCCGACTTCCTCCTCGATCCTCATCCAGGGCTTGATTCCGATAACGCCATCTGAAACGATTTTCACACAAATCTTATTTATTGTTTTAATTCCAAAGCACTGTTCTAGTCGAATAGGTACAGAGAGTCTAAATTCCACCCTAATATTGAAACCGACCTTGTTCATCCTGCTTGATACGCGCCAAACTGGCGTTGACTTGACAGTCCCGCCAAACATGGCTGCCACTCGTGTGGGAAGCGGAAATACACGAATTACTACGAGCCAGAAAGGATAGAGCAATCTGAATGCTTGTGCAAAAACGAGACAGACGACAGGTCCTGGTTGTTCAAACGTTTAGACAGAGATAACAATATGGATTTTGACAAGCGAGTGAAGGGATAGGAATCTCATCTAAACGGTTTTTAGGGTGGAGCTGTCTGGACTTTCGGGTCGGCGCGCAGATGGTAACAAAAAGGGACCAGTCGGGACTAAAATTTGGGCATAAATTGGACGACATTTTTGCCACATTGCTTCGAGTTTCGAGGCCATTTCGCCAGCGAAAGAAGATATGTAATTCTATTTTTGATCCTTACGTCTATTTTAATATTTAACAATAACACTATAAAATATAACTCTAGAAATTCTAATAATCTAGTTAATAAGTACTTTATACCAATTTTGGGTACAAATAATTGCAAAAATCCATGGAATATTTCACGATGACACTTTTTTTGTCGCAACAAAACGCGTTTTGCATAACGGAATTAGCTGTATTCAAGTCACGGGGTCACTCACTCGGGATTTATTGTTGGCTTCCTGCCGTATTATTATTCTTCATATTTTTACTACATATGACTATGTTTGCCAAATTTGTCTTCCGCTATACGTTATACGCGTCTAATACTAATTCTATCTTCGTCTATAGTCTATACTGTTCCACTTGACTAAACGAATATTCTATTTAGGGCCCTCATATTATAAGCTCCAGAAGGATAAAAATTACGATTTATTATCATAACCTGATTCCCGTGCAAGATTTACTTAATCATTATCTTAAAGATAAGAGATTAAGGCAACGGAAGCTGCCATAGAGTATGTTTGTTCGCTTTATATTTTGGTATCAAGGTAGATTAAGGCTGTATATTGTTTGTCACTTAACAGGTAGCTGCTGATAAACCTTTATTTAACTAAGATAGCTTGGATTATCTTTATAGTGAATTATTATTTAGAACTTCATATCTACCTACCCATGAGTGTAGTCCATAAACATATTATACTTCCGAGTAGACCAAGGAACTCCTCATTATCGCATCACCGAAACCGAAATGTCAATATGTGCGAAATTGATAAGAGTGTGAGTTCTAGTGATGTGACATTGACGTATTCGCGATTATCGATATCAAAACCATCGATATCAGATTATCGACTACTTAGTAGTCGATGTGATTTTGATACCGATAATCGCGATTACGTCAATGTCACATCAATAATTATAGTAGTCACTACTACTATTATATTTTTATATTATGAAGTCTAAATCGGCTAGGCTACAATCTATCTACCTACACTGTTATAAAACTGTAACTTAAGGGGCCATAGGTTCAGACGAATATTTTCTATGAAAAACGCGATTGCCCAGCCCAGCCCAGCCCCACGAAAAGTGCGTGCGTGTGCCGTTTTTTCGATTAAAAAGAATTAACAAAAGTACTTTTTACAGATTTTTTTATGATTTCACTAGATAAACCAATGGTGAATATGTGAATATAAATACTAAAAACTGGAAACTATTTTAAGTTCTTCTAAAAGGAGATTTTTTTTAAAAAATACGAGTTCAAGAAAATACGTCACCAAATTATAATCAAAAAGATCTCGTCTGTTATTTTGTTAGTTCTTAAATAGAGTACGAATATAATTTACTTAACTTTGCTTTTTTATTTATTACATTATGTGGTCGTATTTACTCACTTTGTACTAAACAACGACAAGTGGACCTTTTTACTAAACTTTGTATCAATTCTTTGTTTAGATCGTAACTTTTTATTTTATAAAGTTTCACATATAATTATATGTGGATTTCATGCAGAATATCTTAATCTACATTAATAAATCAAAATCTATGTAACAAATAAGTAGAAGTGTTTTTTATCGAACTTTAAAAATGTTTTTTCTCAAAACAAGCTTTTTCAGAGTTTCAACTACAAATGTCAGATAAAAAAAAAACTATGCCAGTTTTTGAAAATTTTATTAATTAATATTATCAATTGACTATTCCAGATTCCGAATCTAGTCTTAACTCTATACCCCACTACTGAACCCTTTATGTTTGGACGCCCACATATAACGAATAAACACCTACCAACACCGGGACAAATTCAGTAGGTATAGATCCTTTCTATTAAAGACGCCGATCGGTGATTTCGTGGCACGAAACAGTTTTCTTTGAAATGTCGACTGCATACCATATATTTGTTTTAGGCTCCTAGCGTATTCTATTTGACATTCGTACCCATTTTTTGTATCGTTATTGCATTTGCAGGAAATCTGGAAGTTACGAAGTTACCCAGTCAATAATATTAAGCATTACTTTGGCCCGGTCGCACAGTGCATAAGTGCGCAGTGTAATATCGGACCCTAAAATCAGACGTGGTCCATTTTTTGCCAGAAATATAGTTAATAACATTTTGAATACAAGATTGAAACTCCCGATTGTCTGCGATTTATAGTTTGAGAGACAAAAAAAATCTGAAAATCGCCTACTTTTTATGCCGGATATCAGAAAATAAAAAAAATTAAAATATCTAAACCTGTTACTGCTTTGCTGCATATAAATGTCGAAAGACCTTTAATTTACACGTGTTTTAAGAATAGTTTGAGACTCGTGCAGGTCGTAGAAATTTAAATATTAATTATTTAATATTTTTCTTCTTTATTTTTTTCACTGAAGTCAACCATATCGGGTAAAAAAAACTAGCAACCAATTCCATGGACTCTCTAATATAATATTATAGATTTAAAGTTTGGGTTAGAGTTGTTACTTTTAATTCCTCAGAAAATATCCGGAAATCAGTAATATTTCTTAAAGGACTTTAGTTCGCTTTTATTAAATTCGGATTTCCAATATGGAATCGGGAGTTTCACTATTGTGTTCAAATTGTATTTATTAACTATCTATTTCTGGCAAAAAATGGGCCACGTTCGATTTTAGGGTCCGATATTACACTGTGCAATGTAACAAAATATCGCTAAATTATTATACTTATTTTATGTGTCGAAAGAGAGGAATAATGATTTTTGATAAATCTGTCAATCTGTCAGTATGTATCATGGATTATGGACATGCTAAATAGTAATGTTATAATGTCGCAATTAGTAAAACCATTCCGTCAAAATCGGCGTGTAAGAATTTTTCGGACAGAGATTTTCTGGCAATATTTGGCCAGGCTAAATCCGCCTTTCAATAAGTTAAAAAAAATAACAGAAAATCTCACGTGACATGAACGGAGGGAGTTAGGTGGTAGATTAGAAAAATAAATTTCAAAACTATCGACATATCGATTAGATTTTGGACAATCTCTATGCGAAACGGTTTCTTTTTCACGTACACAATATTTTTTTATCTTACACATAATTATTTGAAATGATATATTATTTAGAAAATAGGACATTTACTGCATATAATGAATGTATTACGAAATAATTTTAAGAATAAAATATGTGAGAAAAAGTGTTGTGAAAGTAGTACTGTACTAATCCTATTTACCTTTGTAACGTCTCTTTATTTGGGTTTTTGGTGGAATTTACACTGCACTCCATTACAGAACATGATACCATAATGTTTTTTTATATTCGTCTTATAAAACACAAAATAAATTTAAATTAAATCAATAAAATAACGAGAGATAATTTGTTGACAGGACTCCAAAAGACTCCAAATAGTTTCAAAATGGTTTCACGGCAATTATATTATAATCTCTTTCGCACTCGTAGTTTTATTCATTATGATCGGAATCTCATTCACACACTTACTTGGTCTACTCACGGTAGTAGAATAATAATGTCTATGGTGTAGTCATGTTCTGTATACTATCAATTTGAGATTTTCAAAATCCACCATCTTCAAATGTTGGTTACAATGGCACTGTAATCTCTTTTGGATCAGAAAGCGTTTAGACTACAACATAGTACCTACCTATTCTTAGGAAGGCACATCTTGTGTAATATCCATGCCTTATACTGAGATCAAAAACATTTATGTTTTCTAATGAATAAAACAAGTAGGTAGGCTTTTGATTTAAAACGAAAACTTTTAAAACAATAGTAGATTTACACACCGAGGACAGGAAAGTAAGAAAGGTCTCAGATCTCATGAGATCTGATCATGGTATCTGAGGCTTTCTTATTTACTGCCCGAGGTTAGTACACTATTTTTCTCCCCGACGGAGGCGGACAGCGGCAACTTCATTTAGCGCAGCGGGACGAATGTTGACGCTTTCCGCCCGGAGAGGTGAAAATGTAATTAGGTACAGGACTTGATTAAACAAAATTTTTCATTATTGTGTCTTTTGCGTAATTACGCATAAGACCCAGTACCTCACATATAGACAGAAATAGATATCTAACGCGAAAATAAAAACTCGGTACTACGATAATTTTTCACTCTCAAATTGTCATTCCATTTTTATTACTATCAGGTTCTACCTAAGCCACAGGCGAGTCATGTTGGAATTTGTCGCGAAAAAATCTAATATTCTGTTATTAGGAGACGTTTGGTGCATATAAAATAGGTGTGAGATTTATACACAAGAGAGGTTTATATAAAAAAAATATATCTTAAGAAACATTTTGTATATATTGAAAAAATAATAATAACCCAACAATTTCAAGCAACAAATACAACATTTCAAAGAAACGTTAAGTTAAACCCGTAGAGACACGCGATCCTCGAGAACTGAATTATTTATTTACAGTCCCAACTTTTGGAAGTTTTAATGACAATGAAAATAACTCTGCCAAGTAATAAAATGGGCAACTAACTACATTAATTTTGATATAAGGTTGTCACGCAAGTTTTGCTTGGAGACAAGCTAAATACTTTGGACTAAATAATTATAAAAGGGATTAAAATTATTCATCTGCTACTTTTGCTAATTATAAGTACAGGTACAAGTTATTTATATGTAGAAGGCGATCAATTACTAGTGGCGACAGGTTCGTGTGGACTGTCACTTTGGAATGAGTTTGAGCAATGGTAGCGAAAAAAAACCCGGATAGGCAGGTCGTGGATCCGAATCCCGCTCGCCGCCCGACTTTTTCAATCTTTAATTTGATTAAGCTAAAATGGAATACATGTAAAATCAATTAATTCGAATGGTAGCGAAATGTGGATAGTATAATATAGAATAGAATGATGACTAGGTAAACTAGTTACAAGAATTATAATAATAAAATAGAACTACTCTATTTACTAGAACCGTAAAGAATAGAGCCGCCAAAACCCTGCTTGAATCATCTTTTATAGATGGAAAGGCTGATGATGATGAATGATGAAACAATAATATTATGTAATTTAGATAATCCTCTTGATATAGAGAAAAGATTCGGACGAAAGTAAAGATGATAAGTGCAATCTTTTTGATTCAAAGCCCATTAGTTCCTAAAAATAAAAACCGGTCAAGTGCGAGTCGGGCTAATCGCGCACCGAGGGTTCCGTACCACACCACCACAGAACACAACATAATTAACTTAGAAAAAAACTTTTTTTGTCCGGGACCTTTAGCGCGAGACCGACTCACACTTGGCCAATTTTTAGTATTTGTTGTTATTTTGTAGAGTTTGCTCTATAATCACACTAAGTTTGACGCTTGTATGTATTAACGTTTTTACGATAGAGCGTGAAGAAAAAACGTCGATAAAAACTAATTTCTTGTTAAGAACCCCCCTTAATTTTTAACTTTTTGACATTTTTATTATTTGTTAATAAATCCGATGTAATAACACATAATCTGAGAAAATTTCAACTATCTAGCTATTACGGTTCAAAAGCTACAGCCCTAAATAGGTAGGACAGACGGACGGACGGACGGACGGACGGGACGGACAGACGGACAGACGGACAGACAGACAGACGGACAGACGGACGGACGGACGGACGGACGGACGGATGGACAACGTAGGCTTAGTAATAGGGTCCCGTTTTCACCCTTTGGGTACGGAACCCTAAAAAACTAATAATTGGCTTCTCTCAATTAAAAATAAATTATAAAAGCGTACTGCGAAAAACGCAACCATGAAAGCTCATAATGAGATAATGTGTATTTGTCAAACGCCTTTAATGGTGAGAAGGGAGGACAGAAAGGTCAGACCTTTTTTGATATCACGCATTAACATGCATAAAACGAGAAATCAGAATATTATCAAAGTGCCGCCAAGGTTCCGCACATGCGTACAACGGGCTCGGATATCGACGGGCGACGAGGCTTTCTCGCGCAGACTCCAGAATACCCCGATAACGTAAATAATACAATAAAAATAATACAATCCCACTCGATTTGAATGTCTTCTGCTCTTCGTAGGTTTGGCGTAGTCAACTTGATATACTGTTACGACCCGTCCCTTGACACGAGACGAGATCGTTGCGACTGTACGATTTTTTTACGAGGACAGTATAATTGATGGTTGTTGTGTTGAGCCCGTAGAATCGGGAGTTAGTATCAATATTGACAAGGCTTTTAGGTACTTGATAACGATTTGACGAAAATCCACTTTGTGGAAATTGAAAAGCTGTGATTCCGTTTCTAGGTTGCGTTGGTGACGTAAGAGCCACTGATAGCGCTGACGGTGACGATAAGAGGCACTTAGGAGTCGATTTTGGGAACCATTCTGTAAAAGTACAAAAATATTTTATGTAATATTAACCTAACCTAACCTAACCAAATTCAACGGTAAGGCGTAAAAAGCCATTCGCGTTTGTGAAACAATCTTTAAGTCAATTTCGTGGATGTTAATCACTTCAATCTATTTAATCGCCGGTAGATACGGTGTCGGTCATGGAGTAAGGTGTCGGTTAATTCGTAGACCTCTAGGCTTTGGAATAAGGTAGCAAATTAGATCATATTCCTTTTAATATAGGTATCATCAGCGTCACATATTGTTGAATTAAGCAAGAAAGATTTTTTGTAAATACGACTAAAAGGCCGAGAAGTTTTGTATCAAGGTTTTTCAGTATATAAGATGAGACTGCTTTCAAGAATGATCAGTAAACTTAACCGAAAATGTGGAATAGTACTAACCTACGAACGAAATTACGAATATGATCATGATCAAGGATGCGATTGAATCACAGACGTTTTTAATAAATCACGTGGTATCACTTCATTCCACTTCATATAAGAGTGAAACAAGAATAGATAAATTATTTAATAAACTCGCGTTCTTCTTGATTCGATTCGAAATTCACATTCACAATAAAAATAAAAACCGGTCAAGTGCGAGTCGGGCTACTCGCGCATCGAGGGTTCCGTACCACACCACCACAGAACACAACATTATTAACTTAGAAAAAAAATTTTTTTTTTCCGGGACTTTTAGCGCGAGACCGACTCACACTTGGCCGGTTTTTAGTATTTGTTGTTATTCTGTAGACTTTGCTCTATAATCACACTAAGTTTGACGCTTGTATGTATTACCGTTTTTACTATAGAGCGTGAAGAAAAAACGTTGATAAAAACTAGTTTCTTGTTGAAAACCCCCCTTAGTTTTTAATTTTCTGCCATTTTTATTATTTGTTAATAAATCCGATGTAATAACACATAATCTGAGAAAATTTCATTTATCTAGCTATTACGGTTCAAAAGCTACAGCCCTAAATAGGTAGGACAGACGGACGGACGGACGGACGGACGGACGGACGGACAACGTAGGCTTAGTAATAGGGTCCCGTTTTCACCCTTTGGGTAACCCTAAAAACAATGGAAGGAAGGAGTTGATTGGAGCAGAAGTTATAGTATAGGAAACCTTTAAAGTTCATTGAAAGTTGACTCCAAAAACCTTTCAACCATAAAGGTTCATCAAACTAACTTCAAATATACCTATCTAATCTTGTATCAAGTGTACCTATCTACAACAAATATAAGACAGAACACCAGGCAGTTGATGGAGTACAGAGTAGGTGGCAAGCCAAGATGAGACTAATGGAAATCGGGTATATGACGTAAGAAATGAGTTATACCGGCCCGGCCGGCTTCTCTAATAAGTGTTGATTAAAATAAAGAGCACAAAGCTAAGACGCATATAGAAGATGATAAACTAGTGCGAATGTGAAAATATTTCATAATTTATACCTGGAGTGCGATTTTTGAATCTCATACTATGGAGATACGCATCTTTTTGCTGATTTGACTTTAAAAAAATCGCATTCCTGAAGTATGATTTTTGAAAGTCAAACTAGCAGTAGAAAGATGCATATCTCCACAGTAATTTCGACATTTTCAACTGCTGAACTCAGCGAATTAGATTCAAAAATCGCACTTTGTAGTCTAGTATGATTTCTCTACACGCGCGCGACGCGCCTTCGCTGCATACAAAATAACCTGTTCCCGCGCTTTTCGGAGAGCGAAAGCCGCGCTTGCCGCGACTTGTAGTGTGGAAAAAAGCCGAGTCGCGGCAAGTAGAGAAATCATGAGGGTCTGGTCTGGAAAAATTTTAAAAATCATCGACTCGATAGAAGAAGAAAGTTTAATAATTTTTTAATTTTAAAATGTAAGCCTAGAGTGTTGTTGTAAACTATTGGTAAGTATATATTTATTGGTGGATTTTTATTTACTTATTTAAACTATTTTTCAAAACGTGATCTGCACCGGCAGCGCGATATAGCGTTGTCGCGCCTTAGCTCTCTTTCTATTTGCGCGCGAACGAACGCGATAACAGGAAAAAATCTAATATTTCTTTGTGCACTTTTGTGGCTATTTTTTTTGCAAAGGGAAGTTACGTTATCGATGTTTATAAAGATGCTCTAAAATAAGTTACATTACGTTACGTTAGTTATACGAAAAAGATGTTCTAAAATAAGTTCATACATTACGCTAGAGTAGAGGCTTTTTAAATTTCAGCTAATAAGCGAAAATTAGGTGGCGTTAGTGCTAGTGCTTTAGCATTTTAAAAGGAAATATTACCTACTTAGACAATTTAAATGGAGTCCTGCCTTA
Source organism: Agonopterix subpropinquella (assembly GCA_922987775.1). Classification (NCBI taxonomy): domain Eukaryota; kingdom Metazoa; phylum Arthropoda; class Insecta; order Lepidoptera; family Depressariidae; genus Agonopterix; species Agonopterix subpropinquella. Next base: position 16,161,411 of record OV277704.1, on the reverse strand, counting down.
CGTTAGCATTTCCCTTTGCCAAGATACAAGATCAAATGATCATGTACATGTGTACATACAATTTTATACCTTATCATTAAACGAGACAGCCTATCAGTCTTGTTTGGGGGTACTAACTCAATGTCAAGGGCTAAAATGCTGGATTGTGCTCAAGACTATATCAGCGGCCGCAGTATAATGTGCGCGATAAGTCTATATCGCGCCTTTATCACATTCGTTCGCGCGTAAATAAAAAGAGAGGTAAGGCAAGGCACGATAGCGCTATATCGCGCTGCCAAGCTGCGCGCGCCGGTACAGAATGAGCGAACACTTGAGATAGGTTTTTTTAAACAGGTCTAAATTACAACTGTAGGTATCGTTAAATAATTGATATCGATATGGTCGACTTTCCGAGGTATTTTTTCCGAAAATACCTCGAAACAAAAGAAGTGATATAATGACGAGTAATCTAATAACCTATTTGATGAGGGCAGTGCAGGACTGGTTGTTGTGGCCATCTTTGTGGGAGGCCTAGGCCTATGTCCAGCAGTGGACATCTATCAGCTGATGATGATGATGAATCTAAAAATTACTTACTACCTGTTTAAATATTTTTTATGGATGTAAACGTAACACAAAAATAGTCTCCGTATGAAAAAATTGGCCTCGGCCTTCCAAAGAGTGAAAAAAGAGTAAAATGTTTCAAATCGTTGTGCCAAACTGCCAACCCTACATCTCACGTTCCTGCTAAAACGTTTGTACGAAACAGTCTGGAGAGAAGTGGAGAAAACAACTTTTTGTTTAGCGCCGACTTTACTTGTTGCAATCTTTCCTTAAAACTTTTATATATCATCGATATAATAACTTAGATATTTATGAAATATATAGTTTTGAATCTCACCTTTACATTAATCGCATGTGTCGTGTTGGAAAGTGACCTGGAATAAAATGAGGAAAGATTACACCAATGTTGTAAATAATTAGGTATATTATGGATGGATACATTTTAAATAAATAAAAACACATAGATATAGAATGATTTCCATCCAATCCAACGTGATCAACAATAAATTGTTTAAATTATAAAATATTATCTATTATTCATTTATACACAAATCCATAAATCGAAGCAGCCAATTTGCATGAACGAGCAACAATGAAATTGGTCCTAAAGTAATGAAAACATATTCTATTATTTGTGTTATTCTTTATTCTAGACACACGGTACCTACTCGAATTTTTTATTATTTCATTGAAACATCGTTAAAATTTATTTTTAGCTCAATAAAAAATTTACTCTAGATAAGAAATAAGAAAGACGAGAAAAAAAAATCTTTAGTTCACTGGCTACCAATAAACTTTTTTTTTTTAGAAAATGGAATAGATTTCAAACAGAGAATAGGTTAGCTTAGCTTACCGTTCCGAAAGCAAGGCGCGTGTTGCAGCTGCGCAGTGCGAAGTGCGACCGACGACACAAGCCTACTACGGAACCCCCCGCACCCCCCGCCCCATGGAGGTAAGAAAACGGAAGATTTTTGAGAGGGAGTCACGGTAAGGAAATTCGGAATATTTTGACACTCGACAGTGGAAAATTTTTAAGAGGAGATTATAAAGCCCGCACTTCACTCTCGCCGAGAACCCTCGGCTAGAACTTTTAAAGAAAATTACTATGGCTTACGACGCCACGAGAACAATGAAGGACATCCACACACTTGTTCTCGGCCTGTCTCGTCCGTTCTCGGCGAGATAGAAGAGCCGGCATAAAAAAATGAAAAATCATAAAATAATCTGTCATTTTGACAATGTCATCTTGGTCCGTGACGTATTAAGCAAATTAATCTCATTTAAGCTTCGATCAATATATTGTTGATCGAAGCATTTAAGTTAATAATGTAGGTACTTGATTTTGGATTATGTATATTCAAAACGGAAATGTGGTAGGTATGTGGAATCTAGATACATCTGAACTCACAGTTCTTTTTTTAATTTTGATTTTAGCGAAAATGGTTGCTACTTTACGCTTATGACGTCATGAACGTTTATTTCATAGACTTTGGTCTACAGTACAACCAAAGTCTGTGGTTTATTTGCACTTTTTTATCTTTCCTATTTATGTTAGATGTAGGCATCTATATGAGGTGTACTCGTCTAAAATTTTACGATAGAACTGGTGATAGGTGTCAAACCTTTCGCCCACATAAACGTGATTGATTAATAACTAACAGATTTGATTATATGGGTATATAAATTACGTTTTAAAGATTGTTACCAAAGATATGTTATATTACAACTGTATCTTGTTACAATCGTAGTGGGCTTGGGCTTATATTTCACACTTTAAAAGTAAAGCTTTCTCCAATAGGGTGTATTCTAGTTTATCGCCCGCCTCCCTATTCTCAAGTTCGTCAGATTTGCTACCCCCTCCCCCCGCCCGGCTAACCGGGCAGGACCTAATAATAGCTACCTAATTCCTTTTAATCATCGAAGGATTTTCCTTCTTTAATGAGTTGATTAATATTAATTTTTGTAATTATATTTTAAATATAATTTGAGGATTTTAGTTATTTAGTTTTATTTAGTTTTGTAGGTTGTTATCATAATTATTCGGAATTGTATTTTTCGGAGTCCCAACAGATCGGATCTTAGAAAATTCTCAATTTTGGCATTAAAGATTTCAAAATTCGGATTGTAATGATTCGCATTTTTTTAAAAATCGTTTTATTCTAATTCGGGAAAAAGATTTTTCGAGATTCTGTAGTGTACCAGTCAATTTGGGATTCAGTCGATTTGGGATTCAGTTGTATTGACGTGTCAGGCAACTTTTGGATTTGGTTGAAATGTAGGTACCGCAACGCAAGCGTTAATAGTTCATTACACTTATACAGGGTGTACAATAAAATGGGACAGCTACTTAAAGGGGTGCTTCAGACCATCAAACTGAACAACTTTCTCTATGGGACCAAAATCGAAATCGCGAAAAAAAAATCTGCTGTCCCATACATTTCAGTCGAGTTATGTTTGCAGTTTTGTATGGGAGAGCGGATTTTATTTTCGCTATTTCGATATTGGTCCCATAGAGAAAGTTGTTCAGTTTGATGGTCTGAAGCACCCCTTTAAGTAGCTGTCCCATTTTATTGTACACCCTGTAGTTTGTTACACCCTGTATAGTTCTCTGTTAACGGGGGTAATAACATAACAGAGAACTATACAGGGTGTAACAAAACACCCTAGAAATACAACTTTCACTATGGAGCCAACTTTGAAATCGCGTGATAAAAATCAGGTGTTCCATACTAAAACTGCAGTACCGGCTCGACTCAAATGTTGATTTTTGAAAACAGCTGTTTGTTTCTCCGTAGTGAAAGTTGTTCAGTTTGATGGTTTGAAGTACCCCTTAAGTATTACTAGGGTGTTTTGTTACACCCTTTATAGAGTGTAAAATTAAATGGGACACTTCGTCAAAGGGGTGCTTCAGATCATCAAACTGAACAACTTTTACTATTGGACCAACACAGAAATCGCGAAAAACAAACCTCTGTCCAATACAAAACTTCAAACATAACTCGACTGAAATGTATGGGAGCAGAATTATTTTTTGCTATTTCGATATTGGTCCTATAGAGAAAGTTGTTCAGCTGATTTGTTTTTCTCGGTGTTGGCTCCGTAGTGAGAGTTGTTCAGTTTGATGGTTTGAAGCACCTCTTTAAGTATTACTGGGGTGTTTTGTTACACCCTGTATATTGTATAACCCGATCTCGACGCGAGCCGGTTCAACGGTTAGTTGATTATTTGTAGGATCGACCTTGTAGACTTTCGCTAACGCGGCATCGATCGCCTCGGCCCTCGTGATGTTCTTTGATAACACAAAATAAAAACGGTCAAGTGCGAGTCGGGCTACTAGCGCCTCGAGGGTTCCGTACCACACAACCACAGAACACAACATTACTAACTTAGAAAAAAAAAACTTTTTTTGTCCGGGTCCTTTAGCGCAAGACCGACTCACACTTGGCCGGTTTTTAGTATTTGTTATTATTTTGTAGAAATTGCTCTATAATCACACTAAGTTTGATGCTTGTATGTATTACCGTTTTTACGATAGAGCGTGAAGAAAAAACGTTGATAAAAACTAGTTTCCTGTTGAGGACCCCCATAAATTTTTAACTTTTTGACATTTTTATCATTTACTAACAAATCCGCCGTAATAACGCATAATCTGAGAAAATTTCAACTATCTAGCTATTACGGTTCAAAAGTTACAGCCCTAAATAGGTAGGACGGACGGACGGACGGACGGACGGACGGACAACGTAGGCTTAGTAATAGGGTCCCGTTTTCACCCTTTGGGTACGGAACCCTAAAAATATGATTTATAAAATTATTATATACCTAAATAAAATAAAACTTTTTTTTAATAATAAGTACTTAAGGCTAGGTATCCCTACTGCAAGCGTCTCTTTCTAACAAGCAAACTTTTGCAATTAGCCATCCCCCTTCAATTGAAAGCAAGATAGCAAAAAAACCTATTTTTCAGCAATATCTTTTCTCTTGGGTGATTGGGGTAAAATCCATCGGGTAGAATCACTGCTATAATTAATTACCTTTCAAATGATGGTATATTCAGAAGAATTGGTGTAGGGTGATTCTTGTAAAACTGGTACCTAATAAATCTGAAATCGAACATACTTTGGTCCTCTTTTATATCGAGAAAATTTAATAGATACGTATTTTCAACGGTTAGATTCACTGCAGAAAGAACGTATATCTACACTGTTATTTGAACTATACATATACAGGGTCCTTCTTAATATGCTGACACTTTTTAAAGTTGATGATCAGACCATTAAACAGATCAGCTTTCTCTATGAGGGAGGTTACACGTTCAGTATTTCGTCAGTCTGGTCATGTTTATTTGATTTGAAGGGAAACTGATATTCTGAAGCACCATGTTAGTCGGGTCAATCTCGAGTCAGTTTCCCTTCAAATCAAATATACATGACCAGACTGATGAAATACTGACCGTGTAACATCCCTCTATGGCACCAACATCGAAATCACAAAAAAAATCTGCTCGTCCATACAAAACTGCAAACCTACTCCAGCCAAATGTATGGGACAGCTGATTTTTTTTCGCTATTTCCATGTTGGTCCCATAGAGAAAGTTGTTCAGTTTGATGGTCTGATTATCCTCTTAAAAAAGTGTCAGCGTATTAAGAAGAACCCTAAACCCTAACCCTAAGTAACCCTAGTATATTAAATGTAATAATTTGGTTATCAAAAAAAGTAAACGAAAACAGACAAAATTGTTCGAAAACAGACAAAATTGGTATCACCTCCCCCCCCCCTTATTTTATTACAGCCTGGAAAATTTTTATCGCGGAAGAAAATGAGTAATTATTAGCAAGTATATAAGTATGTGCATTATGCAGAGTGTAGACAATGTAACATATAGGTATGAACACATATATGTATACATGTTGACTGACAGTGAAACCGTTAGCTAGGCGCGTGCAGTGACGTAACCTAAGCAGCCCGTCAGGAACTGAGGACGTGTTCACATTGACATGCGAGGGACGAGCGATTTTAACTTAGCGGCTTTGTAATACTTAGACCAAATTGAATAGAAAGCGGGATTACTGTTATAAAGATAGAGCCAACGTTTTTGAAGTATTGTCCTTAGTTATAGCATGTCTGGACAGTTTTTTTACATTTTAGATTTAGTATAGTCTTGGTGCAAACAGATGTCGCTACTGCATTGGCCTGAACGAGAGATAAATTTTAATGAAACATTATTAGATCACTATTATTTGAGTAGATTAATTTTCTTTCAAATTTTAATAACAAATGTGTTTAACACTTATTTTAACGTAATTAAACATTGCTGTAGTACCGGTGACTCACCACCGGCGCTGTACTTGCGCGAGTTTTCATATCAGAAGGTGGCAACTTTCTTAGTATGGGCATTGACCCTCTGTTGTGTATAATTTATTTACTCTATGGGTATAGGAACCAAATAGTCTAGTCGATTTCGGAAGGCATCTTTTAAGAAACTAGGATTTCATTTTTGTTTTGAGTGAATACATTTTTCAGAGGCACTGTAGCTTTTCTTCGGTTCACAGTACGATTATCTTAAAATTTTACAGTGTAATTGTGAAATTAGTGATGTTCCTTTCTAAGATAGTGCAATGAGAACTGCCGAGATTTGCTAGTCAACAATTAAGCTTTATCGTTCCATAATAATACGAAAATAACATATAGATTTTGTAAAGTAAAATTGTTTTTTATACATGAAAGAGGATTACTTAATTAACTTCAAGATAAAACAGTCTTTCCTTGAACGACGACTTTAAAGTCGCAACATAATGAGAGTCCAGTGTGAACACATCCTGACCGGCAAGACACGTTCGTCCGGTGCCTAAGTCCAACAAACGAGATGCCATATGGCGTTGTTCACGGTACGATGACTCAATACATTTTATACGTAATTTTATTATCGTTCTTGGGCTTAAAACCAATGAAGCGTGCGAAAAGAATAGTGTTTTAAGACTTTTTAACATACTGTTTTATCAATGTCTGTTTTTATAAACTTAAGTAGGTACTTTTAATTAAAATGTTTATACATTCTTTTTGTGTGGAATCGTCATGTCTTTCTACAAAAATCAGATCTTATAAATGTTATCATTTGCAGGAACAGTGCTAAAAAATTTGAAATGGAAAAATCCCGAAAAAAATGTTTTCTTGGTAACCCTAGGGATTTTTTTTTAAAAAATTTTCCCCTTAACGTTGGACCATTTTTTTACGAAACACCCTGTATATCTAGGAAAAAACATAATATTGTTATTGTTTTTGGTCAGTTTTGAGAATAATTTCGATTGTCTAAATTATTCTAAATATAGGAATTATCGAAGTAGGATCAACAAATATTCTCCTATACTAAGTTACAGTGTACTTAATTCTGAAGTCTACATCTATGCCATTTAAGTAGAGCGTTAATATTGATACTAGTTATATCGGTATCACAAATCTAAAGGTACACTTGACTAAAAAAATCGTTATATAAATTGCAATGCCCCACGTCAATCACAAGGATTATTTTGCTCGGACGAGCTCGAGCGCGGCCAATCCGGCGTCACCCCTCCCCCTATTGGTGAATTTAAAAAAGGAATTTCAATTTAATCCGCTCCCCTTCGAACACAGCTGACAGGGCGATGTTTAAACTCAGTGGAGTTTACGAACCAATATTTAATGTTCTTTTAAAAATGCTCCTTTTTATTTTACTGGACGGAATTTTTTGGGTTTGGAAATGTTTTGTTTATAAATATAGTATAGGTAAGGAATTTATTGCTATCTATATTCACCTTGATATTATAATTCGAAAGTGGTCCTCTGTCTGTCTGTAAAATTTTTACTAATGAAGTAAACTGTTATGTAGCCGATAAGTAGAGCATACTTAGTAATATTAAAAAGCGCATGCTTTTTTGTATGTATCGAAGTAATAGGTTTGTTTACGAGAAAAGCCACACGTACAGAACAGAAGCTAGTCTAATCTTTTTTAAGTAAAACATTGGTACATTTTGACTACAAGCCACTTTTTTAGGGTTCCGTACCCATAGGTTGAAAACGGGACCCATTACTAAGTCTACGTTGTCCGTCCGTCTGCCTGTCCTATCTATTTAGGGCTGTACTACGGCGGATTTGTTAACAAAATTAAATACTAAATATGTCAAAAAATTCAAAATGAAGGGGGGTCCTCATACAAGAAACTAGTTTTTATCAGTGTTTTTTCTTTTCGCTCCGCCGTAAAAGCGGTAATACATACAAGCGTCAAATTTGGTGTGATTATAGAACAAAATCTACAGTATAACAACAAATAATAAAAACTGGCCAAGTGTAAGTCGGTCTCAACAATTGTAAGTTAATATTTTGTGTGGTGGTGTTGTACGGAACCCTCGGTGTGGGAGTAGCCCGACTCGCACTTGACAGTTTTTTTGTTTTGTCATGCATGAGTTGATCAGTATCATAGTTCTACATCCTTTGGAAACATCTGGCCGCCTAATTGTTTATCCATTGTTACGTTGTCTATTTGATTTTAACAGGAAATATATTATTAATAATATAATAAAATATTAATTAGACGTTACAGTTTGAATTGGAGGATTCTCGTTAGTGATAGATAATAAATGCCTAGTTGATAGTGTTGCGATGGCAAATACCGAATGTCGCGTTTTTTTTAAGAGGGCTATCGCAGTCCAGTGGCGGCCTCATCACATTAAAAAAAGATTTCTCAATAAAGAAAGCCTAAATTAAAAAAGTGCTCAACAGATAAACTACAAAAGCCTTCAAGCCATTATTATACAATACTTTTATAGGTTCTAAACATTCCAATTTTAGACAATTTCGATTAAAACCAAAAGCGGCCGTTTTTTTTCTTTTTTCAAAATTTGTATGTTTAGACCTTCAAAAAACCTATAAAAGTATTCTATGAAAATAGCTTGAAGGCTTTTATAGTTTTTACTCACTCACTTTTTTAATTTAGGCTTTCTTTATTGAGAAATCTTTTTTAATGTGATGAGGGCGCCACTGGACTGCGATAGCCCTCTTAATATACCTACCATGCTAAAAAAAACAAAATGTTTGGTAGTTGTAGCAGAGTTACAAAACCAGGTTATTTTCGTGAGTTTTTAAGCACAGATTATTTAATATGGTTTAAGTATTTACATTGTGTATCAAAACACCATAGTAATACTTAAGGGGGTGCTTCAAACCATCAAACTGAATAACTTTCACTATGGAGACAACATCCAGGAAAAATACAAAATCAGATATCCCATACAAAACTGCAGGAACCGACTCGACTAAAATGTATGGGACATCCGATTTTTTTATTTAGTCTCGATGTTGGCTCCATAGTGAAAGTTGTTCAGTTTGATGGTCATAAACAGAGGGTGTTAATACTTAGGGAGGTGGTTTAGACTCTAAAGTTCTAAACCACCTCCCTAAGTATTACTAGGGTGTATTGTTACACCCTCTATTAGGTAAGTAGGTTATCTAGAGGTAATAGAACTATGCACATATGCAGATTAATATTTTCGATTGGGACTAAGCCACTAGAATAACTGTTATAATAATATGACAATTCTAGAGCAGTCGTAAAAAGGTAAAAAATTAATTATAATGCCATTTGGATGTTTCTACAGAGGACAAAAAGAAGAATAAAGAGGTATTTCATGAATTTAAAAGTTAGCCAGAGATGTAACGGAATCTGAACTCGTCCCTTTTCTTGTGACTGAAATTCCTCTACCAGGAGAACTCTAACTGAGACCTTTTGAGTCGAATTATCAGCGAATCGATTTTTCTGCATTTTGATGCCGTTAACAGTAACATAGCTAGCTACATACAAGGTGTAACCAAACACTCTAGTAATATTTAAAGGAGTGTTTAAGACCATCAAACTGAACTACTTTCAGTATGGAGATAACTTCGATACTGCACATACATTTCATATTTTAGGAAGTAGTTTCATGATCATTGAACACGAATAGACAATCAATAAAACAATTTTCATGTAATTTGACTTGGTCGAACTTATATCAATTTTGCCACTCCCAAAGCTCAAGGTCAAGATGGCCTAAATTTTCGAATATAGAGCCCATAGTCACTCTAAATTCGTTCAATCAAAATGCGCAGGTCCAGTATCGACGCAGGCGCACCAGAGGTGCCTTTGTGCGGCCATATTTTATTGCCCTTTTTGGGGCGGCCTTTAAAAATATCACCATTCATACAAGCCAGGTATAAATTTCATGCTAACAGTTTTAAAGTTTCAAATGCAACGGTCCGCTACTTCGTTACGAAGATTGAGTTCTTGGAAAATTTTATTTTTATTTGGGTTGCTTTTTTTTGAGACGACTGTACAATATTAAATAGGATTAGGTTTAATATTGTTGGGATGTTAAACAAGTTTAGGAATATCATCGTGTTAAATCTATTGCGAATTATCGTTAAGAACTTATGATGCAATCAACTGGTTTTGATCTTTTTCTGAGTAAAGGATAAAGCTATAGTTTTTTAAGATACATTTTAAGAATAGGATCCCACTGCGAGACAAAGGCTTCCTTCCTCGTCCATTGTATCATGGATTATAATATTAGGTGTAGGTAATAGGTATCCTGAAAAACCTAAGGCTAATCTTTAAATAGCTATCAGTATGTAATAATCTATTTTCGTATTATTATCATATCGAATCACACTATATGTACTAAACAATCAATGGATTTGTCAGTGGAGATGCTGCTCGCTGCAATAATGGCCTTTACTAAAACTATGAAATACCTATATTTGAAATTATATTAAAATAATTGTTTAGCCTTTTAGGCATGAATGGTTAAACAAATAATACATGAGAAAAAGCAAATTGTTATATTACCTACTAAGAATAGAGCAGCTTGTACATTTTTTATAACTAAAAATATTCATACAGTCAATTGTTTTCTTACATTTAGATAATACGCTTTTTTAGATAATGAGCTATTGAAGAAACTACGTTATACCAAAGCACTGGATGATAAATTTGATACCTTTATAATCACCTAATTTTATTCAGTCTTTATGCGAATAATGTTCACCTATTCCTTGAACGCTTCAACAAATTATAAATTAAGTATTATGAAATACACAATGAAATTAGTTTAATTTGACAATCTAACACGAAACGATGGTTGCAGTATCATAGCAGTGTAATAAATCTTAAGAGTTTAATATCAACGTCTGCTTCCAAATTAACGATTTTTACTCTCAAAATCTTAATTCTTTTTCCACAAAAACTACTGATAACTATGAGAGATCCCTAAAGAATTAAAGAAATTACTAAAATAAGACTTACCTTTTTGAAATGCTTGAGAATTATGAAAATGCCGGGAAATATTGATGTAGAGTTAGAGAAACGCGTCGACCCTCTGAACGTAAGAGCTTTTTGATTTCAAAGCTCTACTCTACTCTACTGTTGAAATTACCAATGGCTGCACGAACTACTTTACCGTAAGAGCCTTCTGATCCAGCGACATCTAGCGGCGAATAGAAATACTGTTCAAATTCTGATATGAACCTTTCGTATGGAAAAATTCTAATAAGGTTCCTTTTTCAACTCTTGTTGGATTTTGGTTTACTTGCAACACATCGAATTGTAATGGATTTAAGCTTAAATGTTTAAATATGATATTAATACTTCTATCAGCATTTGAATATTACAACTAGAGATAGAAAGTCTCTGAGAACGACGACAAATGTACCTAATCTTCTATACTTGATTTTTCATTTCATAATGAACATGCATCAAAGGAAGCAATTATTTAAATACAAAAGTATTAGGCCAAAACTAGGTAGTCACACTAAAGTGACATCTCTGGTCATTTCACGTATAAACTACGCAAACCTCTATTCGTTTCCGTTAGTTACGTTCTTCGACAATAGGTTTACGTTTTAGTTTCAAAATGTTTTGATAGGTGGCGTTAATGTGCAAGGATTTAACATTGAGAGCTTGGTTCTAGAGAAAGATATAATTCTTTGAAAAAACGATGGTGTTTTGTTTATTAGTGTAAAGAAAACTGTATAGATGCCGTTGTGGTCAAAGTTTTTTTTATAATAATATGGAACACGGATTTTATGCTTGCCTGTTGAATCTAGTTTTATCGTATTTTGGTTAAATATCCAGTAGATTTTAGGCACTACTTGAATTATATACGTATCGAAACATTTAATAATCTTAGTTTTATTTTTAGTTACTACTGATTTTATTTGAGTAGTACCTACTTGAATAGGCACCCACCGTGATGTTTTGGATTCATATAAATTCCAGAAAGCATCTTCGATCAAATGAGGAACAGGAGTGCGATTTTTGAATCTCATTCGCTGAGTTCAGCAGTTGAAAATGTCAAAATTAATGTGGAGATATGCATCTTTCTACTGCTGATTTGACTTTCAAAAATCATACTTCAGGAGTGCGATTTTTTAAAGGCAAATCAGCAGTAGAAAGATGTGTATCTCCACAGTAATTTTGACATTTTAAACTGCTGAACTCAGCGAATGAGATTCAAAAATCGCACTCCT